>JADLZK010004179.1:0-533179 GCA_015847255.1 Hyparrhenia diplandra | reverse complement strand
ATTGTGATTAAGTTGTCTCTTGTCTAACTCAATCTAATATGGTTGATATATATCTTGTGTAGCAATAGCTTGTGTAGAGTAGCTGTAGTTGTAACTAGTGGTAATTAGTTGTTTATGTCTTGCTTGCTCACTAGTTTTGGAGTAGTGACATAGCTCCTGCGTGTGAGATACAGATCGTAATATATTAGCATTACGGTAGGTACCTTGGATCCTATAGTAGAGCTAGAGCAAAACACAATTATATGATCTAACCATTTGCTTTCGTGTTTTAGTAGGATTTTAGGATATATTCACCCATCCCTCTAGCCATTTATGACATTTTAAATGCGATAATGTACTTTTGACATGAAAGAGTGCATGATTATGTATATGAAATAATTTCTTCGCTCAAGAGCCCTAACTTAATTAGCGGAAGAAAGAGTGCATGATTATGTATATGAAATAATTTCTTCGCTCAAGAGCCCTAACTTAATTAGCGGAAGTCTAGAAGAATTATAACATATACAATTACTTTATTTACACTACTACTAAAAAAAACTTTTGTGAGGCGGGCATTTTTTGCTTAACCGTGGCGGGCATGGGCGCCCGTCACCGTCATCAGGTCATGGTTAATGGGAGATTCGTGGCGGGCACTTTTTGCACGTCATGGAAAATAATTATTATTTTTAAAATAAAGCCAAACCCGAGCCCATTTGGACTAGGATTTGGGCCCTAACGATCAGCGCCGCCGGTGCCGCCACATCTAGGGTTTCCTCGCCGTCGACGGATCTGGCCGACCACGAGCTCCCCATCAACGGATCCGGTTGCCATGAGCTCCCCATCAACGGATCCGGCCACCACGAGCTCCCTATCGACCGATCCGGCCTTAACAAGCTCACCGGCCGTCGGATGGGGCCACGCTGAGGTCACGGTTGTCGGATCGGGCCGCACCGTCGTCGATCCGCCATCCCCACGCGCCGCCACAGCCTCGTCCACGCCCGCACGCATCCACAGCCGCATCAATAGCGGTCACCGCCTTTGACGCCACGAGCGTGGACCGCGGCCACCGGCTCTCGCATCCGACGTCGCCGCGAGGAGAGGAGGTAGAGCGCCACCGCTGCACCACCTCGTGCCACCCTCGCGAGGAGAGAAGGGAGAGCGCCGCCGCACCACCACCTCGTGCCCGCCCTCGTGAGGAGAGGAGGGAGGCCTGGTCACAAGCTTGGAGAGAGAGAGAGAGGGGGTGAGAAAGAGGGAGTGGATTGGAGAGAGGGGTGGAGGTGTTGGTATGAGGACTGAGGGAGAGGGAGTCTGGACTTTGAAACCCTAAGTTCATCAATATATACGAAGCCAGCTATCGGGCTTGACTTGGGCTTGATGGGCCTCGGCCTTTTCCATGGCAGGCTTTTAACGTTGCCCACCATGGTAAATCAATTTATCGTGGCGGACATAGTAAAACGTCCGCCACGGAAAATAAATATTAATCATAGTGGGGGGTTTTTAAGTTGTCTGCCACGGTTAATTGATTTTCCGTGGCAGGCAAAAGTGTCCGTGGCGGGCAAATTCAACGCCCGCGCCACGAAAAAGATTGAGCAATGTCTTGTAAAATGACTTCGGTAGTAGTGCTATTTATTTGTAAATATATATTTGATGTTTTACAAAGTGTGATGTCAACTAATAATAAAGTTTTACATAGACTACTTATATATATGTGAATGCATATGCATATTGCACATGCATGTAAGCTACAGATCGACAGCAAGCAAAAGCTTAAAGCTAGAGAAGCACAGAACATTAGCCAAACGTATACTAGCAAACAAAGCTATGAAGCCACATAGGCACATACACACTATGCGCGTACTGCATGCTGTTAACTATAGACCTACTCCTCGACGCTTCTTATTGGTCGATGAGGTAGCATCTTGAGTCTTATCTTCAACACAGTTCCAGACTAGCTTTGAATAAGGAGGCAGCCGTGATTCCCATAACACAAGGTGGAACATCTCCTTTGGAGGAGAAGCTGAGCCTACTATTAAGTCACCAAAACTGACCCCAAGAAGTTGAGTTGCAGAAACATCACCTTCTACTTGAGGAGGCACGATGCGAAATGGAGCCGGATGATGGATCATTTTTGTTATATCTATTGGACGATTTTTCCAAGCAATATTTACTGGATGGTCACCAAACAACAACATATTGTTCTCTAAGGTCCATTTGTACCTTTTTAACACATGGAACCAGAATTGAGTATTGAGATTCTTTCTCATTACATCAGCCAGAATGTTTCCAATGATGAACGCTCTTTGCATCAGTGTTGCCAGCTCATTTCCAATGGATGATAACTGTGGGTTGTCCTCTGGGTTTGTGCTTCCAAATGCCAATACCTTGAAGAGATAGCTAAACTCTTCTTGTGACAACAGTTTCAGATGGATTGGCTGTACGGTAGCAAATCTTGCAATCCTTTCAAGCCTACTTATGACTATCACTTTGGTTCCTTCACCCATGCGTGACACACAAGAATAGAACTTCGTCCAATCATCGTCATCCACATCTGATGTAAATTCAATTACGACCAAAGTCCTCACGCACGGGAGCTTCTCATGTTCTATACCGCATATGGTGTGCCCAGAAATATGCAATATCGAAGAGAAATGGCTCCGAATCTTGTAGGTATTGCACACATGTGAAACAAGAGTTCTTTTGCCAACCTTTTGACCACCGATGATGGCAAGAATGGCTGGTGCACCCTGATTATTGAGATTTTTCTGCAGCAGTGCGTTGATAACTTGTTGCTTTTCCACATGGCGACCGAACATGAAGTTATCGATATAGAGATATGTGTCGTAGGGATTGCGGCACACACGTTCACATCCCCCTATCAGTATGACGAACTCTTTCATCATATCTACCATAGTTTCCAAGCTCCGCAAAGCACTGTCGACATCATCATCAGTAGAGCTCCTACTGGTAGTACTGTTACTCATACGAAAACGCTTTGTAGAAGCTCCAATAATGGATGACACAAGTGTACGGGATCTACTCGCCTTATGTTCATCACTCTCCAATATAGGCCTATACTTGAAGTTCTCCAGCACATAGTACCCTCGATACATGCTCTCTGAAATCAGCTTGAGTTGCATCAACATACCAGAGTTTGTGATATATCGCCCATTGGCTTCATCGACGACCGTGTGCACTCTCTGCAGGAGGAGCTGCAGCCTCTGCAACTTCTCCTCCATGGATTCTCGATTTGTCAACTTGTCAACCAGAAAGGAGATGGCGCGGCTAACTAGGTCTTCGGTAGCAGCAGATGTAATCGCCTCCATATGTTGAAATCTGCTCTCTTGTACGTGATAGTTAGAAAACTGAATGTTGGTTGCCTTAGTAGCTACTGAATCTCTGTGTTTGGTAATATATCCACTTTGATGTAATGAAAGCGAAGGACCACAACAATGACAGAACGTCGAGTACTCGACCTGTTTCCCAAGCAGAGTCTCACGAAATATCCCCTCTTTATCCTCAATACATCTGAAACTGATTTGTATACTTATTGTGACCATCCCTTATCTGTTGCTCTTAGGATGCATGCAAACAAAGGCAGAGACTGCACACCTCATATAGAAGGACCACATCGGAAACAAAAGATAACTGAGGATGCCCGTACCCGTCGGTCATTGAAACTTGCTCCTATCAGCATTAATGCAAGAATGAAGAAAAAATGTCAGGCACACTGCATGTCGGCTATCAACATTATGGCTTGTCTTTTTCAAAAACACAAAATTGTTTGTGAAACCATAAGTTAATCGTTTCGGTAGCAATTATATCTCATCGTTTGTATCTCAAGTAGGTAATAAGGAGGAATTGCTTTTTGTATAACTTTTAATTAAAGGTCAATTCTCTTAGACCCTATTTGCATCCTTGGAATTGAATTCATTCTAACAAATTATAATTTAGACATATATTAATTAAGCTAATATTGTTGTATATGGAATATATTTGCATACTATTGTTAACCATGCAAGGGAGATGCTTATATGTTGTATTTCTACTATAGGAAAGCAAGTTAAACAATGTGCTATATGTTCAAAAGTAAAAACGTAACATGGTGATCTATAGAATAAATTTCTATTTCCCACCTTGTGAATTTGAGATAGGCTTATACTTATGTGAACTTTGAAAAGTCCTGAAATTTCAAATTTTCCAAGCAAAATAGCCTAATCCATTAAGTAGATTTCAATTCCTCCAAAATGAAAGCATCTAAATGGCCCTAAGAAAATTATGCCACTGCGAATGATGGAGATAGTCGCATATAACTGACTGCCCTCGACTCCTTGCCAATTGAGGAAACATTAATTTTCGATTGACTAGGTCATTTTATAGAAAATAAGCAGTTATGGAGCGAAAGGGACCACCTTGATTTTTGCATTGCTGTTATTTCCTCTTGCTCCAGTATAACTCCCTAGGTCCCAAAAAGAACCATGACGTTTCAAGATTTTTATTAGGACAAATTAGTGCTCAAAGCAAATTATCCAATACTCCTATTTATTGAAGGTGAACCATGCTAATTAAGGAATAAATATCCTGCATTAAAGAAATGCATCGAGACATAGAGACCACAATCTCAAGTTGATTGGATCCCAATCTATTGTGCAAGAGCTGAAATATATAGTTTTCTAGGACCTTTTTTTTAAAAAAAAATCCTAGAAGATCAAATTTTTTGGACGGAGATAGAGGAAGTATGTAATTTGCCATGACGACAATGGAAGTAAAATGCAGTAGCAGTGTTGCATCGAGACAATGGAAGTAATTTGCCACACATTTTAGATGAAGCCTCCATTTCTCAAACAAAACAATATGCATTGCATGTCTACCGTCAACATTATTGTCTTGGTATTTTCTAAAGAAAACAAAAATTGTTAGTGAAGTGATGAAACCGCAAGTTAACTGTTGCTAGGATTTCAAAGTCGTTAATACAGTTATGAAGAGACTAGTCCATTCACTCTCATGCATGGGCAGAATGTTATAGATATAAGTATTAGAATTTTAGGGGAAGAGGATCAAGTTGGCCCTTGCGAATAGCTTGATGCACTATCTCCCTTCAACCCTTTGAGCGAAATGTGGCAAAAGGAAGGAAAATCCATGGACCGACCCCATTGTCTCCACCCCGAAGGAACTACGAGATCACCCCAAGGACGCCTTCGGCGCCCAGGGGTCACGGACCGACCATAGATCCTGTTCAATAAGTGGAACACATTAGCCGTCCGCTCTCTGGTTGGGCAGTGGTTAACCAAAATTGTTTATCAATCATTGTGTTGTCTTTATTATTAGTTTATAACATAGCATATAAGCTTAAATATTGATACACTGCTATCTCTACCTTATCGTCGGAATCTACTACACCTATATAGACAAACCCCACTAGCTAATTCTCTCAACATGCAAGCTATCCACCTCACCATTCCACTAATAACCTCACTAGCTAATTCTCTCAACATACAAACTATCCACCTCATCATTCCACTAACATTCGTATTTATGGTCAACTAGCATTTGTAATTATAATCTACATGCAATCAAGACACATCATCCACTAGCATTATGCCACGCCATCCACTAACATTAAGGCTAGTCTCAATGGTGAGTTTCATTTCGTTGTTTCCAAGACTATCATGTCATATAAAATGAAATGAAACTTGGATGAAACTCCTACTCTCAATGGAGAGTTTCATCTTGTGGTTTCATAAGCATTTAATTTCATGACTCAGAGATAGTTGGTATTCGTGCCAAGAGAGTTTCACCAAGATGAAAACTTTGTCCTTCTCTCTCCTCAGAGTTTCATGCAAAAAGTGGACTTTTGATGATGTGGCGCCCTATTTAATGTGCATGAAACGCCTATGAAACCCCCATTGAGACTGGCCTAACTTATAATTGTTTATCCCTTTATAGCTAATTCTCTCAACATGCACCATTCCACTAATAACCCCACTAGCTAATTCTCTCAACATGCAAACTATCCACCTCATCATTCCACTAACAGTCCCATTTATGGTCAACTAGCATTTGTAATTATAATCTACATGCAAGCAAGTCACATCATCCACTAGCATTATGCCACGCCATCCACTAACATTAACTTATAATTGTTTATCCCTTATATAAATAATCTTATTCCAAAGCATCAATAATGTTTTGTGGCAATGCATGGGGTATTGCTTTCTTGATCCTTGAGACCTTAAGGTTTTTGTGTTGAAAATTCTCATTAAATGACTCACATGTTTATATCTTTCTTTCCATCATCAAACGATCAACTCACGTGTTTATATCTTCTTTCCATCATCAAATGATCACTAAAAACCTAACCTTAAATTCCTACGGCAACGTCACGGGGAATCCACCTAGGTATTGCTTTCTTGATCCTTGAGGCCTTAAGGATTTTGTGTTGGAAATTCTCATTAAATAACTCACATGTTTATATCTTTCTTTCCATCATCAAATGATCAACTCACATGCTTATATCTTTCTTTCCATCATCAAATGATCAACTCACATGCTTATATCTTTCTTTCCATCATCAAATGATCAACTCACATGTTTATATCTTTCTTTCCATCATCAAATAATCACTAAAAAACTAACCTTAAATTCCCGCGGCAACACGTCTAGATTTTTTAAAAGTTACATATATTACTAGAAGACAAACACCAAAGGTATGTTGGATCATTAGCAGATTAGTACTTTCTCAAATCTATTCTTACAACAAACTGATAATTTTTGTGTTGTACATTAAGTTCCAAAAATTATCCTCCACAAGTTAGTGACCTATGTTTCTTTGAAGTTGAAGATCTAACATTAAGATTATGTTGTCTTTTCTTTAGTTCATTATTGAAAATATTTTTAAATCCCTTTTAGCAGATTAAATTTACTTTTACATACCCGCAGCAACAGCGGGGAATTCACCTAGTACTATATATATGTTCGTCCATTTTGAAAGTCTATGCCCATTTACATCGATCTATGTGTCTTCTATATGTACGTGTTTAGGTGAAACCATAGATTAAGTTATATTTGTTCGGCTCTATATGTGTCATGACATCATGAATCTAGGTTTTGATATTACAAAATGATATTATCGGTTATTGCAATTTTTAATCTATAGTTTAAATTGTTATTATAGTGCTTATTATATTTTATTCACGATTCTCATATGATTTTTTTTTCAAAAAAACAATTTTAGGTTTTAATTTCCTTAAAAAATCCATTTTATTAAAATACCTATAGTATTATATATATAAATTCGACATCATCTAACATTAATTAAATGAAATAATTACTTTGCTCCTTTTAGATGCTGTTGAGTTTTGTCACAGCCGCCTTGGGGAGAGGCGGCGGGGAGCAGCGGCAGCAACGCGCACGTGGGGAGGGGGCAGACGGTGGCGAGGGTTGGGGATAGGGAGCCAAGAGCTGGGAACATTTTCTTTATTGCTTGTCCCTAAGAGATTACATCCTACTTGTTTATATAGCCCTCCTATGAGACTTTGTAACTCAAGCAATCTCTAAAGGTTTCTTATAGATTGGAATACTTATTCTTTTCCGAATAGGAGTTTTCCTTATAGGGTGGAATATCCCCTTCACACAAAAATCTAGTCCTAATCGACTACGATGATGACGTGGACGTGGGCGGCGGCGGTGCCGGCTTATCCTAGGCGCGCATGCTCCCCCCTCCTGGGCCTGCTTGACCCGCGCCTAGCCCCTGTGGGTCGGGTCGAATCTATACTGTGACATCTCCCAACCGTTTGACAAGGTGACACATCCACGTGTATTTGACGCGTAGGCTATAGCGATGGGTGGTGCAGTGATGCATGTGCCATAGCGAAGCTGGAGTAGACCCATCCTATCATGAAACTCATTGACAATGAAAGCGTCATTGTCAAATGAGAAGTCGAAGTGCAGGTCCCCAAAGTAGATCCTGAAGTTGTAGCTGTATGGGGGGAGGGGGGTGCACAAATGGCCTATCGAGCCGTGTTGCCGCCATGAGGGCTCCGCTCATGACCCCTGTCAGGTAGAGTGTCTGCAGTGATGCTAGAGGTCTCAGGATAGAGTAGACTATACCAACCTCCACCTGTGCGTGTATGTGTCTGCAGAAGGCGTGTTGGGTCGATGAAGCAAGCGTCGAGGTGAAGCGTAGTAAGTGGTCGTAGAGGAGGTCGTTGTTGGTTTGCACAATCGGCCTGATCTGGGGGACGCCAGCGCTGAGGGAGTCCACTATCACGTTGTCGACGTGGATGAACTCGTGTCCATTATTGTCGAAGAGCATGATCGTGACGCGTACAGATTAACATGCGGACGCTCTCCCATGAGCAAGATGCTTGCTAGGAAGGCATGCTGAGCTGGTGCTGACGTAGGAAGGTGAAAGGCCACTGCAAGATCATGCATGTGGAGGCACTCCTTGCTGCAATAGAGGATCTTGCAGGAGAACTGAAGCTGTGGGAACATAATAGCGGTGGTTGTACCTCACGATGTCGCTGTATAGAGTCCATTCAGGTGCTGCTGCCTGAAGCTCGATGACGGTTGATATCACCATGAGCTCCTGGTTTGTCGCTGCTACAAGACAGAGCTCGATGAGGAGGTCGAAATCGACCTTGTCATCGATGGCGCCCATGGCCAGGGCAAGGCGCAGCTGGCGCTAGGGCGCCTGGTCATCGGTGTAGTCGTGTCGTTGTCGGTATAGTCATCAGCATTGTCGTTGGCGTCGTCGGGTCCGTCGTCGGTCACAACGGCGTGTGGTGAAGCTGGAGCTGGAGCATCAAACTGACGCGCGTGGCTGATTGCCCCGTGCATCATGCGTGGTTCTTCCCACTGAACTGCTTCTGCGAAGAGGAGTGCAAAGCCCGCTGACGAAGAGGTGGACGCGGTGGAGCGGGCTCGGGAGGTCCATGCGTGTAGCACAGGCTTTGAAGGTGTCGATGTAGTCATTCAAATTGCCGTCCTGTCGTGGGGGTTCGAGATCACCCGTCATGTTGTTGTCGATGGGTGGCCCGAAGTCGCGCCTGAGGTAGTGCGTGAAGGCATCCCACTCCTCCAATGGTCTCCTCCTAGACAAGTGGCTGAACCAGAGCTCTGCTACCCCTAGAAAGAAGCATATCGGGCATGGAACTCTAGGTCGAGCTCTTTCCGTAGCGTGAAAAGCATCTCCATCTTGTTGATCTAGAGGTCCGGATTAGTGGTGCCATCGTAAGTCGGTACCTCTAGACGTACCGCGTACTGTGGTGGATGCAGAGTTGTTGTCGCAGTACGAAGAGTGGGTGGACCGATGATCTGGGGTAGGGTTGCCGCAGGTGGCACCATGTGCACCGCTTCCGATGTCTGGGCAGCAAGGGGTGGCAGCGCTAGTGAAGCAGGTGCTGGTGTCGCGTTGTCGTTTGAATCTGTAGTAGGATCGGCGACGAGATCAACTGGAAGGTCACTCTGGGCCGTGTCGTTGTCCTCCTCTCTGGTGTTGTCCTTGAAGATGGCGAGGCCAGTGTCGTCATTGGTGGCCTCATCGGGGATGAAGTTGGCACCCACAGTGGCGCCTGGGGATGCCCCTTGGCCATCGGCGGCGGCCATGGCTGGGCTATCCTCGGGTGTCGTTGTCGAGCGTAGTGGTGGAAGATGGATCGTGTTGTTGACGTTGACATTCTCCATGTGGTGAAGGCGAGCTTCAATCTCGTTGAAGCAGCGGTCGATCTTCTCGAAGTTGTCCTCGAGGAGATGCTCGAGGGCCATGAAGAAGTCATACATCTTAGAAGCCAACGGTGGTGGGGGTCGTCCCGGTCTCCGGATACCACACGTCATAGCCGCCTTGGGGAGGGGTGGCGATGACGATGCCGCCTCAGGCGGCGGCACGACGGTGGCGGGAGCAGCGGCGGTGGCGCGTCTTGCGGGGGAGGGTATAGGCGGCGGCGGGTTGGGGACACGAGGAGCCAAGAGTTGGGGAATATTTTCTTTATTGCTTGTCCCTAAGAGATTACATCCTCCTTGTTTATATAGCCATCCTAAGGGACTTTGTAACTCAAACAATCTCTAAAGGTTCCCTTATATATTGGAATACCTTCTACAAGCAAGTCCTTATTCTTTTCCAAACAGGAGATTTCCTTACAGAATGGAATATCCCATTCACACAAAAATCTAGTCCTAATCGAATACGATGATGACGTGGACGTGGGTGGTGGCAGCGCCGCCCCTCCCCGGGTGCCCCCCTACGGGCCTTCTTGACTGCGCCTAGCCCCCCTCGTGGGCTAGGCCAAATCTATATCGTGACAAGTTTCCTATATCGAATTAGAACTATGCATGTACTGGTATTTTTTTTAAAAAAAATGGACTATGAATGCATATAAGATATGGTATTTAGTCAAAATGCGGATTGGTCTAAAGTAGTGTCTTACCTAATTTATTGTGATCGAGTATTTGATTTATTAAGGGAACATTTTAATGATTGCTAAACTATAGAAACATACTCCCTATCTTGAATACAAAGGTAGCCTAGAGATTTCAGGACATATATATTACGGCGTAAAGCAAATTACACATATAACACACTCTCTTAATCAAGGCAAATATTGATGTACTTACCATATTTTAAGCCTAGGGATTGGGTAAACCATGTGCATTAATGACCGATGCACATGTGAAATGTGAGTTTGGAACAAATTTTGAATGTTTCAGTACCTTATATTTTTAGATGGAAGGGTTATAGTTATAGCTCAAGCATACCTTGAACTAGTTCTTTTTATATTGAATTGTAGTATACATCAGGATGAAGAAACATATATATAGACATATTTATAGTTATTTATTTTACAATAGAAGATATTTATAATTTAGAAATATATGTCGGAGGACATTTTAGTGTTTTATGAATAATGTTACAAGCGAGTAATTTAGATGCAAATCTAAGGGCTATTTTGATTATTTTAATATAGGTGGGTAATTCAGTTGCTTAGGGTTTACTTTAGATTATATTTTATAGTAGCATATGCAAGTAATTTTTATGCATATTTAGGTTTTTTATTTTATTTTATTTTATTTTATTTTATTTTATTTTATTTTTTTTTGTAATGACATATGTGGCTGATTCTTTAGAAAACATCATAGGTCTATTATATATTATTGTCAAGATTAATTGGGGAAACTCCGCGGCTCATATCGACCGAGAGCGACCGATCCGACGACAATGAAGGTAGGAGGCAACTGGAGGAAACAGGACGGAGAAAACGAGAGGAAAATGATGTATCTATGGTCAGTGTGCCATATGCGCAAAATTTCCTCTCGTTTCCTCCGGAAAATTGGGAGTAGAATAGGGCGGTAAATGCTTTGTGGTAGTTCTTTTTTTTTTTTAAGGGTAAAATGGTAACTTCATATTATGTTTTGAATAGTATAGATTTGATGCATGATTCAATTACTATAATTAGATAATATGTTCTTATTAACTTTTTTTAACATAATTCCTCTAGGGTTCCTCATGCCACTGTACACACTTGAGTCGCCGTCGCCGTCGGTGGAAGAGGGATGCGTGGTCTACCATTTCTTGGCCGGGAGAGTACTCCGCGGCGGCGAGGGGACGACCACGGCCTCCCCGCAGGTGAAAAGGTGGCGGCATCGATGGTGGTGGGGAGGACGAGGGGCAACGGTCCACACCGCTGGTGGGAGTCGCAGACTCTGCGCAGGCTCCACCGCCCACCCGGCTAGAGCGCGACCCCGCCGCCGGAGCGAGGCCTACCACCGGAGCGCGGGGACGATGCCGTGGAGCGCCTCGGTCCCTCGGAGCGCGCCCACTACCACGGAGCGATGGAGGCACGCGGTGGAAGAGACGACGGTGCACGGCGGAAGAGATGGCAGCGCGTTGCTTGCCCGGGCGGCGTTCACCACCCTGGCGCACATCCAGGCCGTCTTCGGCGCTAGCCACGAGCAGCGCAAACCAGCTGCTGTACCGCAGATTGACACGCGGTCGGAATCGGATATGTCCCCACCGTCGCTGCTGTTGGAGGGATCATAGTAGCTCCTCCATTTTCTCCTATATTTGGAGGGATCATAGCAGCTTCCTCTTCAAGAACGCGTTTGAGCCGTTCATATGATTAAAGTGATTAAGATGCTAGGAAGGATGTCGTTTGACTGATATTGTGTAGCTCATGGTACCTAGGCTATCAGAATAGTCATACATGGTGCTCTTCCTTGTAGGAGGAAATCCATGCTTGGCCCCCATCATCCACCTTTCCAAAATACAATAGTCTGGAAGCTTGGTTCTTCTCAATAGCCCAACACAAAGAAGATGTGTGAGCATGGGGTTCCACGGGACTATAACTTTAGACAAGAACATGAAGTTTCCTTCAGCTTGTCCTCAACAACATAAATCTCACATTTCACAAAGTTTTGTTTGTCTACTTTATCAACGCTTCCAACTTTATACTCAACAATATTATAGTCATCCATTTCCTCAATCAAATAGCACTTCTCGGCTGCTTTTAGACTGTATTGCACATCAACAAAAGAAAAAAACACTTGGCATGAACAAATCCGTCTATCTCAATAATTGAAGCATCTGGTTTCAAGCATGGCTTGTAACTTGCTTGAAAGTCTAGATACGCTTCATTATTGAGTAGCTTTTCAAGACAGTTGTCGAAGTGCTGTAACAGCTCTAACAGTGTCATTTTCTGATCTAGGTAAAACTAAATCCTAGAGTGTAGGCTCTCGCTACGCTGGTTGCTCCTCAGTCCTAAATATCACTTACCAGCTCTCGCTACGCTGGTTGCTCCTTAGTCCTAAATAGCACTTACCAACCTGATAAGCAACACACCAGATTTCCCTCATCTCATACGTCTGATACAACCACGAGTCCTTATCTGTAACTTCATTCTTATCCAAGAATGCCATCCATTTCCTCTCAATCTTTTCTATAGAGCAACGATCATAAAGAAAACACCTAATCTCTTCCTTCACATTACTCACTATGTTTCTCTCAATATGCCATAGGCATAGCCTATGCGATGAATTCGGCCACACAATACTTATTGCTTTTTGCATAGCAAGGTCTCCATCAGTGATCACGAAAATTGGATGCTTCTGAATCATGGCATCATAGAATGACCTAAGCAGCCACACATACGACTCAGAATCCTCGTGAACAACAATTCCACATGCAAAAATAACTGTGCTTTTATGGCGATTCACACCAACAAAAGGAACAAGGGACAAGTTGTATTTATTCGTTGTGATGCCTGAGTGCAGTGTCTCAACGGGGACTAGCTTGCTAGCAAATAAGTGAACCTCAGGATAAATCATCATGTCATCTTGGTATATTCATATTGTGATTCATTTGTCTCACTACAAGAAATCTGGGCTTCTATGACAAAATCCCTAATGAGGAGGATAAAATACGTTATATAATGTACCCTAATATGACAAAAAAAAGGGTCGTCACACAATTACAAGCGCCATAAGTATTTATGACGAGACAAAATCCTGTGTCTTAGTATAGTGCTATTACAAGGCCTAATCCTACCTATTACAAGGCCTATGATGCAAACTATTTTTACATTGAGGTGGCTGCTCAATTTGGTTACTGTTGTGTTCTTTATGGTGTTCATCGAGCCCATGTGCCACATCCATACTCAGCTTAACACCCCCTCCTCCTTGTGTTGTTGGCTGAGTATGGATGTGAACATGGACTTCATGAATTTCATAACATTGATTTCTTTTGTCTCTTCATGCAGCCACCAATGATGCTGAACTTACATTTGAGAAGTTCATAAAGCTGAGGCCTCTATATATCATTACTTGTGATGTCAGTTAAATGATTATGAGGTGGATCCTTTTTCCTAGTCCAATCATGCCTAATCCTACCTTTTTCCTGATCCTATCATACCTAATTCTATCAATACTGTCATGGTGAGTAATAACTTACTAAGTCATTAACTTACAATGTTGTATTACAAATATAACTTATTAGGGAACGTATCTTATGCACACCAACCTTATATGCACACGTGTACACTAGCGATCTGGGACGTCCATCATCCATCCGGTGGCCAGCAGCGAGAGTGGGCAATTTTGCAGAAACACGCCCGCCAGGCCTTGGTCTTTTTACACTTCGCACCCTCGTCAACGCACGTGGCCGGAACCTCACGCGGATCGGCCCTAGACACGCCGACAGTTTTTCACGAGAGAGAGGACGCCGCCGCCGCCAGGCTAGGCTCCCCTGCAGATCGCGCGTCGTCGTGTTGTAGATTGAGTCACGCCGCGAGGCTAGGCCAAGGTGATTACTGCTACTCATCACGCATAAATCCGACATGCAGTACATGACAAATCGATATGTCAAATATGTCCCTATAATGCTCGGCACATGATGCAACTCCAGCGCCCAGCCATCCGTCGGACGCTGGCAATTTTAGTAGCAGGTCGTCCGATTTGTACGAACAGATCAGCGATTCCCCTGTCCATCACACGTTGAAAGCCTGTAGCATCCCGTCCGGTCATTGTCACAGTTGTGTGTTTGTTCCTTACCTGCTCTCTGTGTGCCTTGTTTTGTTGGTTTGGTCAGTTTCACAGCTGCGGGAGCAGATAGCCCAGACCCAGAGGAGCATCAGCCATGCTCGCATACTTCTACCGCAGATCGACTGCAGCGTGATTTGAGCGGCTCCGGCCGGCGCGGCGAGGGAGCAGCGAAGGGCCGCGGCGAGGGAGCGGCTCGGGGCGGCGGCGGATCCTCCCGGTGCCCTAGCCGGGCGGCGTCCCGTTTTTGTCGATGGGAGCGGAGACTGGAGACGGGACAGCATCATATAGTAGGTGGAGACTGGAGAGGCCTCAGGGCGCCACGCGTTTTTTTTTTTTTTTTTTTTTTTTTTTTTTTGCAAAAGTCAACGGGCGTCAAAATGAAAAAAAAGTGCCCTGCTCGCTTCGTGGTCACCGGATGGGGAATCGATGGCCCAAATCACTAGTTTGCACGCGTGTGCATATAAGGTTGGTGTGCACAGGATATGCTCCCAACTTATTAATTCACTTTGTTGGTTTTATATTTGGTTGACAGGCTCTATAACAGCAGGAAGGACAAATTGTTGCTCAACTGCTGGCTCCATTGAAGCAAACTAGGCAACATCAGTTACTGTGTTACATAGATGATTTAGTGTGAATGAGTGGTTACGATGGAATGTTGGTAGAGTGGTTAGGACTTAGGTAGGAGTTTTGGTAGATTGCTCATAGGTGATTTAGTGTGAATGACCTGTATGCTCTATGATCAATGCTTTGGAAACATCTATGTGACATTTATTAATTGAATTAATTGATATATTTGGTGGTACCACATTTGTCATTTATCTGTCATGTCACAAATATTCACTTTTGTCACAATAACTAGTATAAAAGGGGGTTCCCAAAAGCGTTCCCAAAATATGATTTGTGATAGTAGAAGTGTTTAATGTGTCGCGTTGACCAAGTGTCATTAAACATTATAGTACATGACAATAGGAAAGCAAGCGTCACATAAAGTATGGACATTATGAGACGCTTTACCAAAAATCGTCATGCCCGGCAATTTGTGATGCTCATTATATGACGAAAGGCATGACGCCCCAATTTTGTCTTAAACTTCTTTTTTTGATAGTTTTTGGCTATACATGACGTATTTGGCCCCATCAAAAAAGCTCAAATTTCTTGTAGTGTCTCTTGTCTAACTCAATCTAATCACCCATACACTTGCTCTTTATATTGATGATTGATATATATATATCTTGTATAGCAATAGCTTGTGTAGCTAGTTGAGTAGCTCTAGTGGTAAATAGTTGTTTATCTCCTACTTGCTCACTAGTTTTGGAGTAGTGACATAACTCTTGTGTCTGACATAGAGATCGTAATATTAGCATTGTGGTAGGTACCTTGGATCATATAGTAGAGCTAGAGCAAAACACAATTATGTGATCTAACCATTTGCTGTCGTGTTTTAGTAGGATTTTTGGGCTACACTACTACAGATTCGCTCATCACTACCGCCGGCATCACTGCCGGAATTTAATCCACCGGTAGTGTTGAACCTCACCCGGCAGTGATGAACCGTTCAGGCGCGGGAAACTCGGAAACTCCACGGATTCGACCAATTCCGGCAGTGAAGACTCAGATCACCACTGGGTTGAATCGTTCCCCGGCAGTGGTCTTGATGGACACAGATCACTCGCGGGTTTGAATTAGAACCGAAAGTGATTTGAAGATTGACACAACCGGGTTGAATTAGAACTGATAGCGATTTGGGAGGGGAAGCAAAGGAACCGATAGCTCGAGGGGGTTGAATGAAGAAGGAACAAGAAAAACAAACGATAGAAAATTTAAGATTGCACACGAGAGACGAATTAAAAACGATCGGGTCATTATATATTAGTAGATAATATATTAACAAAATAGAAAAAAAAAAAAAAAGCGGCCGCCGCCATCGCCGCCGCCGCCGCCGCCGCCTAGGCCCGCCCCGCCGCCGGCCTCGTCCTCGACGCCGTCGCCGTTCTTGGCCCACTTTGCCGCGTTCCGCCGCCGGTCCATTTTGCTTGAGCGCGGCGTTCATCTCCGCCAAGGCCTCGCCGGTATCCCCTAGCAAGGATGTCGGGCGATGGCTTCGACCTTGAAGGCGTAGAAAACATGGCCTTCTCCACCAACGGCCAAGGCAACTTGGTAGGCCGAAATCTTCGCCCATGGGTGAGCTTCGAGGGTGTCATGGAGGCGCGACGACGGTGAACGTAAGCTCCTCGTTGGTGTAGACGCCGCCATCGCCGATGAAGAAGCTAGCTCGCCTAGGGTTTATGGAAAGAGAGAGGTTAACTAGCGATGGAGATGGTACCAAATCAGAGCATTATGTGTACAATTATATAGTAACAAAGCGTGGAATGCATGCAGTCGATTGTCATTCCCCAAGACGCGGCGCCATGAAAACAGTCAACAGCGACACCGGCTCATCCAATGGCCGTCGCGATCGGCCCGTCTCCCCACGAAGGGCGACTGGCGGCTGCGTGCACGCGTTTCGATCTCCAATCCACGCTTAGGCGGCAACCAAGGGCGACCGGCTACGCGTTTGCGCCAGCGTTTCCAATGGCCGCTTCCTCGGCCATGGCGGCGTTTCCCAAGAACCAATCCCAAATCCGCGGTTCGATCCCCAACAAGCCAGTTTTTGACCATTTTTTCAAGAACGATGCTCGAGTTTAATTAGGATTACCATTGCTATAGATGTTGCTCATGAAATCTAATGATATTGATTTAATAGCATAGATATAGATACTTATCTAAATACACCATTGTTATTTTGAAACAAGGAATGCATGCTTTACATTGTTTACCATTGCTACAAGATCAACCACACGTACCTTCGATGCCGACGGGTGAGGGAGAGCGAGGGAGGGAGGGAGGGGAGGAGACGAGAGACTTCGCCGGGCCGGAGTACACGAACAAAATGACACACTCAACTAGTGAGTCTGTAGCACGTCCACAACACCTGCCGGGCTATTTAAAGAATCAAACTTTGTACCGCCCAACGGATAGCCATCAATTGTTTTTTTTTTTTTACCACAATATCTTTGTAGTTGTCCACGTTCACTTAGCGTGTTCACAAAGTGGCTTTGTCTTTGCATGCATGCCGCCGTTTGGAGAACCGCATTGCCGGTAGTATTCACCGCCGGGTTAGGAAACCGGCGGTGTCTCCGAATCGATGAGAAAAAGCTGTGGCACCACCGCAGCGTCGGCGGGTTAAATCAATGTCAGTTAAAACACTACCGGGTGTAGTTTTACACCCGGCAGTGATGTGTAGATCACTGCCGGGTGTAGTTTTACACCCGGCAATGATGTGTAGATCACTGCCGGTGCAGATCTTTTTGCGAGTGGTATTCGACATCACTGCCGGGTGAAAACATAGACCCGGCAGTGATTTCGCAAAATTCAACGGCCGCACAGTTCTCAACTCGATCGGTCTTTCGCACCAATCTTTGGCGCCTTTTTTGCCCTCCTCCGTACAACGACAGTCGACTCAACCACGGCTCTAACAGTGTCATTTTCTTGAATTCATGTGGTCCTATCTGGATGGTGATGATTGGTCTCCCTGGATCTCCTTTCTTAGGTGGTAGAGAGTCATCTAGCCAATCACTCCTGAGGTAGTCCGTGTGGAAATGACCTGCATTATATATATCGACAAGATTTGCGGTTTCTACTTCCTTCTGGTTGGCCTCGGTATCTCACCGGTAAGGTTAGTTCCATAGAATTTGCCAATCTAGAAAGTTGATCCTCTATCATTTTATTAAAGCTATGTTGAGTTTTAATTCTTTGAAGAAGAAAAACTATCCATTCTATTATTTATGGTTTCTAACATTTTATCATTGGAAGCTAATTTTCTAGCTAAATTTTCCATAGCTTTTCCTTGGGTTAAAACTAAATCTTTTAAAGAAGATTGATTAAAACTAGTAAAGTTATTACCTTGATAATTACCTTGGAAGTTACCTTGGAAGCTTGGCCTCTGTTGGTTCCATCCAAGATTCTATAGAATTACCCAATTGTAGCACTTCACCAGGAGTCTATCCAGGTATCGTATTTATATTCTACCGAAAAGGAGAGGGGTAGGCTATGGGTAGGTTGATGATTTGATATTGATTCACTTGCAAAGTGGTGTAATGTAGAGTAAACCATATGCATCATACTAAACTCAAACTAGGTAAGTCACAAGGTAAAGATAAATAATGATAATAATAATAATAATAATGATAATAACATTCCAAATCAAAGACAATAGTGTGCCACTAGATGGTGTCATAACAAAGCTAAATATCATGGTATAGGTAGAATAGGATGGAATATTCCTAAGTTACTCCTACTTACATGTCAATGCATACTACAATTAGTGCAATACATCTAGTCATCATCGTATGAAAGCATTATATCTACACATGGTGAATATTACTAAGGAAGATTAGGAACGAAACCAAGCTACCATAGTAACAAAGTTCAACTAGCCCTACATTCGGGGGGTGGACTCCAAAGGACTCAATGGGAGTGTCACGTCCACGATCTACCACATGTCCCGGAATATAGGGTGATGTCGCAGGCAAACGTTGTATAAACACCACGTTTACACATTGTCGACCACCCACATAGTGATCATCTACATGAGCGCTATACGACTCCATGCTTGAATATAAAGACAAACATACTAAACTAAATATATAATCATAATAAGCATGGAAACATATAAATAAGAATATAATCATTAAATAGAATAAAGTCATAGCAATTGTATTCTAGCTAAATACTTACAATGATGAATACAAGAGAGAAGCCACGAGAAGCTTGGCTCCCGCTACTTCTTGACAATCAGGAATTCAAGACAATACTTGACTTCCTCTAGAACTAGCCTACATAGCTATTGCTCTTGTTATGGTGGAACTAGGGCTTAGGGTCTTGACTTGGAGTAGGATGACTTCGAATGAATGAGAATGAATTAGGGTTTCACCCGGGGGGGTCGGGGGGGTCTTGTTATATAGCCCCATAGGCGAGGATGCACGGCGACCCTTGGATCAAACCGACCTTGATGGATGGACTAGATTGCTCCTCATAGGCGGTGGTGAACCGACCTTGAATGGGAGGTCGACGATGGGCCCCCACGGGGCGGCATCGCCGCCAGAAGACTTGGAGGACAATGTATCTTAGCTAGATATTTTAGTTAATTATTATTTCTTAGGACTCGCCGCCCGTGGTATAAATATGAGCCCCTGGCTCCCAAATCAATACAAACAACCCGCCCCACCTTCCTTCCGGTGCTCTCGGTCTCTTTGTTAACACCAAAATTTGGTAGAGCCTGGATGATTAGTGGATCGGTACATGATAAATCGGCAAGGAGTCATTCGGCTAGCAATACAAGGGACAATTTGCGGTGCTATAGCATTCGAAAATCGGATAGATGAACTATTCCGATATTATAGATGTATCGGCTAAGGAGCCAACGAGCCCGAGAGGGAGCCGAGCAAGATGGTTCGGCAAGCATGGAGCATCAAGAAGAATATCCGAGGATGAGGGCCCACATCACGTGCAATTCCACGACTCGAGAAGACTTGGAGGACAATGTATCTTAGCTAGATATTTTAGCTAATTATTATTTCATAATTAGTTAGGACTCGTCAAGCCCGGGTATAAATATGAGACCCCACGGGGTTGGAAGGACAACAATCAAAATGGATATACCCAAATCAATACAAACAACCCGGCTCCGTGCCTTGGCTCCTCTAGCACCCACCCTTCGAGTCCGCGGAAGACCACTCGTGTCCACGCCGATCAAGAGGTCGCTTTGCCGACCCTTGATCCCAATTATACCTCAACCCAACGGGGTGAATCAAGGATCCCCCTGCGTGTGGTCAGACGTAATAATTCTCCCCGGCAATGTAGGTACCGTAGGAACCTTGCACCATGTCTAGTATCGTCATCATTATATCATCATATTAAGGTCATTTTAGATTATTGCAAGAAGTCTTGTTCACGCTTAGTATCGTCACCTCGCGGATTTAAGCTATCGAACATTATGGGGCAAGAGGGTTCTTTTGTCGATCATGAGCCATCCGGTGGGCTAAGATCCGACTTAGAACTAGTTATCGGCTTCATTAGATTTTGGCAAGATCTAATGAATTCATTAAGTTACCACGTGTTTGTAATGCTTTCAAGTTATTTATTTAATTATGTTTGCACACACTTTTTGCCCAATTTAGATTGAGACGTCTCGGCTTTATCTTTTGTTAGATCTAGCTGCTTTTAGTGCTTTAATTGTTCATCTTACCGTGCTATTAGATTTATCTCGCTTCATCGTGAGCCGAGCTTAGATCAATCTAAGTTGTCACATGTTGTGGGTTCGTATGCGTTTAGATCTTGACAGATCGGTGTCATCCGGTGGATACAGATCTTTGGGTTACTCTAGAGCTAGTCATCCGGTGGACTAGAGATCGCTTTAATCGATAGGTTTTTTTGCAGGGGTAGTTCCTTCTTCATGGATCCCGATTCGGCAAGCTTGCCGAACACGGTCATGCTTCTAAATTATTACGTCTTTGCGGGTTCGTATAATGTTTTTACGTAGGGTAGTTCCTTCTAACTCTTTTCTATTCGTATATCGTTTTACGTAGGGTAGATCCTTCTTCACGTGTCATGAATATCTATAACAATGTTTATGATTTATATTCTTTTATTTATCATGTTGTCAATTAATTCGATCCATGCAATAGAGCTTTACGATAGCACATCATAATGATCGACTTTACTTGTTCAAACATGTCTTTTACGGTCATTCGGCAAATGTTGTTACATCATATCTTTTGCCCTAGCATTTATATTTCCTATATGGCTCCCATGGGTCAAGAGCATACATATATTCCAAGGACTTATTTAGAGGTGTTTGGAATGTTATATATCTCCCTAAAATACGCTTACCGAATGCATGCATTATTTGTTGACGATAGCTCTCATAGCTATATGTCTTTACATCCGCCTTAGAGCCATACATGCAGATCTTGTCTTGGCCTTGGTCTCACATCCTCGTGGACTAGAGATGCATGTTTTTACGCGAGATCTCAAATTATTACGTTTACCTCCTTGTCAATTAACGTCAAATTGAATTAATTCGCACGCCTTTGATTCAAGACGCCTTTACGGGTAAAGCTAGCTATTCCGGCTTGTCAGTGTGTGCGGCGCAGGGAGTAGGATTTTTGTGCCTACACACTTTTTGGCACGCCCAGTGGGACACGTCAAGATCAGAACACGATGCCTGACAACGTCGACAAGGACAAAGTCATCCAAGTCCAGATGGATGACTTGCCTCCTGATCTGGAGGCCATGGTGAGAGAGATGTGCTTAGCCTTCTCGCAAAAGTGCATGTCATGCTTCTCCAAGCAAAAGAGCGGTACAATCATCCAAAAGACGGATCTTCCAAAGATATTGATGCACGGTGATAAGGGATATGCTCAGCAAATATCTGAAGAGGAAGAGGGGGCAGGAAAGGAAGATGAGGAACCAAGTCCTGAAGAAATCCGTCGGATGGAGGAGATTGTTGCAGCTGCCGTGGGAAGTGCAATGACTAATCATAATACGGCGTTCTTCAACACTTTCCGCGATATCATGAAGGCTAGCTTTGGACCCGAGTTTGATCAACACTTTGAGGCTCGGCTTGGTGAGCTTTCAGGGCCAAGATATATACATACGCCTAAGCCACCACCAAAGAGAGGAGTTGTAGGTCAAGAATCTGGAGGAGAGAACAAGACACCAGAAAAACCAGAGGGATCCGGAGCCAAGACACATGGAGAAGCGGCGTTCGGTACACCTAGGAATCCTCCAGCATACAACACCTATTCAATAGCTCCAATGGCCAGTGGGTTACAGAGAAATCCCTTTGGCCCTGGTTACACAGAGTTCATTGACTATTCCACAGTTCATGCTATGCCAAATCCTAGGTATAGGCCAGCTAGACAGTCAGGACAATCTCATGGACCACAGAACTCAAACATGGATATACTCCTAGCGAGGATGGCCGATATGATGCAACACCAATTTGGGATCAAGCCCAAGAATCGGCCCTATGTGTATCGGTCACCATATCCTGATTGGTACAACAGGGTGGCGCTTCCTTCAAGACTGAAGCCTCCTACCGACTTAACCAGGTTTTCTGGACAGGACGACACTTCTACTACCGAACACATCAGTCGGTATCTGATTCAATTGGGGGAGCTTGCCAATGATGAAGCATGGAGGATTCGCTTCTTCCCATCATCCCTTACAGGGCCGGCTTTCACATGGTTTGCTACATTGCCGGCCAATTCTATTAGAACCTGGTCTGAGCTAGAAGACAAATTCCATTCATACTTCTATAGCGGTTCCAATGAAAAAGAGCTTGTCGACTTGATGGGGTTGACACAGAAGTACAATGAAACACCACAAGAGTTCTTGCGCAGGTTCAGGGAGACAAAGAATTCCTGCTATTCTTTGAACTTGCCAGACCATCAGTTGCCGGCTGTGGCCATTCGGGGAATGCACCCAGCCATCAGGGAGAAGCTAGCCGGCATGGAGTTTGATGACCTAGGGCAACTCTCAAGGCGATTGTCACTCATGGCTACTCAGTTCTAGAGCATCAAGAAGGATACCCGTTTCCAGAAAGGGGGCAACGTGTCTTATCAGACATACAACCACTTCCTGGAAGAAGGAGAAGATGATGATGATGGCCAGGAAGATGTGGCAGCTGCCGAATTTGCTTGGGGCAAGGAACCTGTCCAGGTCAACCAGCGCTGGATGAAGACACTCAAGGGGGCATATGACTTCGACGTCTCCAAGTTGGAGAAACTCTTTGAGTTTTTGGTCAAAGAAGGACGCATCAAGATACCAGATAATCATTCTATGAAGCATCCAGATTGGGTCAAGACTGGCAGATATTGTGGCTTCCAAAATATGATCACTCACAACATCACTGACTACCGAATCTTTAAACAAAGATTCGAGAGGGCCATACAAATGGGTCTCCCTCAAATTCAACAACAGTATGAAGGTGGATAAGGAGCCCTTCCCTGCAAACATGGTTGCTTTCGATTCGTGCATGGTTTCTGCCAGTGATCCTAAGGGCAAAAGCCCAATGAAAGTGCTGACTTCTAAAAGGGCAAAGCAAAGCGGTTCGGTTGATCCTAGTTGGCAAGTGTCTAGTGTAGAGCTCCAGCAACATCGTGTTCGGTTTCCAAATAGCCGAACAGAGAAAGGAGAAACCTCCAAACCAAGGGTGACATCTCGTATACTGCTGAACAAATGGCAAAGACAGCAAGAGAAGCAATATCGTAGAGATCGCCAGACTTGCCGTGGAGCAAAAGAAAGATATGAAGAGGAGATGTACCACCGAGAGCAGGAGGAGTATATGAAGGAACGAGAAGAGTCTCATTGGGACTGTCCTTTCTTTAGGCATTGCTGGAATGAAGGCTTGAAGTTGCCTGCTAGGAATAATTGCCCTGAATGCAGTGAGCAATATCACGGGTACAGACAGGCACGAGTCAACCGCCGTCCCATCCAAGAAAGACTGGGGGCACGCTTCCCAGAGGATGATCGGCGCTTAAAAAATAAAGACAGTACACCTCACGTCAGTAAGAGGATTGCAGATCAAGCATGGGCTGATGTAGAGGATTTTGATGATGACATAGACTCTCCTCAAGAGTATGTGTGGCAGTAGGGACAATGGTGCCCTCCCCGGTCTAAGGAAAAGCCGTAAGAGAAGAGTCCAAAGATCTCGGAACAAGGAGCTCAAAGAAGCAACAAAATTTAACGCAAAATGTGTGGCGCCCAAAGAAGAAAACTCTCGGAATCCGTCATTCGGCAGAGGAGTATTCGGCAAGTGGGCGTTCGGCGGATGTTAGCATGGTGTTCTACGTCCCAATAGAGTTTGCAGCACCTACAGAACAAGCTACTATGGATCCAGAGGAACAAGATGCCTATTCAGATGAAGAGGCCTATTCTGATTTTGACAACAAAGAGATGATTGATCTCCTGGGACAGTTGGCTCTCTCAAGACAAGCTGTGTTCGACAGACCTAGGAAACACAATCATTTGAAGCCTCTTTACCTGAAGGGATATGTGAATGGAAAACCTCTGACTCATATGTTCGTTGATGGAGGAGCTGCGATCAACATTATGCCATATACCACTTTCAGGAAGCTGGGGATGACCAAGGAGGATTTGCTCAAGACAGACATTGTGCTCAGGGACTTGGCTGGAAATCCTTCAGATACCCATGGAGCCGTTCACGTTGAGTTGATGATCGGCTCAAAGACTTTGATCACTACTTTCTTTGAGGTCGATAGTAAGGGGTCCTACAGCTTATTACTTGGAAGAGATTGGATCCATGCTAACTGTTGCGTTCCATCCACCATGCATCAAGTCCTCATCCAGTGGAACGGTGATGATGTCGAGATAGTGCAAGCCGATGATTCGGTAATCATTGCTGCTACTGAGCCATCGTTCTGGGAATATGAAGGCGTGGAGTGCTTCTCAGGCAGAGAATGGGAAGAAGGTCCTGTCAGTACTCGCTACAAAGACCAGCAGCCGATTGAGATAATCGGCTCTCACAGTAATTTCTAAAGGAAAGATTACATGTCGGCTTCTAAAGAATCAATTATTGCAAGGATATGATTGGCCGACACGTATAATTTATTGGTTGTAAGCAAAAGAAGTTTGTTCTATTCAAAAGAGATAGCCGATGCATAAGTCATCGCCTTTAGCAGAAAAATACTCCATGAAATTGGAGAACAGCCGGCATAAATATTGTTATGTCGCCTTTAGTACAAAAAATATAAAAACATCAATGTATAGAAGCGGAAAGGTCTTTATTCAAGAGCTCCAGAAGGATGTTACAAAGGCATTGCCGAATACGTCACAAGGGATTTCTACTTGATCCTAACCCTAAATGCTATTCGGCATAATCTTGGTCACAGATCTTCACTTCTTCCTTGGTTTTGTTAGGGATCTCTTACACTCGTGACATCGGTGAGTTCACTGGAATGACGGATTACCACTACCTCCGTAAAGTCAAGTTTCCTGTAGAAGCAGATTAATTGACAGGATAAAATATGCGTTCAGAGGTTGCTTAGTGGAGAAGCTAACGTTTTTACCTTCCCTCGGATTGACATTTTTAACCTTAGTTGGTTTATTGGGAAGAGGAAAAGGTGGAAGTGTATTCAAAGCCGTAGGTGAACAGTTCTTACGATTTGACTGGAAGCAATATTTTAACATCTGGCTAATGATGTCCATTTGGCAATAGTTTGTTCATCGGTGTTGATTCGGCAAGAATTCCAGATTGCACAGACAAAGGGATTAAAAGAACTAACAGGAAAGGGATTTCATTGTCCATCCTAGATACAAACTAATCCTCTAAGAGGTTGAAAACAGCCTGAGGATCATTGGACAAAGCTACAGCGGTAGCATGGTCTTCATACACATCCATGGACTCTTCAATGTTGTCGATGTCCTTTGGAGCTTCACGAAAACCGACTGGGTAGATGGAGTAGTCTTCACCAGTCTGAGTTGACAGAGCCGTCAGACTCATGGCCGCTCCCAGATGCATCCCCTCAATGGCGACGTCGTTGATGCAGTTATCTGCCACATCCTCAAGTCGTTCTGCTACTGTCTCGCCTCGGGCCTTCACCTTGTCGGCCCGACGAATGGCGCCCCCATCAAATGTGCATTCTCGGTTTGTAGCCGAGCATTTTTACGTCGAGAGCTGGCCGGTTTTCTTCAAACGGGGCTGTGATAAGCCAACAGAATGTCAGATAGGAAGAATGCAATGCAGTGAATAGAATTCAGATCTGAAAACTGACCAGTGTTGACACTGCAGAGTTGCTTGATGGAGTCCTCTTGATCAAGATTCTTGACGCAGGCCTTCATGGAGTACTCGCCAAACTCCTTGATAATTTCGTCCTTCTTCTTCTTCTCCTAACGGTACCACAAATCTGCCTTGGAGTCAGAAAGATACTCCAGTACAGGGGAAGAAGGTTCTGGTTGGGGAAGAGGAGAGCTTGGAGTAGGCATTGAGGAGGCAGGGATGAGAATCGGTCGACCAAAAAGAAGAAAAAAATCGAATCGAGAAGAATATTAGTCAGATTGCGAAACAAGAAGATGAACAGTGAAAGTCAGGAATCGCTAAAAAGGGGAGAATAAAATTTCTTACTCGAGACGTTGCCGACGAGGAACTCGGCTTCCACTTGCTTCGTCCTCAACCGGACGCTTGCCGCGGTTGATGTCACCACCCGCCATGGATGCTTGTCGGAGATTGAGGGTTTTCTCTACTCAGTAAGGGAGAAGGTGAACAGATTGAAAGACGAGAACGGTTTTGGTTTTGGGATTAATGGAGTAAGATATTTTTTATAGCTCTGAAGGCATCACACGGGCTTAAGAATATATGTCGAGGCGGATTTAAGCTATCGGGGGCAAGAGGGTTCTTTTGTCGATCATGAGCCATCCGGTGGGCTAAGATCCGGCTTAGAACTAGTTATCGGCTTCATTAGATTTTGGCAAGATCTAATGAATTCATTAAGTTACCATGTATTTGCAATGCTTTCAAGTTATTTATTTAATTATGTTTGCACACACTTTTTGCCCAATTTAGATTGAGACATCTCGGCTTTATCTTTTGTTAGATCTAGCTGCTTTTAGTGCTTTAATTGTTCATCTTACCGTGCTATTAGATTTATCTGTTCATCGTAGCCGAGCTTAGATCAATCTAAGTTGTCACATGTTGTGGGTTCGTATGCGTTTAGATCTTGACAGGACTGTGTCATCCGGTGGATACAGATCATTGGGTTACTCTAGAGCTAGTCATCCGGTGGACTAGAGATCAGTTTAATCTGATAGGTTTTTACGCAGGGTAGTTCCTTCTTCATGGATCCCGATTCGGCAAGCTTGCCGAACACGGTCATGCTTCTAAATTATTACGTGCTGCGGGTTCGTATACGTTTTTACATAGGGTAGTTCCTTCTCTGGTTCGTATACGTTTTACGTAGGGTAGATCCTTCTTCATGTGTCATGAATATCTATAACAATGTTTATGATTTATATTCTTTTATTTATCATGTTGTCAATTAATTCGATCTATGCAATAGAGCTTTACGATAGCACATCATAATGATCGACTTTACTTGTTCAAACATGTCTTTTACGGTCATTCAGCAGCTGTTGTTACATCATATCTTTGTGTACGCTTACCGAATGCATGCATTATTTGTTGACAGATAGCTCTCATAGCTATATGTCTTTACATCTGGCCTTAGAGCCATACATGCAGAACTGTCTTGGTCTCACCGTGCATGTTCCGTGATCTCACATTTACCTCCTTGTCAATTAACAAGTCAAATTGATCGCACGCCTTTGATTCAAGATGCCCGAGGGTAAAGCTAGCTATTCCTCATTGTCGGTGTTTGCGGCGCAGGGAGTAGGATTTTTGTGCCTACACTCTTCTAGAATGTTCTACATCGTAGGTTCCACGTTGGGTTACATCACGGATACGTCTTTTATGTCGTAGGGCTTGCAAACTCTTAGGTATTTTCTCGCTTAATCCCCGAAAAATATATAAATCACCAAAACTAGTGGAATCATGTTAGTCAAGCCCCTATACTATGTTAATATTCATTTTAAGCCCTTATTTTCGTTTTAAAAACCTCTATATTTTATGCTATAAGGTATACCAATAATGGTGCATCCATGGAAAAACAATGACCATTGGACCTAGTTACTGTGATTTCATCCACGGTCCAATGGTCAAGTTTGGGCCGAAGATGAGTGCACGTAGCGTGCCTCGCCACTTCTTCGACCCCGTGAGAGGCGCTACAAGAGACTTACTTAGGTGGTTAAATTTTTAATGTGTTTATACACTTTGATTGTAGCATTGACCTATCTCGTGAATTGGTCTTTGTTACCGTATATTTAGTTTTATGTAAGGTCTTTGCTATGAAAATATATGTAATGTAAGGTCTTTGTTATGAAAATATATGTAATCAAATTTCTGATCTGTTGTATTTCTGTTTGTTATGAATGTTGATTGTCTCTTCGATATCTTTGAGTTCCCATTTTTTACCCTTCATCGAACATAATAAAGACGGTTGCATCAATGAAATATGCTTTGCATATTGTGAGGAAAATACAAATGTATATCCAAATCTAATGTGAATGAAATAAAGTTATATATGTAACAAAAACAAAGAACAAATAATGAATTTTATTCACATCCATATCCCCTTAATATCACTAAAATCATTCAAAACAATATGTTACATAGAACGTGATATGGTATCCAATATTATCGCGTAGCAAAGACCAACAATGCATGCATGAAGCATCTACTGACAACAACATGAATTACATATGTAGCAAAGATCGCAACAATGCATGCATGCAACCCATCAAATAACCCGGAAGTGACAACACTACGAATTCAATACCGGATACATACAAACAACCTAGTAGTGATATTGTATTCAAATTGCTCGCCTCCATCCAAATAACCGGTAGTTATGCATTAATGTTGTTATCACTACCGGGTATATCTTAATACCCGCGGTGCTCGGTCCTGATGTACCATACCGATCAACGTCACGCTATAAATCAAGGCGCCCGCCGCATCCACACACATATTCCAAAAAAACGCACCCACCAGCTCCCAAGCACTCCCACGACTCCGAAATCCACCACTCAGCTCTTTCACTCTCTCTCTTTTCTAGAAGATTTGTTCATGGCTCCGGGATATTACATTGGTAAGGATATTTTTTTTTTGTCTAGAATTCCTATATATATGCATATAAACAATACATATATATATACTATATATATTTATGAGCTTTGTCCTTTTTTCCCTTTTTATCGCTCACCGGTGGTATGAACGGTCCTCCGCTTTGCCGCCACCACAACAACCGGTTTTCCATGTTTGGCGATGAGCCATTCGCCCCTCGGTGTGGACACAAGGCCATTCCCTTATCCAAATCATCGTATGTAATTTTTTCTAACATTTTTTATTTCTTATTTTACTATAACAAATACATGGACAATTAGTTCAACTTAACGTCATTTTGTTGCATTTATATGTGTCACGACTTTATCCCCAAAGATAATGGCGAAAAACAAACACTTAGCTGGTTCTCTATCTCTGGTTTTGTGGAGACCATGACATCTAGAGCATCGTCACATGGTCATCAACTATATACGTGTGAAATAAGTTTTTACATCCCTTTAAGGATTCCAGGACACAACAGCCACCTAATCCACGAGAGGGGAAACGAGAGAACGACCGTGCAAAATGCCGAGTACCATGCCGTTTCCTTGTGCTTAGATGCACTTCGACGTGTTTGCTACATTGTGCCTGATTTCTCGCACTTCAAGATATTTGCTTTGTCTTCTCATAATATCCCCCCATGGCAATATAGCGAATATGTTGGGAGTTACAACCATGATGATGTGGTAATAAATTAAATTCATCATTTTGGCAATGCATATTAGATAGATTGACATCATCCTCATTCATTTTGATTCTCCCACTTGTAGATTTTGCTCCACGATCTTACTTATGTTGCATGTGGCTTGGCGGCCGTTCTCGACCAAGCTACGAGACCGACTTCGGTACGATTGGGACTTACATCGCGTGCACACCTCGGCCAACAAACTACGGAAGGGCGACAATCTTGCATAAGGTTTACTAACTTAGACACCGGTCGCTCAAGAGGTTATATCTATGGTCGAGCATTTTTACGTCCCTTGCGAGGGACGAGAGTGCAATCATAAGGGCATTGACCTTCATCGACTCAAGCGGATACTTAATCCGTGACATCAATTACCCGATATTTCTACAATCCTACATTCGTGTGCATGGATCACAAGCTGGACCCAATATTGATCCCGACGGCGATGATGATGATTAGTGTGTTTACTATGTTAATTATTTGTAAGGTTGTATGGTTCCTAATTAATTTATAATGTTCTTGTGGCCCATGTGGTCTCAAACTTTTTCTGAGCCTTTCACATGCAAATGGGGAAGCACCCACGAAGTTTGAGATTTTTCAGAGTTGGTTTGGTACTTTTCCTAGTTTATTTGAATTTCTGCGCGACGCCACCTTGTAATTATAGTTTGAACTGAGCGTACCCATGAAAAGAGCCGGAATGCTGCTAGACTTTTTCACAGGGTCTTATGTGCCCTAGGAGGAAAATCACCGTGGAGGTCCAAGAAAAATTCTTGTGTTTCCATGGTTTAATTAGCCTTCTTATCGCCAGTTTAGCTCGAAGAAAATCATAGTAATTAAAATATTTATCAAAAAACCTAAGAACTTGTGTGGGGTCATATTTTGGGTGTACATGGTTGGAAAAAAAAATTCAAGCCATTTCCACCAAGGAGGATTACACATCCTTCACAGAGGCACATGATCCCTACCATCGAACCGGGGCTATACAAAGGTAGTTCTTGTGCTCCATGTGGTTCATATGTTTGCTTGCGGTGTTGTAGTGGTCTCAAACTTTTTCTGAGCCTTTCACATGCAAATGGGGAAGCACCCACGAAGTTTGAGGTTTTCGGAGTTGGTTTGGTACTTTTCCCAGTTTATTTGAATTTCTACGCGACGCCACCTTGTAATTATAGTTTGAACTGAGCGTACCCACGAAAAAGAGCCGAATGCTTGCTAGACTTTTTCCACGTGGTCTCATGTGCCCTAGGAGGCAAATCACCGTGGAGGTCCAAGAAAAATTCTTGTGTTTCCATGGTTTAATTAGCCTTCTTGTCGCGAGTTTAGCTCGAAGAAAATCATAGTAATTAAAATATTTATCAGAAAAACCTAAGAACTTGTGTGGGGTCATATTTTGGGTGTACATGGTTGGAAAAAAAAATTCAAGCCATTTCCACCAAGGAGGATTACACATCCTTCACAGAGGCACATGATCCCTACCATCGAACCAGGACTATACAGTGTAGTTCTTGTGCTCCATGTGGTTCATATGTTTGCCGGTGTTGTAGTGGTCTCAAACTTTTTCTGAGCCTTTCACATGCAAATGGGGAAGCACCCACGAAGTTTGAGATTTTTCGGAGTTGGTTTGGTACTTTTTCCAGTTTATTTGAATTTCTGTACGACGCCACCTTGTAATTATAGTTTGAACTGAAAGGCGTACCCCTAAAAAGAGCCGGAATGCTGCTAGACTTTTCCACAGGGTCTCATGTGCCCTAGGAGGCAAATCACCGTGGAGGTCCAAGAAAAATTCTTGTGTTTCCATGGTTTAATTAGCCTTCTTGTCGCCAGTTTAGCTCGAAGAAAATCATAGAGGTACATGATCATCCATGAAGTGGCAGCATTTCTATTTCACTGCCGGTTGCGGGTAATAACCGGCAATGAACAGGATTGGGGTGAAATTTTCAAAATCTATATGAACCTCCCGCCATTTCGTTCCCCACCGCGCCCAAACCAGCCTTGCCTATATATATAGGTGAGTGGCTCAGAGCGAAATTTTGGCAAGCCATTTGAACACCGCGCCATTCTCGTTCCCCACCAGCACCGAAAGAGCACCAGATTCACCGACGGAGCACCACCAACTCCAACGTCGCCGTTCGTCGTCCCCTACGCCGCTCGGGCCGTCCGTTCGCGCATCCGCGGTCGTTCCGCTCCAGCGGAATCGAGGCTTGACGGCGTTCTCCCACGCCGCGCTCCTCCACTCCGACGTCCCCAACGCCGCGCCGGCATCCTCTGCCCTTCGCCCCCTTCCACGTTGAGACCTAATTATCCCTTTAGGTGTTCGAGTTTTTACTTATGAGAATGAGAACTAATTCGCCGCTGTCCTAGCCTCGCGTCGCCCGCTTGGTCTTCCTCCACGCCGACGGAGGACCGCCGCCACACCTCTCTGCCGTCCGCAGCCTCACGCCGTCTTCCTCTTCACCGCACGACGCCGTACCGTCCGCGACCTTGTCCTCCTCAAATCCTCCAAGACAAGATAGGAGCGCACGAGGCGCACGAAAGCTTGGTGAGTGCGTCGGTTACTGCCCTTGAGGTGTTCGTTGAAATGCCCGCCTCGGTCACTGCAACCTGTGCTCGAATTGTGAATGAAATTAATGAGTTAGAGTTGTTCGAAATCCAGTTTGGATATTTTAAATATATGTTTGTGCTTACTGTACAACATTTATGAATAACATTGCATTATGATCCTATTTTGGTTACATGTATAGGTTGGCGTGGTACGTAGTGTTTATTGGTCGCTTCTTGGGGATCTATATCTAACCTGAAGATTGCTATGCTCAAGTCCAAGGCTACGCTAATTGCCGCTTAATTGAAGAGAAGCCACCCCACATACTTGTGAAGATTGAAGAGAAGCCACTCCACATACTTATGAAGATTGCGAGAATTGCTGCTTAATTGGTTTTGGAAAGATGTCATGCTTTTATTTATGTCTATGACTTGTCTTTTTATTTTAGAAGTTGATGTAGGCTTAGTTTCTAGAACATTAGGTGGATTTTGTTGTATGTAACCATTAAATCATGTAATGTTTTGACGATATTAATGTATAATGATTTTTCGGATTTAAAAAGAGCTGAATTCTAGGAATAAATTCAAAAATTTAAAACAAAAACGCCGGGTGGCATGGGCCCGACAAAGGAATAAGAAACAAACCGTAGTGTAACTACACCGAACACTCTCGGTTTGAATTACAAACCGTCTTCTATGACAGAAACATCACTGTCGGCTGCATTAATCAACCGATAGTCTCCACTCTAATAACGCTTTCGGGTTGAAATCAGCCGACAGTGTTAGCTCTTCGATACACTGTCGGCTCAATCTAACCCGATAGTGTTATCCTTACAGTTCTGTCGGTTCGTTAAAGCCCGACAGTGCTCCCAATATCAACTCTGCCGGCTGACTTCCGAACCTGCATTGCTTGGATCAAAAATGCTGCCGGTCCGCGGAACACCCGACAGTGTTCGGTGACAGTGCGCTGCCGGTTCGATATCAAACCGGCAGTCTCTCCTCGCATCACCGCCGGTGTTTTGACCCGGTAGTGTTTCAAACCCCACATCACTACCGCTATGGTTCTGCCGGTTCAGTTTTCGGCAGTGAAGGGGGGTTGGAGCCCGACAGTGATGGACAATTCTGTAGTAGTGCTATATTCACCCATCCCTCTAGCCGTTTAGGACGTTTCAAATGCAATAATATATTTTTGACATGAAATAGTACATGATAATGTATATGAAATGATTTCTTCGCTCAAGAGCCGTAACTTGACTAGGGAAAGTCTAGAAGCAAATTATAGCATACAATTACTTTATTTATTTATTTGTAAATATATATGTGATGTTTTACAAAGTGTGATGTCAACTAATAAAGTTTTACATAGACTACTAATGCATATGCATATTGCACATGCACGTAAGCTACAGATCGACAACAAGCAAACGCTTAAAGCTAGAGAACTGACAGAACATTAGCCAAACATATACTAGCAAACAAAGCTATGGAGCCACATACACACTATGCGTACTGTATTCTGTTAACTATAGACTTACTCCTCGACGCTTCTTGGTCATTGAAGTAGCATCTTGAGTCTTATCTTCAACACAGATCCGGACTAGCTTTGAATAAGGAGGCAGCCGTGATTCCCATAACACAAGGTGGAACATCTCCTTTGGAGGAGAAGCTGAGCCTACTATTAAGTCACCAAAACTGACCCTAGGAAGTTGAGTTGCAGAAACATCACCTTCTAGTTGAGGAGGCAAGATGCGAAATGGAGCAGGACGATAGATCAATTTTGTGATATCCACTGGACTATTTTTCCAAACAATATTTCTTGGATGGTCACCAAACAACAACATATTGTTCTCTAAGGTCCATTTGTACCTTTTTAACACATGGAACCAGAATTGAGTATTGAGATTCTTTCTCATTACATCAGCCAGAATGTTTCCAATGGTGAACGCTCTTTGCATCAGTGCTGCCAACTCATTTCCTATAGATGATAACTGTGGGCTGTCCTCTGGGTTTGTGCTTCCAAATGCCAATACCTTGAAGAGATAGCTAAACTCTTCTTGTGACAACAGTTTCAGATGGATTGGCTGTACGGTAGCAAATCTTGCAATCCTTTCAAGCCTACTTATGACTATCACTTTGGTTCCTTCACCCATGCGTGACACACAAGAATAGAACTTAGTCCAATCATCGTCATCCACATCTGATGTAAATTCGATCACGACCAAAGTCCTCACGCATGGGAGCTTCTCATGTTCTATACTGCATATGGCGTGCCCAGAAATATGCAATATCGAAGAGAAATGGCTCCGAATCTTGTCCGTATTGCACACATGTGAAACAAGAGTTCTTTTGCCAACCTGTTTACGGCCGATGATGGCAAGAATGGCTGGAGCACCCTGATTATTGAGATTTTTCTGCAGCAGTGCGTTGATAACTTGTTGCTTTTGCACATGGCGGCCGAACATGAAGTTATCGATATAGAGATATGTGTCGTAGGGATTGCGGCACACACGTTCACATCCCCCTATCAGTATGACGAACTCTTTCATCATATCTACCATAGTTTCCAAACTCCGCAGAGCACCGTCGACATCATCATCAGTAGAGCTCCTACTAGTACTACTGTTACTCATACGAAAACGCTTTGTAGAAGCTCCAATAATGGATGACACAAGTGTACGGGATCTACTCACCTTATGTTCATCACTCTCCAATATAGGCCTATACTTGAAGTTCTCCAGCACATAGTACCCTCGATACATGCTCTCTGAAATCAGCTTGAGTTGCATCAACATACCAGAGTTTGTGATACATCGCCCATCGGCTTCATCGACGACCGTGCGCACTCTCAGCAGGAGGAGCTGCAGCCTCTGCAACTTCTCCTCCATGGATTCTCGATTTGTCAACTTGTCAACCAGAAAGGAGACGGCACGACTAATTAGGTGTTCAGTAGCAGCAGATGTAATCGCCTCCATATGTCGAAATCTGGTCTCTTATATGGATCTCTGTGTGTGTGAGATTTAGAAAACTGAATAGTGGCTGCCTTAGGTGGTACTGAACTGTTGTGTTAATTTGATATATATTGGATGCGTGCAAACAAAGGCAGAGACTGCACACCTCAATCACAATCAGTGACGGATCTAGCACCCGGGCAACCCGGGCTTTAGCCTCACCTACGGACTGCAGGTAAGTGGAGCCTTTACTAAGCCCCTTCTTGCATTTTATGTATAATTATATAAATTATGAGGGGTTAAGCATGGTTAGAGCTTTATTAGTCCGTCCTAATTTTTTTTCTAGCTCCGTCACTGATCACAATTAGGGCCTGTTTGGTTTTCATAAGTCAGATGACTAAAAATCAGTGACTTATAAGTCATGCCTGTTTGGTTGCAAATGACTTATAAGCCACGATGAAAAATAAGAGAAAATAGGTGACTTATAAGTCGGGTGAAAAAGAAGACAAAATGGTTGCAAGTGACTTATAAGTCCCTCCCCGTTTGTCAAAATAAAGTCACTTATTTCACTTTTTTTGACTTAATAAGTCTCATGACTTATGAAAACCCAACAACCCGACCACACTGGCAACAAAAGATAACTAAGGATGCCCGTACCCATCGGTCATTAGAACTTGCTTCCTATCAGCTTTGCAAGAATCAAGAACAATATATGGCCTGCACACACTGCATGCCCGCTGTCAACATTCATGGCTTGACCTTTTCAAAAATAAAAAAATTGTTTGTGAAACCATAAGTTAATTGTTTTGGTAGTAATTCTATCTTATCGTTTGTATCTCATGTAGGTATGAAGAAATTGTTTTTGGGTTTTAATTGAAGGTCAATTCTCTTAACAAAATTATGCCACTGAGAATGATGGAGATAGGCCACGTATAACTGATTGACCTCGACTCCCTGTGAACTGAGGAAACATTAACTTTTGACTGACTAGTTCGCCGTGAAATGCATCTCCGAATGACCTAGCGGCCGTCCAGCTTATTTGTGAGGCGTTGCTTTTGTCTAATTCGCTGCATGTTGTACTGGACCTGCCAAAAGGAAGCACTTTTTAGTGATGCGGGAATTGCCTCGCACATGCGTACCGTCAGGAGAGAGTGGGCAGCGGACCCGAACTCCAAGTTTTCATTCTTATTTTTAAATTCGCTTTGGAGTCCCAATGCACAGGCGCCGGCGTACAGAGTAGGCACGATTTTGTTCGGTGGGGCGTCTCCAATTCTTAAAATTACCAAATCGCAGGCGCCGGCGTACAGAGAAATTATATTGGCTATCAAATGACAATTTATAAATAATGATAATTTAGATGAGACATATAAATAATAAGAAAAAAAATAAACACTATAGTTGAGAGTTATGTGAGAGAGGTGTTTCTAGGAGATTGAGCTAGATTAGATATTTATTAGTCGCTAGCTATTTGGGAGTCGCTAGCTATTTGGTCTCTCTCTCCTCGATAGCCAATGAACGTGTTACTTTTTATTATTTTTATACCTCATCTAGCTAGCTATTTGAAAAGTGCTGCTCATAGCCAATAAATTCCTCCTCCTCGCTAGCTATTTGATCACCATTGGAGACGCCCTAAACAAGAATCGACCCTCTTTCATTTGTGAGTAGGATAATTACTTTCTTTTCTTAAACTTTATCTCATTCAGATAATAAGCTTGCTACTCGTTAATTACTGGGACTGGAGTTACTTTTCAGAGTAGGTACCGGACCCGAACTGGAGTTCTTCATTCTTGTTTTTAAATCAGTTTTGGAGTTCAACGCGCCTCGCCTGCAGCAGCGTTTCGCGGTCCTTTTAATCTGAAACACTGATCGGTCCTCTCTCATTTTAGTTTATATGAGTACGAATAGTACTTTCTTTGTTTAAACTTTATCTCTCGTTTTCAGGTATAAGCTTTCTTGAGTGTTCCTTCGCCCACTACTGTGATTTTGAATACTTTAGTATTTTCAGCGACAACTTAGTAGCTCGCTTTAGTGTACTGCTCGAATGTCTCATACTTATATTTTGTATATTACTATCTTGTTTAGTATATATTTGACATTATTATTTACAGCTCACACTTACTATCTTATTTAGTATATTATTTGACATTATCTATCTAATGATACTAATAATATTGATATTTTCTTATACAATTGGTCAATGTAAATAACTTTGACTCCTCGGGAAGCGAAACCAACATTTATTTTGGAACAGATGAAGTACACCTACCGTACAAAACAAACGCATATCTCATATTTCTGGGACTCAAACAAGCTTAAGTATGACCAAATCTACATAAATAATACTAAGATTTGTAATATCGAATAATTATCCATAAATTAACAATATAATATTATTTACTTATCTTATTTATAGTGCCACTATGGTTTGTATCGATGTGATGTTCTAAAACACTCCTAAAATAAGTGTCATTATGGTTTCATGTCGGTCCAAGGTTTTATAAATTTGGCTAGATTTATAAATAATATAAGCAATATTTGTATCTCCAATTAAGTTTATTATGAAACAAGATTTAAGGATCTATCTAATAATACTAATTATGTACTATAATTATTAATAATATATAGATTTGATCAAAGTTAAAAACATTTAACTACTCGGTATGTGAGAATAACACTTATTTTGGGACGGTTATAGTACACCTACTATACCAAATAAATGTCTATCGCATACTTCTAGGACTCAAAGAAACTTAATTTGACCAAATCTACATAAAAGTACTTAGATTTATATTATCAAATAATTATCATTAGATTAATCATATCATATATTTTTGTACTAATCATATTTTAGATGTACAAATATTAATATTATTTTCTCTAAATCTAGTTAGACTTCAAATTTGATTGACTTCCCGAAGTGTGTGATGTGTGTATTTATTTTGGAACAGGGAGTACAATGAGCATATGGATGGTACTGGTTGATGTTCTCAAGTACTCCCTTTGTCCCTAAATTAGTATTGCTATGGTTTTTCTGTCAATGATTCTTAAGTTTGATTGGGTTTATAAAAATAGCACTAATATTTGCATCTCCAAAAACGACACTTATTTTGGGACGGATGTAGTACAGGTACCAAAATAAATACCTATCTTGTACTTCTAGGATGCGAGGAAACATTATTTAGGGAGAGATGGAGTACACCTACCGTACCAAATGAATGCCTAGTATATCATACTTCCTCTATCCCTAATTGACCGTCGTCGTTGGTTTTCGTGCCACAAGTTTGACTTTGACTCGATTTGTACATAATACATGCAATATTTATATTTTCAAATAAATTTATTAAAAAACTAGACGAAAAGATCTTTCCGATGATACTAATTACTTAGCATAAATATTTATATATTTTAATATATAAATGCCTAAGGCAGTAGTTTGTCGGAAAAGCGAGAACGATAAACATTTAGGGACGAAGGGAGTTAGGAGTCAACAAACTTAATTTTGACTAAATCTACAAAAAAACTACTAAGATTTATAATATCTAATATTCCCATTAGATTAATCATATTATATGTTTCCGTACTAATCCTACTTACAGGTCAATCTTAATATTTTTTTTCTATAAATCTAGTTAGACTTGAAACTTGTTTGACTTCTCAAAGTACGTGATGTGTATTTGTTTTGGAAGAGGGAGTACAATGAGCATATGGATGGTACTAGTTGATGTTCTAAAGTACTCTCTTTGTCCCAAAATAAGTATTGTTATGGTTTTCCTGTCGGTCAATGATTCTTAAGTTTGATTGGGTTTATAAAAATAGCACTAATAGTTGCGTCTCCAAAAACGACACTTATTTTGGGACGGATGTAGTACGGCTACCAAAAATAAATACCTATCTTGTACTTCTAGGATGGCGAGGAAAAATTATTTAGGGAGAGATGGAGTACACCTACCGTACCAAATGAATGCCTAGTATATCATACATACTCCCTCTGTCCCTAATTGACCGTCGTCGTCGGTTTTCGTGCCACAAGTTTAACTCGATTTGTACATAATACATGCAATATTTATATTTCCAAATAAATTTATTAAAAAACTAGACGAAAAGTTCTTTCCAATGATACTAATTACTTAGCATAAATTTCTATATATTTTAATATATAATTGTCGGCAGTAGTTTGTCGGGAAGCGAGAACGATAAACATTTAGAGACGACGGGAGTTAGGAGTCAACAAACTTAATTTTGACTAAATCTACAAAAAAAACTACTAAGATTTGTAATATCTAATATTCCCATTAGATTAATCATATCATATGTTTCCGTACTAATCCTACTTACAGGTCAATCTTATTATTTAATCTATAAATCTAGTTAGACTTGAAATTTGTTTGACTTGTCAAAGTACGTGATGTGTACTTGTTTTGGAAGAGGGAGTACAATAAGCATATGGATGGTACTGGTTGATGTTCTAAAGTACTCCCTTTGCCCCAAAATTAGTATAGCTATGGTTTTTCTGTCGGTCAATGATTCTTAAGTTTGATTGGGTTTATAGAAATAGCACTAATATTTGCATCTCCAAAAACAACACTTATTTTGGGACGAATGTAGTACAGGTACCAAAATAAATCCCTATCTTGTACTTCTAGGATGGCGAGGAAAAATTATTTAGGGAGAGATGGAGTACACCTACCGTACCAAATGAATGCCTAGTATATCATACATACTCCCTCCCCTAATTGACCGTCGTCGTCGGTTTTCGTGCCACAAGTTTAACTCGATTTGTACATAATACATGCAATATTTATATTTCCATATAAATTTATTAAAAAACTAGACGAAAAGATCTTTCCAATGATACTAATTACTTAGCATAAATATTTATATATTTTAATATATAATTGTCGGCAGTAGTTTGTCGGGAAGCGAGAACGATAAACATTTAGGGACGAAGGGAGTTAGGAGTTAACAAACTTAATTTTGACTAAATCTACAAAAAAAAACTACTAAGATTTATAATATCTAATATTCCCATTAGATTAATCATATCATATGTTTCCGTACTAATCCTACTTACAGGTCAATCTTATTATTTAATCTATAAATCTAGTTAGACTTGAAATTTGTTTGACTTGTCAAAGTACGTGATGTGTACTTGTTTTGGAAGAGGGAGTACAATAAGCATATGGATGGTACTGGTTGATGTTCTAAAGTACTCCATTTGCCCAAAAAAATATTTTGCTTTTTTTCGCTTGCATCTGTGCTAACATCAGACCATGCAACAAGTAGGAAAGAAAAATACACAGCTATGAAAGGGGAGAGTAGGTGTGATCGACCGCTAGCAAGCTAACTTGCGGTCCATCGTGAGTCAGGAATTTTGTATTATGGTTCACGTCTTAGCACATACTCCCTCCGTCCCGGTTTACTAGTCGTTTTAGAGTAGTATTCCGGTGTCCAGATTCACTTCATCTCAATATTATCTGTGGTTCTACTTACAGATGGTGAACAAACTCTGCGTATATGGACTGCTCCACTGTCCGGTGTTCATCAAGTCAAAGCTACACCATGTCGAAACTACAACGACAGCAATAAAGGGACAGAGGGAGTAGTACTAGTCTTGGTTCACCCTTTGATCAGTTTCGTCTCGGCTAACCATTTGATCAGTTTCTCCCCAAAACTTTACGTTCTATCATATCGCATGTTTTAGACACATGCATGGAGTATTTGATGTAGTCTAAAAATAACTTATTGCACAGATTACATGTATTTTTATTTCGAGACAAATTTTTAAGCGTGAAAAAAAATATTTATATAACAAGATAATTAATTGAAAAATGTATATAATTAACTTGTGCTAAACATCATTTTAGAAATAGTATATTGAACTAAAACACTTTGGAGTTAAAAGTAACATGACAACAAAAACATATGCAATTATGGTGTTTGTGGAAAGGGAGAATAGGATAGTGAAAAAGTACAATGCACACGAGTGTCGGATAGTGCATCAAAACCAACATTTTGACATAGTACAAATACTCCATGTCAACCATTCTACCATGCTAGAAAGGCACATCCTGCTACAGTACAAGAGTTGTACATGTAGTACCTACAGTTTGACAACCGAACTACTACAGTAGTATTAGAGTAGGAGCACTACATACTAGAAAGGTGTACAATATTAGAGTACATGTAGTACACCAGTTTAGCACTACTGGATAGAAGCAGCAAGGAAGACAGCATAGCAGAGATGAAACCATTATTTCCTCCTGTGCTTTCCAGCTGAACAACTCCCCGGCCCTTCCCCTGGCGCCTTAGCTTTTGCTTTTTTATAGAACAAGTGGCACAACATTTTGTGAGCGCAAAGAAATCTAAATAAAGGCATGGAACAAAGAATGAAAAGAGCACGTTTTAAAGAATAGGCTGCGCCAGACCAAAAATTGTGAACCCACAATAAATTGTTTTGATTAGTTGAATCAAAATAAGAGGAAATATGCAGACAAAATTAATGGAGAGAATCACATTACTTTGTTGCTGTGAAATCATACATCAGACCAACAGCAGATAAGAGGGAAAAAAAAAGTATCCTACTAGTTGGGGAAAAAAAGACCACAGCAGATAAGTTTACTACTAGCAGGGACCCTATGCTTCGCATGGGCCATGAGGCCGGAATTATAGAAGACCATATGATTATATATTTATATACATGGAACAAAAAGATTAGTGAAATTAGTTACAGATGGGTTGTCATTGAAGCCCTTTGTAGGATAACATTACTATAGTAGTATAGTATAGACCTATAGTACAGTTACTGTTCAATTGGACAGACTCATTTTTCCATGGGCCACAGACCTGAATCGTTACATGAGGATGAGGATACCAGGCACTGTACATGGACCAAACCTGCCACATTAAGACATGGAATTAGAGAATAACAAATTAGAGGTGATTGATGGTAAAGAAAATTGAAGGCAGCGACAAGACCTGGCCAATCTAAGTATATCCACTGGAAATCTTGTCAAATTCAATTCATGAAACGTTGCCTACAATTCATAGAATAAACAATAAATAAACTAATTATTAAGAGCCTGTAGTAGGAAAGATCTTTGCATTAAGTACATCACAGCCCTGGGATGATAACCTAAAAGGAGTCTGTCAGCAGGAAAGATCTTTGCATGTGGTAGTGGAAAACACCGTCTGGTTAATGGTGCGAGTAATTGAACTATTGTATTCAGGTTGCATGCCTTGGTGACTTTCTTAGAATATGCGTAAATTGGAAAGGTTTAAATAATCATTGTCATCATGTGCCTTAAAATGTGGTTCAGTTTTATAACCTTAACAAATTAGTCTTTTGCTCTAATCCCTCGTCATTTTAGTTTGGCAGGAACATTGTGTGGCAAAGCTATTTGTTGATAAGCTACCGTCATCCTGATCACTAAAAAATAAGGCAGTCAAATTCGAGAGTAGAACACCCAAACTGAGAAACGAGAAGAAACAAACCTTTGCTGTAAAATCCCATGATAATTTGATGCAAACCAGAGGCCCCAATCAGGTTGCAGAGCTGCATTATAAGGCCACAGTCATGTTCCAAACCTGAGGCACAACAGTAAGAATGAGTGAAGATATGAATGAATTGAAGATATGAATGAATACATGCTAAGGAACAGCAATACAGTATGGAATGGATTTTCAGGGACAGACATATAAAGTCAAAAAAAACAGAAACACACGGCAAGCAACATTAACACATTATTTTTTTTGTGAGACAGCAGCTCATGGCCTGATAATGGGCTGTGATCCAGCCCAAATCCTAATCCAATCCTATGTGATTTGGCAGTAAATCCAATCCGATCCAAACCCACACTAATTTAACTTAACTCAGACCAATCCAAACCCATGTGCAGCACAATCCAAACCCCACTCATGATCCTTTTAAAGCCCTTGGGACAATCCAACACTAGGATCCAAGGGCCTGTACAAACACTATGATCAGCAGCAAGCAAGCAGTAGCTAGAACAATAGGATCCATTCTCTAGGACCGGCGTGTGCCTGAAATTTCAAGTTCTGAACACTAGGATCCGTTCGTTCACTAGGACCTGGACTAGAATAAGTACAAGTTCTGAACAAATACTAGGATTCGTTCACTAGGACCTGGACTAGTATAAGTACAAACACTAGGATCCGTTCACTAGGATCTGAACAAATACTAGGATCCGTTCACTAGAATAAGTACAAGTTCTGAACAAATATATTATAGAACACGATTTCGGCTTAACTACCTACTAGGACATGGACTTAACATGGATCATAAATTAAAAGAGGCCATCCAAAATAAAGTCGTAGACCAAATCGCTATCAATGGCTCCATGGAGTGCTTGTTAGTTCTTCAGGAAGTGAGGGGCCAACAGTTTCGAGATTTCCAACATTCCAAACAACCAGTATGTGACTCTGCAAGAACATAAGGTTCAGCCTAATGAGATTAACTGAAGGTTATTAAAGTGAGTGATTCAGATGTGACTCAAGACAATTCCAAACAACCAGTATGGGACTCTGCAAGGTTAAGCTTCTTAGCATCCAAATCTACTCACAAAAAGCAAGATTTGCTGTGCTTGCTACTATACACTCTAAACAGGCATGATGACAGTCAGAATGAATGAAAATAGGACACTGGTAATTCTAGCATGTGCATGAAAGCTCTGTGCCATATTTCGACATCCTGTGTTACTGGCAACGTTGACCACTCTAGCTAATAAGCATTTCTGTCTGGGAGGATACTTGAACAATAAATTTTCCAGCTAATAAGCATTCACCACTCTAGCTATTACTTAAATTAAGTAACACGTGAGTATTTCACTCACTCTATGTTCCACAAAGCTCATTTCATAAGCCAAAGAACAGAGGGCATCTTACTCACCACTAATGTTGCTCAAGTATCTAGACTGGTCAGGAAACTGCTTTCAGTCTGGGACTGGTTAGATTAATCAGGCAACTGTTCATTCAGTAATAAGTACAAGTTCTGAACATATATATATAAACTATGGACATCAAGAGTGGAACTATAACCAGGCAAGCTACTGCAACATGATTTCAAGACTGACACCAATCAAATAAATACCTTTCCGTTTCTAATCTTTTCAAATACCAATTGTGAAACAACACAAGATGCAGGATACTCTGAACAGGTAGAAACTGCTTATTTATTCATACAAGATGCAGGATATTTATTCATGCAGGTTGAAAATTATGAATGTGCAGGATACTGAACTGCAGTCAAGAGGATACTGAATAAATATGCAGTCAAGAGGAGTTAGAAATGTCAAATATCATGTTTTCAATTGTTGATACTAACAGGATGGTATAAAAATATATTGCTAGTTATAACATTTGGGAAAGGAGAATCCAATCAGTTGTATTAATGGTCAATGCACTACAGCAGCCTGTCAAAGCCAAAAAGCCATACAATCTGTGAAAAACTGATTACTTTGAATTGTGCTAATACTGCCGACCACAAATTCCCCTGACTCCTTTCATAAGTCAGTCCTAAATGAGGCCCTCTTTGGGAGGGTTCCCGATGGCTCCGGCTCTGGCACTGTAGCGCCACTTTCATGTTGTCGGTGACTGAGAAAAAAGAAGAGAGAGAAAAATAGCTCCGGCTAGTCAACTACAGTGAAATGTTGGAGATTCACCAAACGAGCCAGATTCCCAACTGTCTGCAACTATGCCATTACCTTCTACTATGCTATTACCATCCTGAACAGTTAGAAGATCTAAATGCACATAGTTTCTACTATGCTATTACCATCCCAATATAACTATGCTATTACATGAACAAAATTCTAAAACCATAGTTTCTTATGTTGTGACAGGACTGGTGCATGAACTATTGATCACGATTCACAGTAGTCTTGTTAAAGCAAAATAAGTAAAGAAAAAAAATATTTTGCTAGAGACACTTAGGTGCAAATCATAAAAAATAGTTCAAATGCATATTTTCTCTACATCATAACAGATTTAACTAAAGCAGTGTATGCATACAGCCCAGCATGGCAGTGTATGCATACAGCCCAGCATGCTTCCAGTAGTCCAAATTTACATGGATTTCTAATAAATGACTCTTTCATGTCCCAAAAGCTTTACATAATAAAACTACAAATACATTGGTCTAATCGTAGCCTTGTCATATGTTACCAGTTGCCAGCTTGCAACAGTCAATCACTTGATAGCAGAAAATTCTATCAAAATTATACACAACAAAGTGGTTATACAGCTTGAAAAGAATATGGAACAAGTTACTACTTGAGTACCCATTTCTTAGATTGCCTGAAGAATTAGCTAAAGAGCAAGGCAAAAACAAAAAGGCAGAGAGCAATTTGCATAAGTAATAGGCTTATACAGACACAATAATTGTTAATGGATTGGAGCGAAGTCGTGAAGTCTTGAATCTCTATTATATTTAGATATCAACCATACCAGATCGACTAAACCAGATATTCACATATCAACGAAGCTGAAAATGAATGGAAACGCAAGAGTAATGGATTGTGACTGAAATCTGCGTGGCAAATGGAAACGAATCAAATGATTTGTGTAGTTCGAACTCCAGAGAAGGCAAATGAGGAACCTGTATGGCCTGGAGGACAGCGGCGTGCAGGATCGCTGCCGTCCACCAAGAGAGTTTGACGGCAGCAGCGTGCGGCAGGAGAAATAGCAGAGAAACGAGGAGAACGCAGGGAGCGGGCGAAACGAGGAGGAGGCGGCGGGGGGGGACGGAGCGGGGAAGAGGGAGGGAGGAGGATGCGGCGGGCGAGGAGTCATGACAAGGGGAGGAGGAGCGGCGGGATAGCGGCGGCGGCGGCAGAGACGGGAGGAGAGGGAGGAGCGGGACGGCGGCGGAGGGGAGACATGGAGAGACGAGGAACGGGAAGGGTAGTTGGTTCGGCGGCGGATGGAGGATGAGATGGAGACAGATGGAGAGAGAAGGTGGAGACGGGAAGAGGAAGCGGGTGCGGCGGCGGAGACGGGAACAGGAAGTTTTTTAGAGCTGGCGCCAGCGTTGTCGAGTGGAGAGGAGGAACCTTGGGAGTGCGTGCGAGGATGGATGTGAAGGAAGTTTTTTGGCCTGGCGGAGCGAGGCAGGCATGGGTGAAGCCGTCCCGCCGGCGTCGCTTAGGCAAGATTTGTGACTCGCGGCGGTTGACTGGGTAGGACCCACGGAGCATAAACTATTCCAAAGTGGGGAATCTGCCTGCATGCAATGTGAGGTCTGTGGCTGCATGTGACCAATGGGAGAGCTCGAATAAGCTCCGCGCACCCGATACTTGGCCGCTATTGTCTCTCCTCGATAGATGCTTTGCCACCGTGGCTTCGTCACTTTGGTTGGCAGCCTTTGTCTCGATCTTTTTTGTTTGTAGTTTAGGTTTCTGATAGAGGGCTTCTCCCTACCGTATTTTCTTTCTTCTTTGTTGTTGTTTAGGTTCCTAACTGTTTCCTCTGTGGTTTGTAGCCTGTGCTATGGGATCCCTATAGTCACCATTCTTTTTTCTTAATGAAATACACGTGCAGTTATATTCTTGAAAAAAAAAGAAAAACACAATCTTTAGCTAATCATAAGAAGAGGATCCTACTGACACCCCCCTTTTTTTGTGTCTTTGCTAAACATACAATCCGATACGTTGCTCCATTCTGCAGTCTTGATAACATGCAGCTATCATAAAAATTCTTTTCGTATCTAAGCAGGGAGCTGAGGAGACAAAAAGAACAATTGGATAAAGAGCACGTTGTACAATGATCACGCAGCTAACAAATGCTTCATTACTTGAATGCATTGGATCCTTGCACTGCCACAACAGACCCCAAATAAAACGGCATATGAGACACACTGCTGTGTGCGCCAGCAATATTGGCCTTTGATGTCAATCGCTTCAATATTTACAAGTATCACAATTATCAGTCATGTGACAAGTCTTCTGGATTCGCCGGGGATTGGTATATACTCCCTCCGGTTTGGTAAAATAAGTCGTTTAGAATAGCGATACGGTCACAACTTTGACCTCTTATTATTATAAAAATATTTATAGAATGTGATATATGTATACTTTTGTGAAAGTATTTTTTTAAGACAAATCTATTCATTTAATTTTTATATTAGAAACTCAACAACTTAAAAGTTACTGATGATTTATATTCCCAATGTTTGACTCAAACCTTTTTCAAAAAAAAATCGACTTCTTTTACCAAACCGGAGGGACTATGCTAGTTGCTGGGCTGCTACAACAAATCTTTCCTTTGTTTCATGGTTATGAGGCTTCTTTCTGGACTCTGGAGATCCTTCAGCTCAATGCTCACGCTCGTCTTTTTTATATTAATTATCGCACAGCCATTGGATTCGGCATCATCTTTTTGAAGGGTTAAGGAAAGAACATCATCCACAAGTGCCTTCCTGTTCACAAAGCCTGCATGTCTCTGATAACTTGTGACTGTCAGGAATAATTCTTTTCTTGGGTATGCAAACCACACTTTTGTACCTTACAATCTGATACTTTTTATGTTTGATAGCTAAAATACGATACGTTGCTCCAACGTGCAGCCTCTGATAACTTGTGACTGTCAGGAATAATTCTTTTCTTAGCAGAGGGGGAACGAAAAGAAGAAGAATGGACCAAAGCGCACGTTGCAGAATGACCAACAAGACGATTCTTTAGTCACTAATAAAAAGGAGATGCTTTAATTCTGGCTGCTGGCACTGGCTTATTGTCATAAATAACACACAACGCCACACTTGCCAAATAGAGTAGAAGTTGAAAGCTGAAACACATTGTTGTGCAGCTACATTGCCCTTTGATGAAATCCAGAGGTGATGCTCGTAGTGTATACATGCAGTATATATATATAAGAGTGTCCAAATCGGTGTTGAACGCACAAACATTTGAGGGTCCAACAGTAACTAGGACTAGTAAGAGTTCCTTGCAATTGCAACCTGGAGAGCACGTACGATGGCATCGGCTACCCGCCAAGACGAGCCAATCCGTGCCAACCTGATGCTAGCCACAGACCGCACACAATGCCAGCGGCTGAAAAACCTGGTGAACAAGGAAGACGCCACCACGATGGTGGTGGTGATGTCGAGGGCAGAAGCACCGGCCGACGAGAAGCCTACACCACCAAGCATGCATCCGCTGCTAGCGGAGGCAGCATGCCGAGGCAACTGGGAAGAAATTACCTATCTTCTCGAAAGTCGCCAACAAGACCTGCAAGGGCACTCAAGTAAGACTCCTAGCAAAGAGTTCCTTGATAAGCTGGCGGCATATTCCACTGCAGGTAGCCACCACGCCAGCAGCAGAAGCTCGGCGACGCAGCCGCCGCCAGCTCCCTCCGACGTGGAACAAGGCATGGATGCAGTGCCTCATCGTCTCATGGGTGTCACCATGGAAGGAGACACGGCACTGCATCTGGTGGCAGCCAGTGGGGATGACGGTAGCTTCCTGAAATGCGCCGTCCTAATCCACGGCAAGGACAAAGACTTGCTGTGTAAGCAAAATAATAAGGGTGACACACCCTTGCATTGTGCTGCCAGGACAGGGAGGTCCGAAATGGTCTCTCATCTTGTTGTTCTTGCAACTGGGGACAATGTGGTTGAACAACTCCTAAGGCAGGAGAACAGTTGTAATGAGACGGTCCTGCATCTGGCTGTGCGTACTGGGGATCATCAATTGGTCAGACATTTATTGGGAAAAGACCCAAAATTGGCTTGTTTTCCTGAAAAAGGGACTTCACCACTCTACCTTGCTGTTCTACTGAAACAAGGCAGCATTGCACAGATGCTGTATGATGAGTCTGAAAATAATGTGCTGTCCTATTCCGGCCCAAATGGACAAAATGCGTTGCATGCTGCCGTTCTACGAGGCCCAGGTACACACATGAAATCTGTGCATTATTCTTCTTGCTCTTATACGTACCCCAAGGCTCTCCTCGTACGTGTACCGACTTTTTTCTACCTTTGGATTATTAACTTTGCAATACATGTTTATCTACTCTCTCCATCCAAATTAATAGTTATTTAATATTTATATAGAAAGTGGATAACATAGAAAAATATATGCTTTATGGTTATTTAAATAGTTTTTATAATAGAAGGTGTTGATCTTGATTTGTTTTCTAATAGCGAGATGCAAATTTAAGGGGCTACGTAGACCATCTGTTGTAATGGGAGAGGTGGATATTTAGATGCAAATTTTGGTTTGCTTTAGATCATATGTCTAAATGGCTTTGGTGGTTAATTCAAATAGAGTCATGGGTTACTTTATTGTTGTTTGGTGTAATAGTATAGGTGGGTAATTGTTTTGATAATAGAAAAGATCTAATTGAAAACTATTATATTATTATTAGTAATAGTTATTATTATTATTATTATTATTATTATTATTATTATTATTGTTATTATTGTTATTATTATTATTCGTATTGAGGGTCGATGTTTCTATTTTTTTGTAAGAATTTTTAGTATCTATTTTTTTTTTCTAAAAGGTCTCCTTAGGATCAAAATGGAGCTTATATTGGGGCCGCCTCTAGTTAGAATTCTAGTGTTCATCTTTTTTAGCATGATATATACTCCGTCCATTTCAAATTCTAAATCATTTTGACTTTTTTGTACATCCATTTTGCTACGCATCGAGATATAATAATATGTCTAGACACATAGCAAAATTGATGAATCAAAAAAAGTCAAAGAGACTCATAATTTAGAATGGAGAGAGTATTTAGTTAGTTAAAAACAAGGCGTAAGATATATGAGATCTTTTTGTATCCCTTCATGTGACTACACGAATCTATAGTTTAGCTTTTAATTTTTAATCTAATTGTTGCAATTTTTCACATGTTAAGTTGGAACTAGTTTTTATCTTTTATTCATAATTTTTTATTAAAAAGATTTTAGGTACTAGTAGTATTGTTTTCCACAAGTTAAATTCAAACACAGCTTACACCGTAGCACTCAACAAAATAAATTCATTATATTGCAGTACTATTGTTCTATATAACATAGAGTGCTCAAAATTATTATAAATAATGCTAAGAAATAAGAATTAAGTTAAAATTCATAACTTATTCAAAATAAAAAAGTTATGAAATTTATTATCATGGAGTACTAATATAAATTAAAATTCATAACTTAGTATTATTGCTATGTGGTTTGTTAATAAATATTTATTCTATGTATACATTATCATTTGGTCTAATACAGAACATAGTATTATGCTTGAGTACCAATGGCGAAGCTATGTGGTAGTTCCTCTATCAGCAAAGGTGCTTGTCGTGAAAGTCCGCACGGATGGCGAGGTCATCGGGAGGTGCCAATCACCTTGAGCGGCGCCCAAGCTGGTGTTCCCGTCTGGAGATTGATGGTTCCATCGATTCCATGTAGCTTGTGGTTGGTCGGTGTAGCGAGTGGAGGTAGGATGAGAGCCTCCGAGGTGGTGACGGGGAAGATGTGGTAGAAGACCCATGCATGTGGCAGGTAGGATGAGAGCCTCCGAGGTGGTGACGGGGAAGATGTGGTAGAAGACCCGTTGAAGACCTCGTGGGAGACGGGGCGCCGACTTGGTGCGTGAGTGGATCGCCGTGCCCAACATGTAGGGCGCTTCGGTGCACCACAGCCCAAGCTTGTTGCACAGGTCGTTGGCTGGTTTGAGGGTGTAGTCGTACTGGGTGTTGATGTCGTCGAGGATCAAGGGAGCTGCCTGGATTGGCCCTCGAGTCGTTGTTGCTGTTGTTGCCGAGTCGAAGATGGTGTCGTGGTTGTCGTGTTTCGCCGAGGCGTGCAATGAATGAAGCGGAAGGATGTGGAGTCGACGAGCGAGTTGGGTCCCTTTGTCCATCGTGCGGGGGCGCATCTTGTCGTAGTGTCCCCCGTAGTGTAGCGTGGAGATTGTTGGCAAACCCGAAAGTGTCGATGTAGTCGTACCAGGCTAGCGTCGTGTCGAGGGTGTAGATGTAGTCGATCATGTCGCCGCCTGTCGAGGTTGCACGAGGTCGCTGGTAGTGTCACGGCTACCGCAACTTGAAGCCGCAAAGGAGACATTGTGTGGAGGTGTCCTAGTCCTCCAGTGGCGCCTGGCTTGGCATGTAGATGAACCAGAGAAGTACCGCTAGTGTTAGGTGGATAGCGGCATACTTCATATCTTTGTTAGGGTCGATGTTCCGTTGTCGTGGTGCTGATGGAGGCACCTTCTGCACCGGAGCTAACGCTGGTGTCATCAGGAAGCCGACTACTTGGGGAGCTCAAGATGTGCCTGGCGGTGTCGTAGCTGCGAACGGATGTGCAGCTTGGTTGTCGATGTTCTCTGCCACAGTGTATGTCGGAGGGACGTTTAGCAGGTTCAGCAGACTGATCTCGTCGTCGAAGTGTGGCGAGCAGACGACCGTGTTGGCGGCGGCGCCCGAGGGGTCATTGTTGTTCTCATCTGCGGTGGCGTCCATAGGGGTGTCGTTGTTGTCGTGGGCGCCGTTGTTCCGGGCGTCGATGTCGTGGTCGGCAGTGGCACTCGTGGGAGAGGCGTCATTGGCAACGCCCTTGGGGGTAGCGTCGTCATCATCGGCGTTGGCATAGGTGCCCGCAATGATGTTGTTGATAGCGTCCTTGGAGGCGTTGTCGATGTCGAGGACGTCGAGGTGAGCGACATCAAGCGTGACATCGGGTGACATCATTGTAGCATTGACAATGGTGGTAAGGGCTCCATGTTGGTTGAGATGGACTTGCCTAGTGATTGTGGAGCGGGTGATGTTCTGATCTGCGAGGTGGTTGACGTTGTTGGTGTCCATTGTGCCAGCGTTGTCCAGGACGTAGAGGCCGACGTCAGGCGACATAGGTGTGTTGCTCTAGATGGTAATTGTGTTCCCGATGTTGTTGTTGTCAAAGATGGTGTTGCTGGTGTTATAGGAACTTATCTAGACCGTTGCTGGGGTCTCGCGACGTAGGCCTAGTTGGGTAGGCTTTTCGTCAAGCAGCTAGTGGATGTTGGTTGTAGCCTCTTGATCAGATCTAATCTGAGCGTCGATAACGGGGGCATCCTTGGGGTTGGTGTTCTCGTTGCTTGTAGCATCGTTGATCGTGGAGGGGGCGACGTCGGCGGTGCCTGCGGGAGCACTGTTGTCGTCGGTGGCGCCCATGGTAAAGGTTGTGACATTTATTTTTAATGTAATGGTATCAATAGTTGTTTCAACATGCATGCATCATAGTACTCAAGGTGTTCATTTTTTGTTACAATAATATTGTCTTATAAAAACCGTTAAACATTTAAAATCAAATTGCTATATTCAGAATAAATGATGTTTCAGTCAAAATGTATAAACATGTTAGAAAGAGTAACTTGAAAAAAAGAAATATTCATGGACTGTTCATATAACTAAAGAATCAAATGTCACGGGTATGTGGTTTATTAAGGGAACCAGTTTCCATGCCTATGAAACTTTTAACGATGTCACACAGCATTGTGCTATAATGGTAGACGTGCGTAAGCTTCGAACATACTCCCTCCGTCAAAAAAATAAATTACCATGTAGTATATTTTGTGACACTGAGTTATTTCCCTAACAAGATACTTGTGCATACAGGATGTGGGTAGTTTAGAAATAAATCAATGTTGTCAATTTAAATTATCTTGCATAGTGATAGATGCTGATAATAGGTTATATTTTAATTATCTTCCATAATGGCAGTGGTGGGTAATTGAAACGTAAATTTATAGGTGTATTTTAAATGTAACGGTAGAGGTTGGGATTTTAGATACAAACTTATTAGAGATCAATTTATGTGTTTTTCATAATTAATGGCATATACTTATTTTTGAGTTTGTCCATATATTTTGCAGAGCTTACAAGAATGTTATTGGAATGGAACACGAGTAAGAAGCTTACCACAGAAACGGATGAAAATGGTAGCACGCCACTTCACTTTGCAGCAGGCTTGCCGGAGGCAGGACGGCGTGGAAGCCCCTGTGCACAAGTGTTCAACGCCAACACTGCTGTTCTGTATCAACCAGACAATAATGGATTATCCCCCATACACGTGGCTGTTGCAGCAAAATATTGTATCGGCCGCTTTGGGCCACAAGCAATGCCATTCCCATGTTCGTGAAGAAGTGCCCCAGCAGTGCCGGTCTGCGTGACGCTAAGGGGAGGACGTTCCTTCATGTTGCTGTGGAGGAAAAGAATACGATGGCAGTGATGTATGCTTGCAGACGTGAATCTCTAGCATGGATTCTGAATATGCAAGACAGACAAGGGAACACTGCACTACACTTAGCTGTCGAGGATGGGAATGATCTTTGTATATTTCGTTATCTATTTGGGAGCACGCAAGTCAACTTGAATTTAACAAATGTGGAAAAGCAAACGCCTCTAGATATAGCACTGTATCAGCTCCGCCCATCTTTTCATGATGAAACGGTAATCTATCTCCTCTCGCTTTATTATTATCTTTATTATATTATTATTATATATATACATACATACTCCATCCGTCCTATAATATAGTGCATTTTAGTTTGTCTTAAATTAACTTAGTTTAAGTTTGACCAAATCTATAGAAAAGAATATTATCATCTAACACATCAAACAAGTAAATTATGAAAATATATTTCGTAATAAACCTAAATTAATCTCATTTGACATCATAAATATTATGTCTCTTTTCTATAAATTTTGTCAAACTTAGAACAGTTTGACTCAGGACAAAAGCAAAAATACCTTATATTTCAGGACAGAGGGAGTACAACATAGTGTTATTGGATCCTACATAAGTATATGCCTGTCTGTTTGACGGTGTAAGTAACATGTCTTTTTTTAGGCGGATCCTGAAAACTGGATAACGAGGGCACTCGGATTTGCTGGTGCTACTCGAGGTGTTTCTCGCGAGGATCATTTTTATCAAGGGTATCGAAATCATCAAGGGCTAAACTCTGACTACAAAGAAAAAGAATTGGAGATGTTGAAAGATTCGACGCAGACTCAATCTGTTGGCTCTGTTCTAATAGCAACTGTGACGTTCGGTGCAATGTTTGCCTTGCCTGGCGGTTACAGAGCTGACGATCACTATTTTGGAGGTACACCTACACTCGCTAGGACGTATGCCTTCCACGCATTCATGATAGCCAACACAATTGCTTTCATTTCGTCCACGGTTGCTACCCTCGCTTTCATGTTTGCTGGGTCTGCAAAGCTTAGCCTGGTGAGACGCAAAAGCCATTTTGAACACACCATGTGCTTGATGCACAATTCCATTATGGCCTTGACAATCGCCTTCGCGCTCGGTGTGTACACCGTGCTGGCTCCTGTTGCTCAAAAGACTGCCATTTTGATCTGTGCAGTGAGTCCTCTTGTAGTGGTATACAACTTCGCTGACTTTTGGCTGAATTGGTACCATTTTGCACTACCACTACGGGCTAGAAAAGGGACACTCTGGACATTAACTGTGTACACATTTATAGTCCTGTCAAATTTGTTCAGTGTATCATGGCTCTTCATAGCAATCTTTGTTTGGGCCGCTTATGGAAGGAACCATCCCATTTCAATCTCAATATCACCAGCACATGCTCCAGCCAAGTTTACTTAAAAAAGAGGCACTGGTTATACGATGTGCGTGTGGTGTGTTTGGCCTCTGCGTCTCTGTCTGCAAGGAAGAATTGATACATTTTTTTTTTTTTTTGAGGAAGAATTGATACATGAGTCTTCAGTAAATGATTTTGTGTTTTTGTCACTTCCTTGTAATTTCCCCATACTCTGTTGTGATGTGTTGTGTTTGTACCTTTCTTTGTTCAAGACCTTCATCATGACTACTATGCGTGCATGTAAGCTGTGGTGAATGTATTTGCCAACGTACTTTAATGCAATTATTAAGCCTGAATTCATAAATTGTTCAAACAATTGTACTGTACGATTTGGCAAGTTTATCAATCCATGCTAAAACTTTGAGTGCAAAACAAGGCGCTTGTATAGTTTTGCCATGTGTCATAAGTAGGGGTGTAATCTGATCAAATACGAATAGATATTACTCTCTCTATTTCAAATTATAAGTTGCTTTGACTTTTTTTTTTGTACGTTCATTTTGTTATGCATTTAGGTATAATAATATGTCTAGCCACATAATAAAATGGGTAAATAAAAAATATCAAAGCGGTTTATAGCTTAGAATGGAGGGAGTACCAGTCTCATATTTTAATATCCATGCGGATATGGATAATAATCTGAGTCCAATTGTATGCAGATTATCCAATATTTACAGTAAATATATCCAATGATTTCTCTTCCAAGACTAAAATCTAGAGGAATTCATTTAAAAAAATGTTATATTTGAGAACTATCAAACAATTACTGAACGGCGGAAATTATACTAACTAGTTGCAAACTTGTAACTACTTCATCTTCTACCCTTTTTTTTGTGACAACTTCATCTTACTTCATCTTCTACCCCTTTTTTTTTGTAACTACTTCATCTTCTACCCTTTTTTTGTGACAACTTCATCTTCTACCCTGGGCACATGTGCAGAACGTGCAGGCGTCGCTGACTGCTGCTGCTCGCGCGCGACAGAAGGGAGTCCGGCAGGGACCGGGGTGGCCTGAGTAGGGGCGCAGAGGGCCAGAGGCACCCGCCTGTGGCCAGGTGTTGGGCTTGTAGGCAATGGCGAAGCTAGAGCCAGTTAAAGGGGTGTCTTTCTCTCTCTCTTTTTGAAAATGGGTGTCTTTCTCATATAGGCATGACAATTTAATTTGCAACCATGGTGAAAATTTATTTCTAATAATGGTGTTTCAAATTTTTGTGTGTGCCTGGGAGGCCACACCGGCCAGCTCGCGCGGTGGTAACCAAATGGCAACCTCGGGCGACGTGGTAGCCACGCTTGTCTACTCGCGGGGCTAGGGCCGGGGCACAGTTCGACAGTGACGTGCAGGCATGGTTCACCCGAAGACGACCGGTTGAAAGCTCCATGTTTGGTTTTGGATAATTAATAACAACCTAGTGTTGTGAATATGAGCAAGATGGTACACACCAAGTGTTGGAGCCAATGGATCAAGGTGGATGACGATGGTCCAAAAGATGCAAGTGCTCATGCTTGGGATGGAAATGGAGAAAAGAAAAATTGGCTCAAGGCAAAGGTATTAACCATATGTCCATTTTGTTTTGGTGATCAAGACACTATAGAGAGTATGATCACGTTTAGGATCGATAACCGAACTATTTTGAGGGAAAAATCTTTCGGTATTTCGATTCCTTTGTGCCACTAGGTTTGATCTATCAAGGTGATGCATTTTGAATCTAGTATGCTAACTTCTAACCCTTGCAAATGCTTTTGAAAATATGCTAACCCATGTGCACAATGGAGATGACATTGTGGTTAGCAATTGGAAGCAAGCATGAAAAGTTTGGACAACTCGTGTTAAAAAAGAGAGATGATGGTTCTCAGACTGCAAAACTGCTTGTATTCTTTATGCTTTAGATCAAGAGGGCATGTAGGTTGTGTAGCCCTCGGAATAAGCTTTCCAAAATGCTTAAGGGTCCCTTTGGTTGGGTTTTTTACCTTTTGGCTTTTTTGCCAAAAAGCCAAAAGCCCAACCAAAGGGGTGAGTTGCCAAACCAAAGCCAAAGCCAAAGACAAAAAGCAGCTTTTGGATAGTTCATTTTCAAAAGCAGGGGGAGGACCTACTTTCAGCTGCTTTTGGGGTAAAAAATTACCCACCCGCCACTGGTTATGGAGAAAAAATGATTCGATCTATTTCTATTCGGAGTTCTATTCTGTATCGCTCCTCCCGTCGGCCCCCTCGTACTTCTCCAATCCCTCCATGCGCTCGAGCTCCGCCGTCGCCGCCCTACCCGGCGTGACCCGTCCCTCCTGTCCCTCGCCGACGCGAGAGTAGCCCTCCCCGTCCCCTCGCCATCGCAGAGCATCCCTCCCCAACTCGCGAGCCCCTCCCCGGTGCGGTGGCAGATGGCGAGCACCTCCCCAACGCTGTCGCGGATGGCGAGCGCGGTAGCCCCAGCAGCGGCGGCGTGAGCTCCCTCACCGGTGAGCCGCGGCTGCGGAGAGCGGCGGAGGTTCCATGGCAGGGCAGGCTTCGTTGTGGGCGAGGGGCGTGCCCCCGCCATCCCGGGCGAGGACGACCTCTACCGTCGCCGCTATGGCCCCCTCCCTACTCCCTCACTCTGGTGCCCCCTCCCTACTCCCTCACAACGGCGAGGTGTCCCCCCCTGTCCAGCCCCGGCGGCGCCTACAACAGGTGCGCGCAGGCCCGTGGTGGTTTCCCCGCCACTCCACCGCTGCCACTGGCCCAGCCCTCTTCCCGACGAATGGTGGAGGACACGGCAGCCGAGGAGCCTAGCCACTCTGGCGAGCCGCACCTCCCTCTCCGGCGAGCCTGCATCCTCGGCCAGCGAACTCCCTCCCGTCCCCTGTCCCTTACAATGTGGGGAGGAAGAAAGGTTGTGAGCATGACACGCAGGGCCCGCTTGGAAGTGATGGGGCTTTTCCAAAAGCCACGACAGCTCAACCAAATGGACTTTTAACCATTCCACGACAGCTTTGTCAAAGCTACTTTTCCAAAAGCTACAACCCACAGCAGCTTTTTCAAAAACCACAGCGCCCAACCAAACACACCCTAAGATCATCACAATGGGAGATCAGAACTAAAGAGTTATGGCCACTTTAGAGTCGAATGGTTTGTTACTAGATGCTGCATCACACGTGTCTGTCATGAGTCTAGTTATAGTGACCAGACACGTCTAGTCAGTGAGTCTGGTCAGTTATAAGTTGTTGGGTTGTGACTAGACGCTGCACCAGACACTGGGGCAGCACGTCTGGTTAGCTAGGCGAGAGCGTGGTTATGTGCAATGGCGCACCAGACACGCTGCGAGTCTGGTCGAGGGCCTCCAAACGCGTCTAGTCACGAGTTTAGTCCTCGGGGTGATTACTGGACTCGCACCAGACGTTGCCTGGTCGCAACTTACCAAGCGTGGGCGCTGAGTTAGCTGTTGAAATCGAACGGTCCAGTTTGTATTCGCGGGACACGTGGACGGCCGGCAACGACCAGACGTTGGGCGAGTCTGGTGCGCGTAGTAACAACTCTATTCTTTGGGCAGCTCCTGTGTATTCTTGTTGGCCAACTCCCAGGGATCTCTCTTGGCAATTTCATACACTTGACATCATTTTGAGCTACGACAGCCTCCTCTCCCACTAAAGATGGCCATTTGGCCCGCGGCACGCTGCCCGGTCCGAGGTCCGGCAAAATGGCCCGGTACCTGGCCCGGTCCGGTCCGTTATGTACGGGCCCGCGGGCGGCCCGCCCGTGGGGGACCGGGCCATGGGCGCTGCCTTGGCCCGTGGCACGGTGGCGGCACGGCCCGATGGCCCGGTTGGCGGGCGGCCCGGCCTGTTAACATCCCCACCCCAATCTCTCCTTCTCCACTAAATAAAAAAAAAGAAAAAACAATCCACGAGACCCAACCCTATCCTCTCTACGACTTCGACACCACACCACACGCGACGGGAGGGGCGCTCGCGTCGGCGGGCGGCAAGGCAGCGGCGCCGGGCGGCGGGCGGAGGCGCCGCGCAAAGAAGGTCGGCAGCGGCGGCGGCGGTCGCGCGGCGGCGGCGAAAGGCGCCGGCGTTAAGCGCGGGCGGGCGGCGGCGCGCGGCAAAGCGCCGCGGGCGGCCATGGAGCAGCGCCCGCCGGCGTTCCTCGTTTTTTTTGAGCAATTACTTTTTGTGGGCGGCCCGTGGCCCGACCGCCCGTGGCCCGGCCAAATGGCCCACGGACGGGCCATGGGCGAGAGGCGCGGCCCGGCACGCGGTGGAGGCACGGCCCGCGGCGGCCCGCCCGCGGGCCAGCCCGCCCCGGCCCGGCGGGCCACGGGCGCACCGGGCCGGCCCGTTGGCCATCTATATCTCCCACTCATCTATCTTGCTTGCTCATGCAAAGTGAGATTGAGTGAGTGTTTCCGAAAGCATAGTTTTTCGAACCGGACCGGCCGATTAACAAATGGGAGCTCTGGTTTACGATTTGTTTGGTTCACTTGGTCCAACCATCGGCTCAACACTTCAAATAGGTTGAGGATTTTAAGTTAACAATAAACGAATTTGTGGCACAGTGTTTAGTTCCTTGCGCTTTGAGCATAGAGGCCAGGGTATGAATCCCTCCACGACGTGCCCGTAGCATTTTTTTTTTTTGCATGGTCTGTGCATGGACCGTTTGATTCTTGGCCAGTTTAATACTTTTTGCAGGGGTTGGAGTCCCTTTGTGGCCCCTGGCGAAATGTCGTTTCCTCTCCCTCCTCGATCTCCCCCAAATCCGCCGCCGCCCTCCCCTCCTCGCCCCCGTCTTCTCCGGGCGTTTTTCGCGGCGATGAGGGTGGGGGTCGGGTTTCTCTTCCATTCTTTAGTTGTAGTAGTATTTCCCTTCCTTTTCTACCAAGATATGGCTAGTCTCCGCCGGGTTTCGATGTCGCCGCCCGTCGCCATCACCGCCCGTCTTTGGCGGTCTACCTCGTCGACGACGGCATCATCGACCCGATGAGTTGGACAAATAAACTTGTTATCGTCGTTTCCCCCGCAGATCTCATCTCCTCCGCTCCGCTTTCCTCCCCCATCCGCCTTCGCCGAGATCTGCCCGCCCCACCGCCGCCGCCCTCCCCACCTCTCTCCGTCACCGCCCCTGTCTATGACCATCAAGCAGCATGTCCAAGCCTCTATCTGCACATCGGGAAGACCTTGCGCCACCGTCTGGGCAGCGAGCCTACCACCGGCTCCGACGACGACGACCTGTTACCCGCCGACGCCGATTTCTTCTTCATCTTTGGGCCGCCGGCGATGATTCGACGAGACGTTGTCGTCGACCACATCAAGCTTCCGTTCCATGAAGCCCTTCCGCACCACTGCAACTATGCATCCTTGCGATGCTGCTGCAGCTCGCCGGCGAGTTGCCCGTCGATGATGGTTCTGGATCTAGATCTAGGGGTCCTTTCTGTAATTTGCTCCTTTTCCAGGGGCTTTTCTGTAAGACTGCTGCTTTAATTAATATATATATGGTTATGTGTCAAAAAAAATACTTTTTGCATATTTTCAGGCACTGCTCTCTCTTCTCACCCGTATCGCATGGTCTGTGCATGGACCGTTTGATTCTTGGCCAGTTTAATACCTCGTTTTTCAGCCGGTTCCATAAAAAAATTACCGGTTCACTTGCATACCAGGCTTTTATCTAAATTAGACCGCCTAGGGCTCTAGTTCAGTCTTTAACCGGTCGGACCACCGGTCCGGTCCGGTTCAAAAAAATTATGATTTCAAGTGCATTTGAGTGTGTGATTACATCTAGTGGCACTTGGGGATCGTTTTGCTGCTGGATTTCTTGTTACCCTTGGTAGTACCGTCACCTAGCTGGCTTGGAGGAGTGAGGCATTGACAGGAGAAGGAAATTGTTCTTAGCCACCTCTAGTTGATTTGTGAGGGGTTCTCGTGCTTCCATCGCGGAGTGCCCAATTGCAACTCTAGTGAATTTCTCATGTCATTGAGTTATTGCAATTGTTTGTGGATTTCTGTGGTGCCTTGTGAGGCGTTGTCTTGAGAGCCTCGTACCGAGAAACCATCAAAATGTTGGTCGACACAAAAGGAACTAATTGTATGCATGTGAACCTTGACAGGTAGCGTGCACGAGACCACAGCTTGCCGTACATGGAGGTGGAAGAGGTGCCGGCCATGGTGAACCTTGATAGAAAATGCCTAGAAAAAGAAAAAGAAAAAGAAAAAGAAAAACAAAGGGAAGGGGTCAAACGCTAATGGATTCAAGAAAAGACGGGCATTATGGTGTAGAGAACGACAAGATAAACCACATGGTAGGCTGTGTTTAGATCCAAAGTTTGGACCAAACTTTGCGATTCCCGCCACATCGAATCTTTTGCCTCATGGAACATCAAATGTAGATAAATGAAATAACTAATTACACAGTTTAGATCTACTTTGCAAGACGAATCTTTTGAGCCTACTTAGCTCGGGGTAGGGCAACTATTACCACAAATAAATAAAAAATACTACAATACCAAATTTCAGGTACAGAGACAAATATCAGGTGAACAACACAGCTGTAGTAGAATTTGCACATGGCTCGCGAAGTGTATTTTAGATTTGGAATGAGCGCATTGCGCACAGCACCAGCATATATATTGATAGGATTTGCGCTCCGGGAAAAAAAACGAGGCATTTTATTAATTTCAGGATTTTTGTAAAGACATTTTAAGTTGAAAAATAATTTCAGAAAAAGTTGAAATCATTTTAGGGGCAATTATTTCTATGGCCCTGAGAAAGTTACCATGTATCTCTATGGCCTTTTTTTTTTTTTAAAGTTAGCTCTATGGCCCTGAAAAGTTACGTGTTAGCTCTATGGCCTTCCGTTAACCTTTTGGCACTTAACGGTGTTAACTCTTGGCGGAAAAGACCATTATACCCCTGGACGGAAAAAAAAAAACTGCAAGGTTTTGTTTGTTTTTTGTTTGTTTCATTGTATATCTAGACACATATATTGCGCATGGGACATATATATTGCACACGGGACACATATTTTGACATAATTGAGGTAGCAAATTTCTTTGTCACATAAATAAGGCCACATAAAAAAGTTCCCAAATCCACATACATGTCTCACATCATAGTGCAAATTGAAACATACATGGTCTCACACATGGTCTCACATACAACAAACGAAATGCAACAAGCACATGAGAAATCAAATACTAAGCCTTCTTTTTTGCTTCGTGTGCTCATGGCGGGGCTGCTAGTCACTCCTTTCTTGCTTCTTGTACCCATTGATGGGCTATCCGGTGGCACAATTGTCACACTTGTTTGCACGCCCTTTTTCTTGGGGACGCCTAGTTTCTTCTTGATGGGTGTCCGCTTCCTTGCGAGCTTGAGCTAGTCGATCTTCAATATTGGCAATAGAAAGAGCTTCAGGCTGATTTGACCCACTTCTTGACCTATATTGGTTGTACATTGTTAATAATTTACTTAACAAAGGAAAAATTGGATGTCTATAATTGTAGTTCAAAATTAGCAATCATACAATTTTGAACGTCCGTAGTTGGAGTTAGTGCCGCCTCCCTTGTTCTTGCTTGAAACCTCCAGTTGGGCTTCTAGAGGCTTGAGGTGTACGTTCATTACTTTTGTTCTTTTTAGAAGAGGTTTCCAAAGTTTGACTACAGGCACATAGTATTAGGATCATTATATTTCTTACTAAATAACCTTGACGAAAGGAAGAAAGTGCAAACCTAGTGGGAAAAGTCATAGTCGCCGATGGTGCATCATCCTCCATGGCCATAATGGAATTTTGGGCACATTTGTTTTTCTTTGCCCTCTTCTTTGGTGGTCCCCCTGGGAAAAAAAATGTAGTCAATATCATGCACTTTTTAAGGACAGACTAAAATGGTTGAGAAGAGTAGACAAATTATTACCTGATGGCTCTCATAGCTTCAATGTCTTCTGGTCTACCCCTCTTGCAACTTTGGTAATGATGCCCATAATCCAAACAAATAGGGCACTTGTGCTGCCCTCCTCTTCCCTTTTTCTTGTCACTAGTACCCTTGTGCCTTTCGGTTTTAGGCCTACCAAAGAATCGGGTCAATAAAGGTGGGTGCATGAAAAATTCATGGGTAGAATCAGGCCCACCGAGACTTGTCCGGCATAGCTGGGATTAGCCGATCATGCAACTCTAAATCTCTCAACCGAATAGTACAAGTCAACATAATTCTCCAATTGTGCATCAAGAAGAGATGTGATGAATGCAACCGCATGCTTGCAAGGAATACCAGAAACATCCCATTCCCTGCATGTGCAAGTCCTCTCATTTAGGTTCACTAGAAATCGAAATCCACTTCCTCCCATTGCAGTAACTTCAGCTATCTCTTCTGAGCATTCTTCAACTTCCAATTGGTATTCTCTACTCAGCTCATTCAATGACTTAATGATGTGAGGTAGAATCAGCCCACTAACTTTGTTGCCTATTTTCCTTCTTCTATTCCACTTGGACATCAACATTTGCCCGAGCTTGTCCACAAAATCATCCAAGTTCATGCCCTTGTACTTTGCTTAATCCAGGTTGTTAAAGCTTTACTCGCAAGGTTGTTAGTCACATAGTCTACCTTACAAATGGTCTTGAATTGGCTCCTTGTCCACAACTTTGTGTGTGTCCTCCTTATCCAATTTGTTGCACCTGGCTTCTCATTTTCCATATTTCTCCAATGTTTTTCAAACAAATATGGGTTCCATGAGTAAGTCTGCTGCCCAAAGGTTGTCATCAAACACCTTACCATGATACTTTTTGTTGAAGTTTGTGACTAGATGATGCATGCATTCTCTATGTTCAGCAAATGGAAATATTTCACCCACAGCTCCCATCACGGCTGTCCGGCATCGATTGCATATGGTTAAGCCACGTGGTGATCCTATGGCCTTCTTCGGTGAGTCATGAACCATTCCCAATTTTGAGATGTTTCGAATCAAATATTCCAAAGCAAACAGGATACAACCACTTATGCCCATCAACTCACACATGCACCGCCAATTGCCCCTTGTACCGTCAAGAATGTGCTTTGTCTATTGCAAGATATGGCCTACAACCAGCAAGGAACCCATCTATGCAAGGTTTGAATGCCAAAAAAAAATCATTAAATCTGATCTTGTCATTTACCAAGTGATGATCAATAATGACTAAGCTACCGGGGCAACATTTCTCCACTTGTGCTTTAAACTTGAATAGATTGTCAAAACTATTGTCCCAGTCACCAAATAGTTGTTTCTTGGCTAACTCCTTACCATCATGCACTCTATGGCAAGGTATAGTTACCTTATGGTGTTCTTTCAACTTTTTCACCAATTCTTTTGCACCCAATGTGGAATCAGCTATGAGGAAGTCCTTAATCTTCTCACATATCCAGAATTTTGTTGCATTCTTGGCCTTCTTCTTCAATCTTGTACTAGAACAATCGTGCCCACAAGGATTCCTTTTAACCTGTACAAAGAAATTTAATTATTGACAAGAAATAAGTGTAAGCAATCAAATTTACCAAATGAACATTTATCCTTACAGTAACAGAGGAGTCATCCTTAGTTGAAGAAGCAAATATCCACCATGGACAGTTGTCTTTGTCTTTCCTTGAACAACATGCTCTGAATCTCTTAGGTGAACTCTTGATAATATCATACTCAAATTGATGTTTGGCTGCATCTTTGAGACGATTGCTAATCGAAAGCGGCCATGTTTGAATATGTGGATCCTACTTCCATCGGTGGATCATTAGGATCATGTTCTACATTTGGAGCAAAGTTTGTCTCATTGCATTGCTCCTCCCTCCTCATCATCATCGGGCTCGTCTTCATCCTCATCGGCAACATAGGATGGTTCTTTTTCAATCGGGATCTGAACCAAGCTGCGGGGCATTGGGTTGTACATCATCAAAGTACATAGCTTCCTCATCAACACCTACATGTTCATTATGTGGTTCGGGGTTCCTAAGGAAGTCATCATTCTCATCATCATTACATTGCTCCTCCTCCTCCTCATCATTCTCATAACCATCCTCATCACCAAAATCCCACTCCGTCACATCCTCATATGGGTCAGAAGGTGCTCGGTATACAACAAACATGAAAATTATCTTTTCTGTCCAAATTTCTACCAAACATTGCCATCAAGTCTTGGTCGGATTTAACTTCGGGGAAAAGAATTTGATTCTTCATCATAGTACTGAAAGTGAGCCACTTCTAAATAACCATGCGGATACTTGTCTACCACCGAGTCATGCGGGTCCATAAAATTGGTAGTATCCGAATCAACAACCATGTCAAAGGAGAAACACTTGTAATCTGGCCTACATGTCTTCCGGTTGCCCAACAATTTTATTTCAAGCTTGAAACTAGTACTCATCCCATTGCTATTATTAAACACAAAATTGGGTCTTAGATTTTAAGAGCTCTAGGTCAATCTACTGCTAAGTGCAACAAAAACAAGGGCAAAACAAGGATCGGAGACTCACCGGTCGTCTTGGTCGAGGCAAAGCCATCCTCGCGTGTGCATGCCCATGGGATGGTCCAAAGACCACCTCCTCTTCTGGCTGGGCGCCGGACCAGCCCGGCCCGCGCGCCGCCCAAGCCACGTCCTCCCCTCGTTCAACGCCCGGCGGGAGACGGTCCCTCCCTTGCTGAGCGCCCGCCGGAGCCGCGCCCGCCCACTGTGTTGGTATTTATTAACGCGAACGAGAAAAATCCGCAAAGCGCCGCGGATACCGATGTAGCTTTCACCCGTGAGTATTCCGTAGTATCGATTTCCACGGGAACGTGAAGTGTACTAGAAAGGTTTAGAACGTCCTAAGATAATAATGGTAATGATGTGGGAAGATAGGGTTAAGTTTTCTAAGTATTCTAATGAGATCTATATGATCAAAGGCTCACTCTACTTTACTTACGTCGGAGCAACGGTACCGTCCCGATCCTCGAAAAAGACGGGAAAGGGTGATCGGGGAAGGCCGCCAAAAAGCTCTACGAATCACCAACCCGAACGTGGTGGATTACAAAGACCCGACAGTGGCTGTCCCCCCCGGCTACCACAACTAACCGTGGGATTTGGCGCAAACTCAGGTAAACTCTAATCTAGACACCACGTCTACACTATCGTTTACTACTCTAGCCACGCACAATAACTAGAGCACTCAATACGAGCGGAGATCCAAAAAAATATAGTAAAGTAAGAACTGAAAGTAATTAAATAGAATAAATAGAAATAATAAATGAAGAACCGGAGATTGTCAAGACGAACTTGTTGCGGCGAAGTACAATGATGATGAAGATCCGACAGGTCCGGATCTCCAACTTTCTCCTCGCCTCTCTTCTTGATCTTACAACTAGATGAACTAGAAGAACTAGAACTAGAACTAGAACTAGAACTAGATGAACTAGACAACTAGAGGGACCTCTCTCTCTCTAATATGAAACCCTAGATTTTTCTCTCTGTTGATAGCTAATGAGGAGATGATGTCTCTTGGGGGCGCCTTGGGGCTGCTTATATAGTCCGAAGGAGGTGCAAGGTGTTGGACTTAGATACATCTCGTACTCCATCGTCACCCTCGGATCAAACCGACATTAAACGAGCGGATTAGATTGCGTCTTAGAGGCGGTTGGAGAAGCTTCTGGAAGCGGGGCTTGCTTGGCCGAGGGGCCAGGCCGAGCGGCCTGAATATGGGGCCGGTCGGCCCAGGGTGGGTCCCACCACGGGTCCACGCGACAGCGTCGTGGCTTCGGATTCTTCTAGATGATGTTTTCTTGGGTGTTAAGTTTCGTTCACGTCGGGTGTATTCCCCGAGCCTTCTAGACTTCGTTCCGGAGTTGGATTGCGTTCACAATTCTACCGTTTTTTCTGTTAAGTCCCTCGCAAATCACAACTTTACCAAAACTCATGGAAATCATTAGTATAAACCCCTAATAAGATTATCTATTTTATATTTTAGTCCTTTTCCATGTTTAATTGACAATTAAAAGTATACATTAATATGTGTCAACAAGCTCCCCAAGCTTACCCTTTGCTAGTCCCTAGCAAAGCTATATGCTATAGTAGGATCGGGGAGTTGCTACTACGCTTTCATTCCTCCTCAATACTGTGGTTATCGAAAAAATAATTTCTCCTCTCAATAAGATTGCTCTCTCATACCTTTTACCATGGGGCATAGCCTTTTCACGAATCATAAGCAATTAAGAGACGAAACAATCAAGTTAAGTACCATGTCTCAAGCTCTTCGATCAACTATCATCCCGAGTTTTTTGTTATTTTTCAAAAAAGAAACTCGAGAGATCCTATGTATGACCCTCTCAAGTAGGTGGTATATATAGTGGAGTCACACGTGGTAAGATACATATGGTGGGATGGTAATGGCGGAATGAATGAGGATGAAAGGTAGTAAACAGCCTTTAGCCTTTTTCTAGTATTTTTCTTCTCAAGCATCTTGGACTATATCTCTCTTTCTAAAAATTGCTAAGACCTGAGCTGTCCATTCTTGGAGAGGTGGGCTTTGCCCTAGACTTATGTCCATTTTTCTCTCTCCTTAGAGATGTGGGCCCTACTCACCCTCGGACACGTGTCCATTATTCATCTCTAAAATTTATTATTAGGGAGGTAGGCCCTTCTCGCCTAGTATGACACTTGTCCTTTGCTCTCCCTCTCTCGTCTCACTTTTTTTTTTTTTTTTTTTTGAATGTAGCCCAGCATCTAATTGACATAAAAACATTGAGAGAGACATATCCAAAATTGCAAGAGTTTATTTTTAATTATGGCTTAGCGGCTGATGGAGTATGGGGAAGCGTACTTCTAATTTAGAAGCAGCGTATTTGGGGGAGTGGGATGATCTTGATGTGAATGATAAACTCTTAAGGGTCATAGCTAAGGAACTCATCATGTAATATTTTATAATTTTCAAAGATAAAAACCGGGAATCAAGTATCTCTAGGAATATGATAAACAAAGACTCAACTTTTCATGTATCTTTATCCTTCAATGCTAAGACTCGGATTAAGCATGTGCTTTCCCACAGTGTTGGGTTTAGAGCAAATTAAGCAGCTTAAAGCTTTAGGAGAATCTAAGTCCGAAATGTAAACACTTTAAGAGGAATTATGGCGGAGCAACTATTCATCATTTCCAAGCATATGCCAACAAGATCATTAAAGAGAAAAGCCAACTAGCGAGACTCCGGCATTTATTCGGACTCTAACAAACTAAGACTCTAATTATGACCAATTAAATCTAGCAAAGCAAACATATATAACTAGCTAATATTAAAATGGATAGGATAGTGATACTTATCGTGATAATCGGGAGGTGCTCTCCCCAAAATTTGGATCTTGAAGTAGTCCTTTGATTCCTCCTTGGAGCTTGTTCGTCTTGGGTCTTCCTTAAATATTCTCCCCGCAAATATTAATTCCACATACCCGAAGGAACAAATTCTAGGAACATGTTGTGAGCCTTCATGTGCTCACTTCTTTTTTTGGTTTTTCTATAAAAGCATGGACCTTCATGTGCTCCCATGGCGTCTTTGTCATCTCTCTCGACGCCTCGTCGAATGTCGTGGTTATGCGGTATGATGTCTTCAATGATCTTGACGAGTGGCGTAGATGAGGTAGCCGATGGTGTTTGTTTGTTCAGTTGGTGACGCGGTAGCGGTAGGTCTTCCCAAGGTGTACTCTTGTTGTCCTCTTTAGTAGGTGATGATTCTTTCTTTTCCCCATGCTTACTTCTTCGGGTAGCGTCTCCGCGTCTTGTTCTTCTTGGGCTTGATAAATGGAGGATGCCCTCCCCAAGCTAGGTATTCACCTAGTCTCTTAGCGATGTTGGAGTGAGGTAGACAATTGTGGAGGTGTCAACCCCTCTTGGTCCTTCAAATCTTGCTTGATCACTCCTTGAGTGCTTCATCCGATCTTGACAGTTGCATCTCCTAGTAAGATCCATCACCCATGTTCCTTGCTCGGTGTGCATGTCGTAGGTCGGGACATTCACTTGTGGAATTTTGGAGAAGTGGCGGACTCTCCTCCACATTTTGCGCAAAGTGTGTCCTCGCTTGCATAGACAAGGTAGAGATCAAGTGCATGGGCTCTATTGGTGGGAAAACACCAATAGAACCAAAACTTTATTCATCTTACTCTATCCTTGGGCACATGGTAACATCATGTGTTCTATTTATTTATGACAAAGGTGACAAGATCAGACACCAAGCATGAAAGTAGCATTTAAAATTGTAAAGTGATCAAGTGAGTGGTGTGAAGAACAAATTATAAAGCTAAACATGTTGAGATCATCGGATAGAATCAAGCAAAGTTGTAACTCTAACATGTTTGACTTTATGAGTAAAAGAGAAGGTTCTATGACTTACCTCAAGATGTTACCTTTAATATTTGGAGCATGATGGCGCTTGGAACATCTTGTAGAAGTCCTTGTGTCTTGCTTCATCTCGGTGTGAGCTCATCTCGGGACCTCCCCAAGCTTATTTGAGAGTGTCTTATTTCCTACAGGGGTTAGTCCAACAAAAGATTCTTTTCGCTCCAATCCTATGATGATTAGTGACGAAATACCCGAAGGAATATTTTCACATGTATATTTATATACTCATATCACAAGGAAAAGTAAAGACTCATGTTCTATCTCAAGAATTCTTATTTTAGGACACAAGCTCGTCCTTAGGAAACCTTTTGAAAGCTACTTAAGATAGTGAAGTGGTCTCCCCTTCAACACCACCTATATCAAGATTCATGACCACGAGATCTAGAATATTTATTATAGATGAACGCATCTACAATCACCCTCTCAAAATCTATAGGAGGCAAGAGCACGAGGGGGTTGTACGTCTTGAGAGTGGTTAGACTAGAGAGACTAGGTAGTTCGGGAAGTTTCTCATGTGAGCATGAACTAGATGAAGTGTCTATGTAGTAGCTTCCATGCTCATTGATGTCATCCTTCTTCTCAAACTCCAAGGTTGATTTGTCATAGATATCTAAAGTTTCTCTTGGAGTGGTGTCTCTCGGTCGATCTCATCTAAGGTCTCGTCCATCCATTCAACGGTGTAGCATATAACTCTTTATTATCCTCTAGCCATTGTTGTCGCTCTTCTTGGTCTTCTGGTGGTCTTGATGGCTCCTATATTTAGGTTGTCTTGATGAATTTTTAGGGCCCTCAAGGGTCTCAAGGGAAAGAGAGTACAAGGATTCATCGGGGTTAAGGATGGGTCCGAAAATGGGTTCGAATATGTAATCTTGTCTAGGCATGGAAGGGGAGAAAATAAGATCGTCTTCTAGGTAGCTTGGCTCTCCTTCTATGGCATCACTAGACATGCCATCATAGAATTCCTCCCGATATCCTTTGTAGGAACGAGAACATTTTCTAAGAGACTCCTTCTCAAAAAGAATTTGAAATATATTCACTTGGAGGTCTCTTAGGTGGATGCATTCTAAATGATAAATTCGAGGCATTCCTAGAATTTTCAAAAAGATCAACCTCGATAGAAGGATGGGATTCATCACTTTTAGAGTGTGATGTGTTTCCATAGTAGGAGATTCTATGGCAACCAAATCTTTAGAAGATATTATAGGAATTTTAGATTTGGTTGCGTGTGTCTCCTCTTGTTGTTCGGGGCTTGGCTCGACTTCTTCTTCGGGTAACTCATCAAAAACGTTAGTGTAGGGAGTGTTGTCAAGGATTTTCTCAAGAATGGCTTTTCCCTCACTAACTAGTTTATGTGAGAATGATCCTCCCGAAGTGATGTCGAGATGCGCAGAGCGACTTCCTTGTTAAGACCGCGATAAAAGTGATAGAGCGGGACATGGTCGGGCAAGGAAAGGTTTGGGCCCGAATTGGTAAGGCTTGTGAATCTAGCCCAGTGCCGCTCCTAGAGTCTCCTTCTCTTTTTGTCTAAATGTAAGAACTTCTATTCTAAGGTCAGCGATTTTATAAAGAGGAAAGAAGGCAAGACAAAATTTGTCTCGAAGTTCATCCCAATCTCCATTTACGTTTCCTACAGTGAGCATACCATTTTCTCGCTCTTCCCTCAAGGGAGAACGGAAATAATTTCCATTTAATGGTCTCTTGTGTCATACCGGGAATATTCCTGCAAGAACACAACTGCTCAAAATCTCTAAGGTGGGTGTATGGATCTTCATGTGCTAACCCGGAGAAGGATTGCTCGAACCATGGCTATAAGAGCGGGCTAAACTCATAGCCATCTGTAAGAATAGGGTGTGAAGATGATGGAGGTTCCAACATGTCACCCCTTTGGAGCAAAGAATTTAATGATAGGAGTGAAATCCATGTGGTATAGGTAGGGGTAAAAGGAAAGAAAGGTAGAAGGGAAAAAAGGTAAAAGGTAAAAGGACGATCGTGGTTCTAACTAGCACAGCTACCGTTCCCGACAACGGCGCCCGAGAAAGCTTGTTGGTATTTATTAACGCCAAACAGAGAAATCCGCAAAGCGCCGCGGATACCGATGTAGCTTTCACCGGGAGTATTCCGTGAGTATCGATTTCCACGGGAACGTGAAGTGTACTAGAAAGGTTTAGAACGTCCTAAGATAATAATGGTAATGATGTGGGAAGATAGGGTTAAGTTTTCTAAGTATTCTAATGAGATCTATATGATCAAAGGCTCACTCTACTTTACTTACGTCGAACAACGGTACCGTCCCGATCCTCGAAAAAGACCGGGAAAGGGTGATCGGGGAAGGCCGCCAAAAAGCTCTACGAATCACCAACCCGAACGTGGTGGATTACAAAGACCGACAGGTTTGTCACCCCTAGGGCTACCACAACTAACCGTGGGATTGGGCGCAAACTCAGGTAAACTCTAATCTAGACACCACGTCTACACTATCGTTTACTACTCTAGCCACGCATACAATAACTAGAGCACTCAATACGGCGGAGATCCAAAGAATATAGTAAAGTAAGAACTGAAAGTAATTAAATAGAATAAATAGAAATAATAAATGAAGAACACGGAGATTCTTTGAAGACGAACTTGTTGCGGCAGAAGTACAATGATGATGAAGATCCGGCGGTCCGGATCTCCACTTTCTCCTCGCCTCTCTTCTTGATCTTACAACTAGATGAACTAGAAGAACTAGAACTAGAACTAGAACTAGATGAACTAGACAACTAGAGGGACCTCTCTCTCTTCTAATATGAAACCCTAGATTTTTCTCTGTTGATAGCTAATGAGGAGATGATGTCTCTTGGGGGCGCCTTTGGGGCTGCTTATATAGTCCGAAGGAGGTGCCGTGTTGGACTTAGATACATCTCGTACTCCATCGTCACCCTCGGATCAAACCGACATTAAACGAAATGATTAGATTGCGTCTTAGAGGCGGTTGGAGAAGCTTCGAAGGGGCTTGCTTGGCCGAGGGGGCCAGGCCGAGCGGCTCGAATATGGGGCGGTCGGCCCAGGGTGGGTCCCACCCTGGGTCCCGTGACGCGTCGTGGCTTCTGGAGTCTTCTAGATGATGTTTTCTTGGGTGTTAAGTTTCGTTCACGTCGGGTGTATTCCCCGAGCCTTCTAGACTTCGTTCCGGAGTTGGATTGCGTTCACAATTTCTACCGTTTTCTGTTAAGTCCCTCGCAAATCACAACTTTACCAAAACTCATGGAAATCATTAGTATAAACCCCTAATAAGATTATCTATTTTATATTTTAGTCCTTTTCCATGTTTAATTGACAATTAAAAGTATACATTAATATGTGTCAACACCACCCTTTTCGATCGCCGGAGCCGCTCCCGCCCTTGCCCGCCGACGACCGGAGCCGCGCCCCCGCCTGCTCGCCCCGGGCCGCTAGGAGGTAGATCAAGGGGAGGAGGAGGAGGATCTGCCCCTTCACCACCGGGCGGCGGGGCCGGCGAGCCGGCCGGTGGCGCCGGCGGCGGCGCTGCCCTCCATGCCGGCGTGCGCTGGCGTCGGTCTTTTTTTTTCGCGCGAAACGCCGGGCCTGGGAGCCGAGTACGCTCGGCCGGGGGCCGGGAGAGCTGCTCGGTTCTGATCAAAGAGGCAGGGGGTATTTCCGTCCTTTACCCACTCCTCTGATCTAACCCTAACAGAGTTGAGGCCCAAAACTAAATGAAGGCCATATAGCTAACACCAAAGTTTTTGAGGGCCATAGAGGTAACTTAAAAAAAAAAAAAAAAAAGGGCCATACTGAGATACTTTTGTAGTTTCGAGGGCCATGTAGATAATTCTCTCATCATTTTAAGTCACTAAAAACTATTTCTAAAATCCCAATAATTAAAGGAATACTTCTAGAGATAGATTGAGAGATGATGAGTCCAAATAAAGTATTTGGAGTTCATTAAAAGAGATTTTAGAGCATCCAAAAATTGGATTTTTCTCTAAGAAAAATGAGAAAAAGGTTCCAGAAAAGTCCAAAGAATTCCTAGGAAGGATTTGACAACATCTAAACGGGTTTTTAAAACTTACTACACACAAAAAGCACAACACTCAAGCAACAAACAAGCACCACATCAACAAAAACCCATCAAATTAATTCAAAAATATTTGGAAAAGCACTATTTTATTTAATGAAAATATATGGAAATCTAAACTAATGTTGACAAATTTTATCAAAATATTAAAATCTTTTATTTGATTTAGTGTTTTCTATTCACAACCCAAAATAGTTTTTTTGGGGGTGTGACAATTTATCTTTCTTTCTCTCATGCCATGTGAGAACTAATTCAAGGTTCCATTGAACAGAACCCTTCAGGTGCCCTACCTGTAGTAGTCTTGTGTCCACACTTGATGGAGATGACTTTATTAAAATTCGATTGTAACCCAGACATATAGGTATATATAATCTCAAAAAAAAAAAAAAAGACATATAGGTATATATATTATTGTCATCCCCACCGTGCAAAAAAAAAAAAAAAAAAAAAGTGGTACATAACTCAAATTATGAAGTATGTTTTGATAGTACCGATAACCAGGTCTATATTTCGATTGTATGGCAGAGATCTAGGTATATATATCGTCGTCACCATCACCATGGCATGGCACATTGAGTAACCACAAATCTTCTATGTTTTTGATAGTGCTGCCACCTTGGTTCTTGTTGCATCCATATTACATTGTCACTCATCACATGTACAGCCCTTGTAGTTTTATTGAGCCATAGATTACATAGCCATACATTATAGTTAACAATTTTAATTAATTTTGCTAAATAACTTAGGCAACAGGCATTGAGGATCTGTTTGGTTCACTTCTAAAATTTACCGAGACATAATTTTGTTAGTATTAATTAGTTTACTGTCAGAACTTGCCAACTTCTCATATTTGGCTCGCCAAATCTGACATTGTTTCCTCAACTTTTGGTATGGCAAATTTCAGTTGTGAAACAAAACTTTGGAAGTCAGATGCTATTTCCTCAACATAAATTTTGAATAACAAATTTGCAAACCCCAAATTTATTAAAAGCTAAATTATTCAAACTTTTTTTTTTTACTTTTCCTATACTACATTTGCCTGAAATTTTTGGTGAGTTTTAGGCGATGTTTTACAATATTTAATGTGATGTTTGCGTAGTATATATGCAATGTTCTACAATGTTTTTTTTTTTTTTTCAGATGTACTAGTACATATGATAGCTGCCTAGATTTTTTTGTTGTTGTTTTTTTTTTTTTAGATGAAACCCAAGGGCTCATATTTCATTAAGCAGGATAGATTTTGTTTAACAAACCAACACAGTTTGGTAACACAAGTTACCAAACTGCGCGGCCGACACCACACACACCCCGAAAACAAACTAACCGGATTACAACGAAAACAACAAAGCACCGAAAGGCAACTCACTAGCTAGCTAATGCACATCCAAGGGCTCGGACAGCAGCCCACGCACATCCCACACGCCGCAGAAAAGGTCGTCGACATTGAGAAACAACGTTGACAACCGGGGCATAAGGTCGGGCCATGCCGTCCCCGAGCTCAGCTAGGTTGAGGTCCCAAAAACAGTCCAACCCGCCATTGAGCAGCTTGTTCAAGGAGCTCTTCTTTACGAAGACATGTTGTCCCCCGCGCTGTATGAGTTTCCCTTTAGCTCGCGTCGATGCAACGTGAAAGCCGAGTTTCTTGAGCGAGCACATTCTGGGGCCTGCGGTCGCGTTGGGAGCTCATGGTTTTGCGGCGATGCGCCCACTCCGTCTCGGTGGACTGGATTGTCACGGTGTCATAGCCTCGGCCGGGTCTTGATGATCGGGGTTGCAAGCGGAAGGCAAACTTAGTCTTCCAAACCTGCTCTGGACCGAGCGGACGTTGTGGATACTAGCATCATCATCTGAAGACGGCAGCCGGGAGGGTCCAGAGCCCCCATCATCGACCGTCGGGGAGGCGAACGGCTTGTCCGAGTCGACACGCCAGCCTCTCAACGAACTCCCCTCTTCCAAGAGATTATCTTCGTTCTCGATCCCCGCAAAATCGCATGCACCCCGTGTGCCGACCTCCTCACGTGATGAACACCCATCGGCCAAATTCACGAGCATCTTTCCATTCGAAGGCAGCGAGCTGCCGGCGTAACCTGAGCGACCACCGCGAGGCGTGTGCATTGGCCCGGCCCGGCTCTATTTTGCACCTCGGACCACCCACGGTAGCCAGCGAGGGTGGACTCGGAAGCTGTCTGAATCCGACACACCGACGCGTCATTGTGGCCGGCCGTGAGCTACCTCGGCTCGAGCCCCGCCACCCGAGCTGCCGCACCAGACGGAGGTGTTGTCGTTCGCGTTAAGCCGGGAGGAGATCTCGACCTCTTGCGGTCTCGGGCAAGATGGTGCTCACCAAGACAATTCAGAGACCTCGTGCGGTTGGCGATACCGGGCGCGGCATCGAAGCATAAGCCCTCGGCGCCCTCGGCACACGCCAGCCGGGTTGGCGGTGAGAGGGCCTCCCGATTCGGGCGGGGTCCCGGAGCACGCTCTGTTCCGGCGGCGGGAGGACGCGTTACCACCCACCCGGCGCCGGCGAGGCCCGGTCGGCAAGGACGTCCAACCGCCGATGCACCGACACCCGCCCCAACCGGCGATGCGCCGACACCCTTCCCGGGACAACCGCGCACCACGGCCGACGAGTCTCCGGCGTCGCGACCGCTTTGCGGCGGCGTCGGCGCTGCCGCTTGCGCTGGGGCGTCTGGCCGACCACCGCGTTTGGAGCACCATTCGAGACGAAGGAGGCATATTAGGGTGGGAGCTAGGACCCACCGGTGCATTGGCCCCCAACGGACGGCGTCGGCGTTTGCCACGCCATCCGGCGCCCGTCGCGATCCGAGTCTCGCCGGATTACGCCCAACGCATGGACTGCGGCGGCCGGTTCAATAGAAGGCCGGGGATCCGCGGCGTCCCCCTTGCCCGCCGGCGGCGAGTGCTCCGGGAGGCCGTCCGGGCTGGAGCGGGGTCGGCGGCGCCGGAAAGGGCCACGCGCCGCCAGATCAGATCTTCTTCTTCATCTTCGTCCCCGGCTGCGCCGGCGTCCACCTCGGCGACAACCACCTAACTACGAGGGAGAGGTGCGGCGGTGTCGGGCCGGGCGGCCGCCGTCCGCCCTTGACCCGCGGGGGCCACCGCGTCGTCCCCACGGTGGTGGTGGCTGCAAGGGAGGTCCCAGACGAGAGGGGGCAGCGGTTGGGCGAGCCGGCGTTCCTCGCCATGGGCGCCGGCGCTGTCCAACGAGGCTTGAGAGGCCTCCAACGGCGGAGGCTCGAGGAGCGGGCATGGAACGGTAGATCCGAGGTGGGGAACTCGGGGTGGTGATGGATTGGAGGAGGGCGTGGTGAGCGGGGAGATCGGCGCGGCGGGGAAGCTCCGCCGCCGCCGTCGCCCGACGGGTCAGGGGGCTCAAACGGTAACATTATGCAAATTACAAGGCTCTTTTGTTGTTGTTGTTGAAGCGACGTGTCATAATGTTAGTGTAGTATATACGTGATGTTATGTGTTCGTCGTCTAAAAAGTTATATATTTCAGGCGACTGGGATATAGAAATCTTTTTTTCCTTTTTAATAACCGATTACTGTGGACATCACATCTCTTTTCACTCCGATGTTTCATTTCGCGCATCAAATACAGTACAAAACATTCCCAGGTCCCATTCCCGCCACAACCTCCGATGCCTTCCCCAACACCGGGCCACACGCGCCGCCGCTCACCGCCGGCGACCACGGCCCTGCTGCCGCGTCTCCGCGCCGCCGCTGGGCCGACCACGCCGCGCCGCCTGCTCCTCCAGTCCATGGCAGTGGTCCTCACCTCCGGGCTCTCCTCCTCCCACCCCGCGCTCGCCTCCCGCCTCCTCAACTCCCTTCTCCCGCACGTCCCCGCTGGCCGCCTCCCGGCCCTCCTCCGCCTCCTCCCGCTCGATCACCTCACGCTCCTCCTCCTCTCCTCCGCCAAGCACCACCGTGCCCACTCCCTCCCCGCCGCCTGCACCATCCACGCCCTCGCTCTGTCCTCCGGCCACCTCCCCTCAGACCTCCGCCTCGCCAACTCCCTCCTCTCTCTCTACCTCTCACACGGCGCCACGGCTTCCGCACGCCGCCTCCTCGCCGACATCCCCCGCCCCGACACCGTGACCTGGAACACCCTCCTCCGCTCCTGCCTCCGCATGGGCCTCCTCCCGGCGGCGCGGCGCCTGTTCGACGAAATGCCGGAGCGGGATCTCTTCACGTACAATTCCATGTTGTCTGGGTACGTGGCGGAGGGGGATATGGCCAACGCCAGGGAGCTGTTTGAAGGAATGCCCGAGAGGGACGTGGTCACATGGAACTCAATGCTTGCTGGGTATACTCAGCGCGGGGACATGGAGAACGCCAAGAAGATGTTTGATGTAATGCCTGTAAGGGATGTTGTCTCATGGAACTCGATGCTGGATGGGTACGCCCAGACTGGGGACATTCAGATGGCAAGAATGGTTTTTGATGGCATGCCGAGGAGCACGGTGTCATGGAATGTCATTCTTGCGCTGTACGCAAAGTTGAAGGACTGGCGTGAGTGTTTGAATCTGTTTGATGCGATGATGGCTGTGGGGGAGAGCAAACCAAATGAGAAGACATTTGTGAGCGTTTTCACAGCCTGTGGGAACCTGGGTGATCTTGAGAGGGGAAGGTGGGTGCATCGCTTGGTTCGTGAGAGGTGGGAGAGACTTCTTCCTGACGTACTACTTCTTACTGCTATGCTGACAATGTATGCCAAGTGTGGGGTGATGGGGACAGCAAAGGAGATATTTGATTCGATGACCGAGAAGAGTGTTGCATCCTGGAACTCAATGATCATCGGCTATGGATTGCATGGGCACAGTGAGAAGGCCCTTGAGTTGTTCATGGAGATGGAGAAGAATGGGCCTCAGCCAAATGAGACGACTTTCATCTGCATCTTAAGCTCCTGTGCCCATGGAGGCTTGGTGCTTGAAGGCTGGTGGTGTTTTGATAGAATGGTCAGGTTCTACAATATTGAGCCCAAGGCTGAGCACTTTGGCTGTATGATGGACCTCCTTGGTCGTGCTGGACTGCTTAGAGACTCAGAAAAGCTCATCAAGAATTTGCAGGCAAAGGTGTCACCTGCATTATGGGGTGCCCTAATATCAGCCTCTAGAACTCAGGACAGCTCCAAACTTGGAGAATTTATTGGAACTAAGCTGATTGAAATGAATCCAACAGAGTTCAGCTCCTACGTGCTTCTGTCAAACATTTATGCTGCGGAAGGAAGATGGGATGATGTTGAAAAAGTAAGGAAGGTAATGAAGGAGAAAGTAGTGGAGAAAGATGTAGGGATGAGCCTTGTAAGATCAAGTGAGCCTGGTCATTTTGCTGAACATGATATTTCATATCAACAGAATTCTGTGATGCTTTCACTGCTGGGTGAGATTGGTGTGCATGTGAAACAACCATCTGAAGTGTTCAACTACAAGAGGGAACCTAATTAGTTGTTCCATGAGATTTCCAACAGAATTTATGCGTTTTATTTGCTAGGCGTATTTACAAAGACATTTGCCAAGTGGAGATGCTTCCATGTGAATACCTCATGTTTACTGATAGTTGGGCAATTGAAGTCAGCCAGGCCAGTACACAGCTTGTTAACATTTCTTCATTTTCATGTACGTTGCTGATATTTGACTATTAATACAGGGTTCTTTTGCTAGTGTATTGGATTCAAGGAGAATTTTCTTTATGTTTGATATTCACCTGTCTGGAAGATATTCATTCTCAGAAGCTCATCCTTACTTTTCAGGATTCTGGGGAGAGCATACCCAGCCACGATGGACTTGCTGATATGCTGAACTGCCATGTAAGTACTTTGATCTTGATAGGTTTCCAAAATTGTAAAGGTTTGTTAGTGGTGCATTTTTATGAGTTAAATATACTTTGCTCCATTTAGGTGTGAATTGATGTTGATTCAAACATAGTGCTCAACTAGGGTTCAATTGTTGGGAAGTCTAGACTTGAAGCTTGATGCCAGTTCCTGAACTTGCAAATCTTATAGTTAACTTTTTACCCTGTATGTTGTCTTGTTCATGTCAATTTAAGCAGCAATGCAGTCCAGATTCCAATTGTGTTTTCCATGCTGTGTATACTATGCAATGCGAGAGCTGATAGTTTGCAGTATCCTTCTTTTGAAAAGAAAAGTACTCTACAATATCTGGATTTGCCGTTCAGATTTCAAGTGTGTTTTTCATACCATGTATGCCTTGCAATGCTAGAACTGATAAGTCTACAATATCAAAATGCGCAATTCATACTTCAACTGTGCTTTCACCATGTATGCTTTATAGTATGCAGCTTATATTAGGGTATCCCTTAGAATGCTTTGTACTAAGCAACTTTTGTTGATGCAGCAGATGGTCCTTGCTGTCGTCATGAAAAGGCAGCAGATGCTAGAATGCTTTGTGCGGAAATTTGGTAAAGAATGATTAATTTGGAGAGAATAGGTGCAAATGGCATTCTAGCGTGCAATTGAACGAATCCAATTGTGCAGGATGGCAAACATGGCGAAACCTAAGTTTGATAATAATGGCAAAAACCCAATGCTCTCTCTAGTTTGAGTTGTGGGCTCTCTCATGTATAAAATTCTGTTGTTCAGGAGATGCACATTTATTCATTGGATAATGATCATGTAAAATGCAATGAACTAGAGCAATTCAATAATCAATTTTGTGAACCAGTGTCTCAGTTTAGTGCAAAAGAACAACATCAATCGTGCAATGCAAATGCCACAAGTGTAAACTATGTGCAACATTTGTAACAAAGAACTATATCTCCAAAAACTGTATAATGAGCATCAGCAAATGCAACAGAACAGTTCACAGATCATCCAATTCATAGCATAGCATCCATATAGGCTCTTACATGCACCATCGAGACAAAATAAGCATTGCTAGAATGCCAAACAATTTGTTCCCTGATTTCATATTACAAAAGCTTCCACTAATTAAAGTAGCTTCCATCTTCGTTGGGTGAGCTTTTTCTTCACATCCCTCTTTGCGGAGACTTTTCTTGGCCTTGGTAAGGTACTCATTTGCTTACCCTCTTCCTGCTCTATACCTTTTCCATGCTTAGTCCCAATTGACTTCTTCATCACCGGACCAGGGCTAATATTGCTCCTCGCCCTCCATGATCAGTTCAACTGTTCAATGTAATGATCAAGACCAATTGGATGGGAAAGAGAAGGACGTCCAATCAAGCTGTTCCACTGATGGTCTTCATGTTCCTTCCCCTCCTGCTTTCATGTCTGCTTCCGTTTTTTCATTCGCGGTTCGCCCATTGCTGGTTCATCAGTATCTGTTTCCTCAAGGACCCACACACTCTTTTTTCTTGATTAACAAAACTGTAAACGCTATCACAAAGCAAGTATTTCTGTACACTATCACTTGGCAGTAATAACAATTTAATACAACAAAATAACAAATAATTCATCCAATGTGCCTATTCAAAACTGACAATTGCCCAGAGTCTCCATTGAACAAGTAAACCTCCAGCGGGGAATAGGAAGATGAGAATGACTGTGTTGAGAGCCTCGCTGAGGGTTGTAAGATTCTGCTCCCTTTGGGGCATGGGATGGTTAGGACGCGTGACCCGGTCCGCATCTTCCAAACCTGACAATACATAAGGCCAAAATACCATAAGGCTCCACCAGAATGTAAATGAACTTCTTTAACCATCTCTCATACATGGCTTGTTTATTTATTACCCTTAGAAGAAAATATGTAATTTATTCCATATTCTTCTCAGTGACTAGTAAATAACCACCCCCACAATGTCATTCAACAATGACACTTACCTCTATTATTCCTTTCCGTGGGGCATGGATTGCTAAACACAAACAATAGTCACTCTTTGTGTATTCTATGTGCTTCGACCTTGATGAAGCCTTGTCTTTGTTCAGAAGCATTTCCACAAATAGGCATGAAGCATCACGATAGCCCTAAAAATTGTACATTAAAATAACAGAAAATAAAAAATGACAATCCCAAAAGTGAACTGGTTTTGAGATATATGCAAAAGGAAACACTGCATTATCAATGTTCTGGTGCAAATGACCTATACTGGGTTCTAGCGCTAAGCAATGGATTTCAACCGTTTATGCACAAAGCAAAATGAAATTGGATTAAAACACCAGTCCTTGGCTCCTTTTTTTGAGGGTTCGATAACAATTTATTTATCAACACAAATTGAAATCAGATAGTCATGTGCTTATGTCAATTTATTATCCAAATACCACTAACAGCCACTTAAAAATTGGTTGCAACAGTGGCATGATCAGAGAACTGCACGTGATTACTATGGTTTGCTACTCTCACAATTTGAAAATCATGCTCAATTGGATCAGATGTGAGAATAGCATTTGTACCACAATATTTTCTCTGTCCATTTTCCTGATCCTACCACAATTTACAACTATTATTGGAAACCGCTCAGCAATCCAAAATAGATTGTCCATCATGGCAGACAAGTTCTTTACACTATTTGAAAAGGAGTATGCCCATTTTGCTATCCCAACTTTGCCTTTTTTTGTTTTCTCATACATGTTGTTTTGTTGGGTTTTACTAAATTTCACAAGGTGATAGATGAAACATAAATACAAGAAACTAATCCAAAATACACTAACTAAAAACCACACCAGAACACTGTAATCTAACTATTGGAAATTATATATTACTCAGTGGTGCATTACTTCTTTTAGATTAATTATTTAAAATAAAGATTCAGGAGATTACCTTCCATAACCGTACAGCCACAAGGGCATGGGTGTCCAGCAGTAGTATTCGACCAAGTGAATCAGTTATAGCAGCCAGCGTACCACTCGGAGAGAGTGTAAGCCGTTCTCCCTTCCTTGGGGAGTCTTTCAAGCAGGTGAGGGGTGATGCTGCAGTTTATGTAACAGTTAGGAATAAATTTCAGTATATTTCAAATAATATTGAAACTTACTCAGCCATTACTTTTTGCAAAGGATTGAGGCTTTGGCCGTGACTTTTTAGGTGGTGATGGCTCACTCCGCCATAGAATTTTGGACAAAGATGATATTGTCGAAAATGTTGCAGCTACACCTCTTGACAAAATTGCTCCAACAATTGACCTGCTTCTATCTTCTGATAGCCTAGAGAATAAAAAGTAAGAAGATGTGTAAAACTAACAATATGGCAGCAGCATCCACTAACTTTCCAAGCCAACATTTAGAGAAACAATAGTATGTACTGATTGCAATTCAAATTTGAAGGGAAGCTATCATATCTAGTTTTATGTTGCAAACTTGCAACATAATTTGAACTTTGAAACATCATAAACAAAGTACAGTTGCACATGAATAATACAGGCACTATCATGTCTTGGACACACCATATCCATAGAGCTCATAATGGAAGTCACAGCTCGTATCATGATCACCTCAACCAGAAATGCAAAACCCATTGTGTAGTGAAACTCACCTATATGCTGAAACTACAGCATCCTCTCCAACTGTGATGGCACAGTAGTGGCGCTGACTTGACTGCCCAGCAATATAAAAAAGCAGCTGAATTCAATATAATCGTGGCTTCAGAAAACTTCCACTAAAGGTAGCTTATAAGAGAATCAGGATATGATAAAACCAAATGGTAAAGGCATAATAATAATAAGTTCATGTAACAGTCATATCCAACAACAATAGAAGAATGATGCACCAGTAAGTCACCTGAAGTTCTAATAAGGGAGGTGGCATCAGACCAACAATTGCAGCATCAGCACATGAACTGAACTTGCTTACATTCCAAATTCGGAAGGGTATCTGTCCAAAGGTTTCCTCATCCTCAGCATCTTGCTCTTCAAACTTATCTCTCCACAGGCGTGATTTCACATCTTGAAATGTTTTTTTAAGAATGCTCTGTGAACAACCAAGAAATCAGTTATTATCAATGAGCATGCACAGAAAGCCTGACCACCACTGGTGACTGAGCACCACATTTTCTGGTTCTTATACACAGATAGAGGGTGAGGTCACACAAACCTGAAGGTCAGCACCATCAAAGCGTGCGATAACACCAGGAAACACTGCAGAAAGCTCATCTGAGCCTGAATCTTCCCAAGCATTCTCCTTCCTCTCACGAAAGTTGAGTTTCAGTATCTTTGCAGGATATATACTCTGAAATAATCAAATTCAAGGACTGCAACTATTACCATCGAGGAAAAAAAAGAAAGAAATATTCATGTTTGCTAAAGATTAGAGATAGACAGCATAGTCAATAAAAGTAGAAGGCATGTAAGCAGTCTTCTGTTTGCACTACAATGCATGTTTTTCGTACATAATAAACTGTGTCCATTGACAAAGCATCGTGTTTTCCAGTACAATAATGTCTTGGACTCTTAGTATCATGGAAGAAAAATGTACCGTGTATATAAAAGAAAAACAGTGACTGTGAATCATCTATAGTTCTATACTGATGGCTTCTTTTGCACCTATAGTATAATTTCAATTTCAAAAGTACCAAAGGAACTAGGAAGCATTCATTGTGCATATCATCCAAAAATAAATAAATGTAAATGAAACCAATTTCTCAGGCAAATAAAACTACCGTGGAGACTGAAACTACTTTCGGAAATGTACTGCTAAAATCTCACATGTTTGAAGAGTATCTTTGGAACTTATGTGATCCTAGTAAGAGTATTTTGTCACATGAATAAATTATTCAAGATTTTCACCCGAGCATTATGTAGCAAAAATGGAACGGAAAAAAAAGCCTGATATTCTGAAAAATTATACGAATGCCATATCAAAAATAGCACCGAAAATCAGAAAATGTTAGCAGAACGCTGTATGAACGGAGATCCAGATGGATGGGATGACATGAGCGACCTGCTTGTGCAGTAGATCGCCAGCGAGCGAGTAGAACAGCAGCCACCCAGCGTCCGTGCCGACCGCCACGGCCACCCCCTCGCCCGCCTCCTCCGCGTCGTCCTCCCCGGCGAGCGGGACCCACTCAACGGCTGAGATTCGGCCCTCGTCGGGCCCCAGCGCAGGCTGCACCGTGACCCCGCCGCCTCCACCTCCCGCTACCGGGACGATCACGAGCACGGACCGCGCCGCGCTGGCCACGGCGAGGGCGCGCGCGCGGGGCCCGAGCGAGGCGAGGACGGCGGGTCGTCCAGCCACCCTCCCTCTCGCCGGCGCCCGCGGCTGCGAGGTCCGCCGAGGCGGAGGCGAGGAGGGCCACCTCCGACAGGTGGTGGCCCCGTGGCGCCATGGAGATAGGCAGAGGCGAGAGCGAGACGAGATCCCGCGCCCAAGCTTGAGAAAATCCAGATGGTTGTGATTCGACGAGGAAGAGGAGACGACGTTGTGCTCGTGCTCGTGTGGGTTTTTGCAGACACACCCTTGGCTGAATCACGGATTTACGGGTAAACCCTTGTTTGGATGCAAAGTAGTCTCAAAGTATTAGAGAAATAATAAGGTTTTGCAAAATATTTTGAATTTTTTCAAAAGTTGTTGGGTGCTTGGATATAACAAACCATACTCCCTCTATATTTGGAAAAGAAAAAACGTTTAGGACAGCGCCACGGTCTCCAAAGCGCAACTTTGACTTCTCTTTTGTATAAAAATATTTATTAAAAAACTATATATGTATACTTTTATAAAAGTATTTTTCAAGATAAATCTATTGATATGATTTTCACATTTCTAAACTCAACGACTTAAAAGTTATTCATGATTTATGTTCTCATTGTTTGACCCAAACCTTTTCCAAAACGTCTTTCTTTTCAAGTATGGAGGGAGTATGGTTTATGAAGCCATGGCTTTGTGAAAATTACACTCTTTTTTGAACTATTAGAAATTCTACCCATGGCCCCTTTTATCAAACTATAATTTTCTGACCATATTTAATAAAAAACAAGTAACCTCATACTAACAAATTGTCTTGCTTTAGAATATTAGATTAGATAGACCGATGGCTATGTGGGGCTACATATTGGTTTGAAGAGGGTGAGGGTTGGCAGGAAAACTTTCGAGATCGTTAATTGAGAGTGAAAGGAATGCATGGCAGCATTTGATGGAACAACTAGACATGATCATGGATCCTAATAGAGAGGATGAAATAAGTCAAGTCTACACAAATCACACTACTTATTTAGCCATGGTACAATATTTCTCTCACAACAAATCAACACCAATCAGTAAGTTCGGCTGGTGGTTTCCGTAGCTGATAGGCCGAATGGTGTTGATTTTTTGTGAGAGAAAGATATTGTACCATGGCTAATAAGTCGAATGATACATTCAAGCGAACAAATAGAAAGGAGAGTGCTAGACAATTCGGTAACCAAGAAACGGTCTAACAAATCTTCAATCAAGTCCAGCCTTTAATCCAAGACTCAAAGAGGGAGTTCAGAAAAGAATTTGCCGTGCTCATTTTGCGCGCCAAAAAGAAGTACTTCCCTCAATAGAATTATGGTTAAACAATCTAGTACTTCTATGATCTAGTTAGCTTGGTTTATCTTCTTTATTTCCTTTTTTTCTTAATTCCTCTCTTTCCCTTCTGTATCTCTCTGTTTCTAAATTTCAATAAAATACATACAGTAGGAGCAGCCCCTCCTATTCATCACTCAAATAAAGAAAGGAGACATGAATTGTTGTTTACGTGGCAAGGAAATTAGTAGATGAGATTAGGGAGATCATCCTTTATAAAAGCTTTATTTACGTACCCTGAGACCTTGTAAACTCAACAGCTTTCTGAAAAGCAGAGGAAACTCATTTATATATACTAAAAAAACAGTAACTCAAAGAGAGAGGTCTGTATCCAAAGGAAGGCTCAAAAAATACCTTTCACTTTTCATATAATTATTATATAAATAATATTCTGTCAGTGAGTTACATCACGAAATGTACAATAATAACATTATCTTAAAATACATACACCAGACAGTACATGCAGAATAATTAACTGTCATAATATAAATAAAGGTGCAAAGCAGAAAAGGGGGAAATGAAATGCTTTGCATAGCTAAAGGCCTCTCAATCGATAACTTAAGAAGCTAATTACGGAATATATATATAAAATTATTGCTTGGAGCATGATCTTCTCATCATCATAACTTTAAAGCAGGTCCCGTGTACAGGTCCCTTCTAATGATAAAAGTTATCTTGTGGCTGGTATTCTTGCAGCCACACCAACTCAGATCCCTTTGTTCGGTTCAATAAAACGCCTGAAAGAAACAACAGCAAGATGTAAGAATAACCTGCATCTGATGAAATCAGTGAAGTGAAAATGCAGACTATGCAGCATGCAAAGTCAGTTTATATATTCAGACAAAGATCCGAACTGAAACTAAGTAACTAACTAACCCGATGGGTCTGATCTTGGGCATCTCCGAAGAAGCAGTGCCTCCCATCCTCTGAAGAGTAAGGGGGCGTCAAGATGTCCAGAATGGCGCAGGGAGTGATGGCTTTCAAGGCGTGGATGTTCCCACCACCTTCTCCTGGATGAAGAACCATCGCACCACAAGGCGCAGACATTTCGCCGTCTCTTACAACCTTGGCAGGTCTCACTGTGATTACATACAAAAAAGAAAAAGTGTGCAGTCAGTTGGTAGAAAACATATACTAGAGGGCTTAATGCAGGTTTAAATCCAAACAATCAAAACCATGACACTGAGACAGGTAAATAAATGCAATACTTGATTCAGATTCATCATTAGAAATTTCATCACGGTTTAAGAAAATCCTACCTTTTGATAAGTTAAGAGATTCAGCTGTATCAATCCAGTCGTATGATTTGACATGTGCAGTGCCATATAAAATTTTGCTGAATACAGTCATTCCAGGATGGTTGTGGAGTGGAATGATGGATGATGCTGGTATGCAAAATATTCCAATCTGCAGGCCGGTATAATGTGGGAGTAAATCGTACATCAGTGTCATATGTATGTAATAGTACAGTAAGGATGGAGATCTGACAAACACTTCTTACCGAGAAGCTTTTGCACTCGTATATATGACGGTATCTGATCGCTGGGCTGGAATGAAAAACTCTTTTCCTGCTTAGGGCCCGTGGACTCCTCCAAACACGCACAGCTTCAGCTTCACACTCAAGGCCAACATCTGACGAGGTAATCATGTCTGCAACAAGGACTATATATGTCATCCTTAAGGTTTTGTGTGGACTGAAGTATTCTTGGTTCATATCGATTTTTCATCCTTTAGGTTGGATTGGATGTTTCAGAGATTCAGAACCAAAAAGGAATTAAGGCAGAGGCTGTTTTTACCTAATACAGCACGGACATTGTCGAGAGATTCAGAAGATAGAGGCCCCTTCTCAGACAATGATACTTTACAGACCTCATAGAGCTTCTGGATTGCATTTGCGTCCATCGTAGTCGAATGCATTTGTTATAACTTAACAACTAATCCAAAACGTTTCGACCGCCCTCAGATAAAATCCTTATATATACAAAATATACTTTGGCAGCAGTTGTCTTCAAGTCAGTTTCAGACTGAGCTTCACTTTTAAGTAGAGCCTGATGAGTAGATGAGCAATGAATTGATTATAAACATATATATGGCAAGAGGGTATATATAACTCGTAAGATGCACACATGCAAACATTGATCGCGTCAGGGTTGTTAGTTCTTAAAGAAAGTTGCAGTTGTTTTGTCCCTTGCTTTCTCATAGGATCAGGCTGTGAACAGCAACCAATACCACAAGACTGCCTTTTCAATTTCATTGAAAAACAGGAAGAACAGCCTTGGATTGGATCCTTAAGTTTCACTAGTAGTACATGTACAACTAAAACTGTAAATAATAAGTAAAACACGGTTATATATTGTGCAGCATGTTACAAACCACCGTCAAGAAATTAATTGATTTTCTAACAAATCACAGTTGACAATTAATCTGCTCCCGAGTTACCTCTCTTCTTCTGTTCTATCACCTCATTCTATATACTAGTAACAAAACGTCAGTGACTTGTTGAAACTACTACCACTACATATACAGACACAGAAGAGTTATATGTACTTAATCTTTGTTACCGATCGTTTAAACATTGTACTGATACCGCCACTGATTCCCAAAACACAACCAAAAAAGCAACAGCAACAAAGCAACGCACATGCACTGAATCAACAATTAAACTAAAAACTAGACCTCCTAGGGCCAAGGAAAAACAGTAGAGAAAACTGCAGGAATGAACTGAACAGAACCAGGAAGCTAGCAGAGGCGATGGAGGCATGGGGGTACCTACCTCGTGTTCTTGGAAGGAAGGCGCGACACCAGAGGAGGAGGAGGAGGAGGTCCTGATGAGACCTAGCTCATCTCATGAGCTCCGGCGGTGACCCCCAATCTTGTACTCTCATCTCATGACCAGTCCGGTCGGTTGGTGGGCAATAGGGACATGAGCGCCAACTTAACCGACGGACGACGCCAGAGGAAGATGACCACCCGGCCCTTCCTTTGCGTCTGTCTCTCTAAAGTCTAGAAGAGAACCGAAAGATACATCTTTTGTCAGCTTTGACGTTTTTTGTTTTCTCTTCTCAACAGAAATGTAGTAGGTCTAATAACAGGGCTAAAAATTCGCCTGAAATAACTTGATCAGCTGGTTATGTGTCATGATTGCATTCGTTTTCTTTCCTTGAGAGATTTTCTCCTGTAAATTTAAAAGCCATCCGTGCACAAAAACTAGAAAGTAGAAACGGTTGGTAACACATCGTCTTCATTCTCCTGTAATGCATGGGTCGAGATGTGAAAGGACAATATGTGCACAGATTATCTCTCGGCTAGGAGTAGGACTAGTGGATATAAGTATATCATATACCTTGTGTGAATGGTTGGCTTCCTAACTTCCTGTCAACAGGCCTGCATTATCATATATATATCTGACATTGGCGACATTTTAGAAACCTATTAGGCTACCTTTTAATTTCTTGTTTCAGATTTCTGTTACTTTGGACTTGATGGATAGCTGCTATAGATATATCCACAGCACAGCTGTGATTGTACCCCACTCTTGCTTTCCATAAAAGCTGAGTGTAATCTATCTCTAAAACAATCTTTCATCAGGCTAGTTAGGAGAGAGAGTCCTTGTCCCTCTCAAGCTTTGAATTCTAAAATCGTTTCAATTTTCAAGCTGGGAGACTATCAATAAACAAATCACATGCTGTTCTCGTGGTGTTCAGAGCATGGGGTTTGTTGGGTGTAGCAGGTGAAGAATCTAATTGCATTTACGAGTATTTTAATTTTATTATTAGTGGAGGCCGCACTACTAATGGCTTCCCTGCAAAGAACTGGCGGCATTGTGACATCTCGTCTCCCTAGCTTCATCCTTACACAGAGTATTGTCTACGAAAACACCTTTTTCAAGCAAGGCCGGCCCAAAGTTATAATCATATTATTATTCTGCGTTTGACATCTCCTTCCGCGTGTCTTTTCCTTTCCCCGATTTCATATATATGCACTTTACACTGCACTGGATTGTGACATGCATGCGCCTCTCTACAATATTATATGCTCTTCCCCAGCAAAACTTTTTCATATCTTGTTTAATTGCAATATGTGGTTGCTCCTTAATACCGCAAGGTTTTAAGTGAAATGGTCATGAGATGTATCATCGGTACAGCTTGATAAGGATATGTTTCTGAAGATAGCAATAGCACGCATGCATCTAGACCTCTCTGCTTCAATTTTTGGTTGTATGTGTCACTTGGTAGGTCCTGAACCTGGCAAAAGCTTTTGTATGAGTTTTTTAGAAACCAGGCTACTTTTAAGAGGTCCTGAAGATGGCAAAAAAAACATTTAGAACGCAAAAAAACTTTTAAGAGGAACAGAAAAAGCGTAGCTGGTTGCGGCTGCATATCGTCCTTCCTTGGGGCGACGGCCGTGCCTCTTGCAGCTCCACTTGGCTCTCCGTGACCCGTCTCTATGATGGGTCAGGGTGTCGCCATGCGGCTACGCTTGCTGCGAGGACGCTCATGGTACGCGTGGTGGCGTCTGATGTCAGGGGATGCCCGCGTTCACACTGGCGCCTTCCTTCGTGCTATCTCTTTTGTGGTGGCCATTGGGGGACGGTGATGGTGCTTGGGGTGCGAGGTTATGGCGAAAGTCTGGACGGTGACGTCCGTGGACGCCACTTCCTCCTTGCAGGCGTCCTTCTTGTACCTCTTACCCTCTTTGGATTGCAGGTGAAAATCTTCCCGTGTGGGCTTGTGATGTCGGCGCCTTTGGCGTCCATGTCCTACCCGAGGCGTCGTCGCGAGGCATTCCAGCTCTGTTCCTTGCTCTGCTCATGTTGTCTGGTCGTGGTTGTGCTTCTGGTAGCATTGCTGGTGGTGTTCAGCTTCTTCACCCTTTTCATTGCGAGTTGTTAGTTGAGTTGCTAGTTGGGTCGGTTTTTTCCGACCAAGTTGAGTTGGCTCGGTCCTGTTCACCGGCGTTTGGTGGTCTGTGTTGGAGGCTCGTGTTGATGACCCAATCCAACGAAATGGAGCTTCATGTTTATCTTTTTCAACCGAAGTTGTGGTAGGTAGAGTGAAACACTCCCCTAACATTGTTAATTTTTGTAGGGCCTTTAGTTTTTGCATGAGAGGCATCAGGGAGTGGCCGCATGATTGTTTGAACAATAGCATGGTTTTCTTCTTATCCTGAAACAACATGATCGTTAGAGGCAGGGTTCAGTAAAAGACTGGTTAGAATATTCTAATAAAAGATTCATATTGTACTCAAGCCATTTATTTATTTAAAATCATGATTCTTAAGTTGACATGGCCCCAACTCAATATATCTCCTTCTAACTCTACCCTGGTCATAGACATCATACCTTGAGATGGGAATTCGCTTCCGAGGATGATATAAGTCCGCCATCACCAGGTTCCTTCACGCTAGGACGAGGAAGCCACACCTGTACCTACCACGAGGGGGAGGGCCCAATGGGAATGGAAAAGGAAGCCCGCGACGTGGGGTGGGGTATTGGCGCTCGTTCATAAGGATAGCCGGTCTTGGTTTCTCAACCACTGACAATTAAGTCCACATCTCTCTTGCTTGGTTGGCCTAAAAATAATTATTCTCATTGTATGTAGTTGACTAATATTGTGAATTGATCCCAAGAAAGCTTGATTTGCAGGATATGATCACGAGATCAACATCAACATGAGAGGAATTTGTGGTAACAAAATTCAACATTATTCTACAAGTATCAACGGAAAGTCAAATTTTACAATTCATGGTCAGACTTCTCTCTTCATTTTCTGGTTGGTTTTGAGTTTGTTGTGGAAACGTTCGATCCTGAACTCAGTATTTCCTTAGTTGCCATTCTACATAACATAACAGCTAAAATTATCTGGCCGCTCAAATTAATGTTCTTTTTTCCTTAATAAAGATAAAATTCTCCATAACGTGGAAGCCCAAATAAGACCAACTGCACTGGCGTCTGCAACGACCTTCTGTAAATGCCACAACATGCCACGACGTTGCCACATGCGCAGAAATTTGCTGCAGCGGGGTGCGCTACAGGCTTCGCCATATTCTCTCTCCCGGTATATGCAGCGCACTCGCGTAGCTCGGTCCGGGATTGAGCGTGCGCAGGAGGTAGAAGAGGACAGAGAGCATGTACTAGCAGCGGGTCCCACAATTTAAACTAACTAAAAATTGTTATAACTCGTAAATCATAACACCAAATTAAATTTCGATTACACCATTGAATTCGTGTCAATAAATTCTTCAAAACTAGATCTCACATGAATATATTTAGATAAAATTATAGATGGGTCCCACTGATGGTAGTTGGTTAGAGTAGAGACATAAAGGAGACGTAAGTGCAAAGAACGCATCAGAAAGAAAGGAATCTTCATATTTAGGATGTATATAGAAGGAATAAATAGAGAAACATGAGTCGGATAGTCTAAGCCCACATTCCAACCCGTGGCCCACGAAGCATGTGATCCGTCCCCGGCCATCTCTCCCAAGCACGCGACGCGAATGCACCCACCGTAACCCGCCGCGAGTACACAGAATTGCCGCCGCTTCCAACTAATCTCCATTCCTTCCCCACTCTCACAACAGCACATCACCACCGCGGCGGCCCCGGTGGGTCGCTCCCCGGCCGCAAGCTTTCCGCCGAGGGAGCAGGGGAGGGGATGGAGGTCGGCATGGCCGACCGGGCCACGCGCCAGCAAAGAAGAAGCCAGAGCGGTGTGCACGAGAACCGTAGAAAAAACATGAAGTTAATCCGTTCAAAGAAAGGAAAGAAAAGAAGAAGAGGGCAAATGAGTCTTTTCCCATGTCCAAACAAGGTAAATGAAGCCCACGAATTTTAGAAATAGGAAAAATCCGAAATGGTCATATTTCAAAGCAATTAAGCGTGATCCGGGTCATATTTCAAAAGGCCGACGAATTCGGTCATGTTGTACGGGTCCACGCCAATAACAAAGTTAAATTTAGAAATTTCTCGCTACTGCGTGCGCACCATCCAAGAACGAGCCGCATTGCGAGTACACCACCGAATCGCCTCCACCATCCGCCGCCAGGCGCGTCACCCCAAGGGCGAAGCCGCATTTCCCACCGAACCGAGGGGGGAATCGAGGCGCGAGGTGTGGATCCAACCGCCAGCCGCCGCCTACCATGTCGAGCCGGCCACGCCCGCCTTGGTTGAAGAAGTCCGGCGGATCATTGACGGCGCCCGCCGGGAAGTCTCACCCCGAGGCCACGCGCCAACTCGCCACGACGCATCCCATCGATCCAAAGGCGTTCCCCACCACCGTTTCGTTTCAAAGATCGAGGTGTGGAGGGCCGACCGCCTTCTACCGTGGAGCCGGAGAAGTTCATCGAAATGTTACCGCCGCGGGACCTCGCCCCGACACGCACTCAACTGCTCGATGAATTGCTTCCTCGAGCGAGGCCCGACTCCATTTACACCCTCAACCACCGGCCACACCGTCCGCCGCCACAAGACCGGTCTCCTCCACCTTAGCGTGGATGGCCCCGCCCTCGCCGTGACCATGTTCAACCGCATGGTCTCGAGCGGGCGCCAACAAGGTGGCTCCGCACATTGCTACCTAGTACCTACACCATCCTCATCGGGCGCTTTGTGATGCCGGGTCGCTCAAACCCCGGCTTTGTCGCATTGGGCCAAATCTTTAAGATGGGGCTCGTGGCGATGCCATCATCTTCATGCCCTTGCTCGTGACCCTCCAGGCCGAGAAGAGGATGGGCGGCGTTGAATATTGTGGTCGACGGATGCCCGAGCTCTACCGCACTCCGCATGTCTTCCTACAACACACTTCTCAAAGGGCTATGTGTTTGAGAACAAATGTGAGGAGGCTTTTCACCGATCCACATGATGGTCGAAGATGGAGACAACCGCCAACCCGATGTCGTGTCTTATAACACTTTGATCCATGGCTTCTTTAAACAAGGCAAGGTAGGGAAAGCTTGCACTCGCTTTCATGAAATGCTCCATCATGGGATCCCGCCGATGTTGTGACTCGCAATTCAATCATTGATGGCCTATGCAAGGTTCAAGCAATGGACAAGGCCGAGGTGGTTCTATTCTTCAACATGTGTTTCACGAACATATTATTCCTAACTGCACTACATTTAGCGCATCCCGATTCACGGATACCTCTCTTTGGGGCAAAGGGAAAGAGGCAAATGAATTCTCAAACAAATGACCGGATGTGGGCAACGACCGGATGTTGTTACTTATAGTATGGTGATAGACTGCCTTTGTAAATCTGGAGGGTGTGCGTAGCCAGAGAGATTTTTAATTCTGTGATTGAGAGAGGTGAAAAACCCGATGCTACCACCTATGGAATTCTGCTTCATGGGTATGCTACCGAAGGCAATCTTGTTGAAATGAACAATGTCAAAGATCTAATGGTACAAAATGGAATACGACCTAACCGTCATGTCTTCTACATAGAGATGTATGCATACCGTAAATGTGGAATGCTAGATGATGCAATCCTTACATTTAACAAAATGCATCGGCTTCGATTGATGCCGACGCAGCCAACTACAACACGGTCATAGATGGGCTTTGCAAGATAGGCCTACCGGGACTGACGCAATGTCTCAATTTTTCAAATGATTGATGATGGATTATCTCCCGATGTCATAACATTTACGACCCTAATTCATGGTTTTTCTATGTATGGCAAATGGGAGGAGGGCCGAGGAACTATTTAATGAGATGATGGGTAGAGGCATTCCTCCGAATGTCAATGTGTTCACCGCAATGATAGACAAGCTATTCAAAGAAGGAAAGGTTATAGAGGCCCAAAAACTCTTTGGTTTGATGCCCCGCATAGGTGTAAAACCTAATGCTGTTACCTATACTACAATGATTCATGGGTATTTCTTAGCTGGTGAAGTGGGCGAAGTGATGAAACTCCTTGATGATATGCTCTTGATTGGCTTGAAACCCAATGATGTACTTGAAGATGATTTGGAAGTCTCATCAATCTGGAGAAGTTAAGGTACAATTTCTTATCCACCCTCGTAGTATGGTAGATTTTCTTGTCTTTTTAAATTTCAAAGTTATGAATTGTGCAAGTTTGATTTTAAATTTGGCTATAGATAGGCATCATTTTTAGAGCAATAGACTTTCTCATTTCTTGTGAAGAAATTGTATTTTTTAGGCCTCAAGGCCCTTAAGCATTATTTTTTTTTTAGAGCAATAGACTTTACTCGTTTCTTTGAAGAAATTGTATTTTTTCCTACTCTTGAGTTCAAGAAGACCCGGTCCTTACTCTTATGATGAACTTTGATTTTAAAACATGTGTAGACCAAGTGTAATCGGGCTTCTTGTCAACAAGCTTCATGTGGTAGTCTTGCTCATAGCTTTAGAAGTCGTTACACGAACCAGAACTAGTTAATGTATTTGAGAAAGAAAGTCTAAAAGGATGGTTACGACACAAGTTATTAATTCAATACAAGGTTATCTTCCTCGGGTTCGAAGAACTAGTTATAGCTTAAAGCCAATGAAAGCATACAAAAGATGGACAGAGAGAATAGCTACCGCCAACACAAGGTCCGCCACCGTTAAAAAAGGGGTGGGGGTAGCAAGCTAATTATGCTCTCGCCAATATAGCTTATGTGCACACTTTGTTAGATTTTGAACAGCATGGCTACTAGCATGCTGAAGCTAAATATAGCGAGCTCCTGATGCCACAGCTTGACCAAAGTGAGGCGATCTCCCTTGACCAGCGATAAACCCCCACGCCGCTTCACTACATTGCCGCTCATGGACGTAACCTTTAGTGTTGCTTGCTCCCGAGAGGCCAACATAATGTATTTGATGTATTCCTAAAAGAACTCTTGGAATTCGAGATGTGTGCCTTCGAATTTGTTCACCCGGTGATTGCCACCATTTCTTCTTTTCTTGAGCATCCATAACCCTGTCTAGAGCCCAGGGACGAGAGCATCTCATGTACTGTATGTCTCATGGCCTGTAGTTGCTAGCTTCTGGATTGCTTTGATCGCCTTGTGATCTCCCGGTACTTCAGTTTCCTCCTTGATCTAAAAGAACCATAATTGCATCACACAAAGGAAAATTTCTTGTTTATAATGGTTATTGTTAGATAAGTAAAACACTATGGCCATAATCTGCTACTCGCTTTGCTATTAGGGACGACGATGTCTTTGTCTTTTGGCGAAGTTGTTCTCTATTTGTGAATTCACTATATATGTAGATGCAAGTTGCTCCAACATGTGTACTTTTCCTTTTTGTAACTTGCATTATTTATTTTAATGTATGGAAAAGGAAAGGAACTTTTAATTTTTATTATCCATATCAAAGCTTTTCTTCAAGTTGTACGTGGATAAAAGAGAGCAGATATGGCTGGGCCTTTGTGGTCCATGCACTACCTTGTTGCTCAATTAGAACAAAATCTTAGCTTAATTATTTGCGAGGAGCATTTTAACAAGTAGTCGACTAAAGGTCTCAAGTGCGAGCACTTATCAACACTTTTTATTTATCTTTCACACATTAAAATTTCTTTATCTAGTACGTGCATTACCTGCAACTTCTTCCTCATCTTATTTGTTAGTGTGATTTAACTTTATTATTAAACACTAATGCTAATCAGTTTTATAGTTATCAAGAGATGAAATGATAGCTCACTCTTGCACTGAAGTTGTGTTTATCTTTGGTTACATCTGAAGTGGCTGCGCTGTTCTTGGGTTCTTGCTCGGAAACACTTTTCGTTGTGCTTGATTTAGTTTGCTGAGTTGTCTATGTTTACTTTATTTGCTTTCTAAAACTTTTTCGATGTAGGAAGACGCCGGTCACCGGTCCATTAGGTTGTTGATTTCGGTTGTTGCCGCCTTTTCTTGATTTTTGTGTGCCGTTAATGGAGAAGGCTTTTAATCGCTGGGAAAGCCTCCGCCATCGTGGTGCATGTTTTAGATAGAGAAGTGAGACGATCACAAATAATCTATGAGGTTTGCAACAATAGATAGATCTGTATGTAAATGGAGGTCATCGGTGTCCATTGCAAGATATGTCCTGCTGTATTAGCATGTTGACACAAGCCGGTAGGCGTGTTTGACCGGGCGACAAGTCATCATGTGGTCGGGAAAGCAATGTCTTCAAAAGTTTAGACTGAATGTTGTGATTAGTTACATGATGCCTTCGGATACATTATTTACGTAAAAAACATGGGTTCAAAGTTCGGGATGCATAGATTATTTGGTTAGCTTATAAATTAGCTTCTACCAGTAGCTTACAATTACAGTCTTAAATTATTGATACAAAAGATATTGATACAGGTTTTACGCAAGGGATTCCTTGCATACTCGCTATTGATACAAAAGATATCCAGTCTCTTAGTCATAGAATATCATGTTTGTCCTCTTTTTTTTTTTTTTTTTTTTTTTTTTTTGCTGAAAATGCAGTTGCCTTCTTAGTTCCAAGAAAGGTTTCGGTGTTTCCCCGCTGAGTGCTGAGAGCTATTATGTTATGCATTTGAAACCTTTTTTTCTCTTACTTAGTCATTGATAGCTTGCTAGTATCAAGAACATGAAAGCAATGTAATTGACTGTCCCATAGCGTGTTTTTGTTGAGTAAGCATGTACCGAACACTACATGTTGGTTTGTTGCGAGGAGGTTCCAAGGTCGATACTCAATGCTACTAGAAAGGCATAGGACAAGGCCATGGTCTGAGTATAAGAAGAGGATTTATCATGCTATTTTATCCTTTATCATCATATAAGCTAGCTACCTATTGGATTTTTGAGAATATTGCCGCTTTGTTTATCTCGTTGCATTGACAATCTTTCAAACATGATTCAATAGGTTTCTTATGTAAATACTCTTACCCGGGTATTAGTTTCGTTTGTTTGAGAGTATACGATGAAGATTTAAATATGTTCGTGATGTTTATGTAATGAACATCCATGTGAATTCAGGCCGTTTGAAAGCCAGCCAGTCGATATATGCAATTTTGTTTGTATGAACTTGTAAGGCATGTGTGACGTTTGATGCGAAGTAAGGTTTTATTCCCGTGCAGCTGAACATTAATTTTTGAAGGAAATGAATGATTCCTTGTCTGAAATTGAATCCAACCGAATTCAATGAATGATTCCTTGTCTGAAATTGAATCCAACCGATTCAATTGTGGAAGCATTCAAGTTGAGATTGAAACCCCCCCCTGCTGCTGCTGAAGGAGCCCTTAGGAAGGCATGAATCCATACCAAACCAAAACCAAAACTGCAGTATTGTATTTTTTTTTTAAAGAACAAACTGCAGTACTGTAGTGTTTAGTTCTCTCTCAAGCGGACCCAACATGTTTCATGTCACAAGATAGCCGTCCTTGTCTTTGAGTATGACTCTATGCAATGCCTCTTTGTCATTAGAGGTCCAAGACTACAAAGCGAGTTTCCTGCCTGACCGGCAGCCCTCCACCCAGTTCAACAACCAAACGGCTCATTAATCTATCACTACAGCCCTTTCTATTTTGTCCCTTATTTGTAACTCTTGCCAATAATCCTTCTTGTCTAAACTCTAAACTGACTAATTACAAGGTGTACATGATCTCAGCAATGCAAGTAACCCATGATTACAATCTTGGTAGTGATAGCTTATTAGCTCGAACTGTCAGTGAGATAAGTGTGCCTATGTTGTTCAAATAATAAGCTAATAAATCAATGATTGATTGATCAATATTTGTTTCTCACACTTCTCAAAAAAGATACCTTATTAGTTGATCTATGGTCAATTTGCATTGGACCAGGTTAATACAGAAACATATATTGATCAATCAATCATTATTATGGGCAAACAAAATATCAAAAAGGATTACAATCTTGGTAGTGATAGCTAATAAATCAATAAATAAATGCAGTTGCACCTATCTGCTTCATTGTTCAGCCTAGCTACTTTTTTTGCCAAGTTCAATAGTTTTTTCAGGAGAGCTGCATTTCATTAAATTAAGAAGAAAGAAAGGGGCAAGAGCCCTACAACACAAGCCACACACACACACAAACCCCACACAGCTTAGAAATTACATTCGCGCCCTAAAAAATACAGGGAAGCGACCAGATAGACTAGCACTAATCTAACCACCAAGGAGAGGAGCCGTCAAGGAGGACGGACCCTTAGCTCCCCGCTAAACTCCACAATCGACGCCTTCACCAGAATGGTAAGTGCACCGCCAAGGCCGGGGTAATGCCATAAAAACGCAACGGTTCCGATGGTTCCAAAGAGTCCAAGCCCCCAAAGACAATGAGAGAGTTGAGACCCTTTTTGCATCAATCCGCTTGTTGCTCCAATAGCTTGTTCCCACCAGCTATCAAAGGAAGTGTGTGAAGGTTGTGGTGCCAAGGAATGGAGACCGACCTGCCTTAACAAGTAATACCAGAATTGTCTAGCAAAGACACAAGAGACTAGAAGGTGGTTGATAGTTTCATCTTCCTCGGTCACGTAAAGGGCACCGCCAGATGAGGCAGCCCACGTCGCGCAAGAAGGCGATCTGCAGTCCAGCACCGATTATGGGCCACCAACCAAAGGAAGAAACGGCATTTTGGTGGCGCCTAGGTTCTCCAAATCCTCTCATAGCTGCCAAGTTCAATAGTTACTTTCAACACAACCGTATATATATATACCTTGCCTCTATTCAATCCTACCCATGCTTATGTGTCATATAGTCCCCTCAGATTCTTAGACTAGCTAGCTTGCAAGAAGTGGAAGCACACTTGAATTTTGTTGCATGGAGAACACATGGTCATGATCAGGTGTGACAATACAATATTAATCTCTGAGATAGCCAGCGACTTCGTAGGATTTGGAGGCAGAGGGAAACTTGACATAGTTTAGTAGATAGTAGTATGGACAATGATAGGGCTATGCACTCTAGGAATTATGGTTTCAAGGTACTATGTCAGTATTGCTTCAACAACAATGAAAGGAGAGAGAGTATTGTAGCAGAATGTTAAAGCAGATTTGAATGGTGGAAGATAAGCAATGCTAAGCATGTGCATGCCATGTTGTATTATTGTATTGGAATTGATGGTATGATAGAGAAGGGCAGCCATATTTTTGTGTAAATTTTTATTAATATAACTAAATTATCCATATGTGATATTGTAATTGCAAGGCTTAGATTCAGAAAATGTAACCCACTTTTCTTGTATATAACTACAATCTTGGATGTGATTAATTAAAAATATACTTTGTATCTTGAACAATTTTTTTTAGAGCATCGACATGTTGAATTTTGTTAAAAAATTTCACTATCTCGAAACAACTGACGTTTCATCACTGATCCAGATATGTATACTACTATTTACTATAGCATGGACTTGGATCGGTAAATTCTCTCAGTTATATTTCTGAACTGGCTAATTATATGGTGTACTGTGGACGAACATTGGAATTAACATAGGATTGGCATCCTGGTAGTGGAAAATAGTACTCCTTCGTTTAAATTATAAGACGTTTTGCCTTTTCTAGATGCATTTCTTTTACTATGTATCTAAACATAGTGCATAACCCGGAGCATAGCAAAAACAATGTATATAGAAAAGCCAAAATGTCTTATAATTTGGAATGTAGGAGTAGCTTATTAGTTCCAGCTACCAGTGATTATGTCACAAGTTCTTTTAGCGAGCTCATATAACTATGCGAATGTTGTTCAAATAATACAATTATTAATCTGATCCAATGCAAATTTACCATGGATCAAACAGCATGTTTGTCACCATTGGCCTAAAATAAAAGTGGTCATTTTCCGGCCATGTTTGGAAGCCAAAGAATGGTCTATGAATTTTTAAGATTTAGTTCAAAATTTGCCTAAGGATATGTTTTTGATAGTCATGGTTTATTAATATTTTTCAAAACTATTTTTAAAAACAGATATGTTTTCGATAGTTATCGTTTATTAATATTTCAGTGTTGATAATCAACAGTTATATCTCATCGCTTATTATTTTGTAGCTTCGCTAGGAAGCATCGCAAGATAAAAATAAATTGGCACAGATAAGAAACCAATAAATACAGTGCAGCTGCCTGCTTCATTGTTCAGCCTACTTTTATTGCCTTCTTTTTCATGAGTTATATAGTCATTACTTTCAATACAGGCGTCTATATATGATAGGTGCCTCTCTTCAATCCACATGTGCTAGCTGATGCGATGTGTTATATAGTCACCACAGATTCTCAGCCCTAGCTAGCTTGCAAGAGGTGGAAGCTTAACACCTGAATTTTGTTGCACGCAAAACACATGATGGCGTGCTTCCTGATGTTGACAATGCAGCGTTTATCTCTGAGAGTTCGACTAAGTAGGATTTGGAGGCAGAGGGAAACTTAAAATGTTTCAGAAGGACTAATTAGTGATAGAAATAAAGGAGGATCTTCTAGCAGTAAATCGGTCTTGGGAACAAGTATATGAATAATAACAGTGAAGATCCTATACATGATCTATTAGAAAACAAAGATGCAGAGGTTAGGGTAACAACCGTTGCTCTTGGTGGCAGAGGCAGAGGCGACGGTGTCCATGACGTTGTTGTGGCCGCCTCCCTTCGTAGTGGCGTCGGTGGTGCTTCCCGCCGCTGGCTGCGCAACTCCGATCGGTGGAGGACTGTGGATGTCGATGGGGGAAATGACGGATGTCTAACTCGTAACTTCTCATGTATTGAGTCAGGCGGTCCCCACTTCTATATATAGCGCAGTGCGACGGGCCTCACTAACCATTAGGGTTAGACGCCCCCGATCAGGGCGTAATCAAGGGGATTGAGCCAGCCGTTGGGCAGGGCCCCTTGAGATCAATTCTAACAATTAGAGTTTGCGTAAACAAGTTGTCCGACTAATTATTGCACCTTATGCACAAATATTGATCGAGTAATTAGGAGTCCAAATCATTAGCTTTCTCGTCCCAATCCTAACAGTGAAGGAAATGTATTCCTGCTACAAGGATGGTTAGGGTTGGACTGGCACTCTTTGAGCTGTGTATTTGTACCAACTACCAAATCAAAGCATAGCAGTAATTCCACATATTATCGACTTCATATGAAAAGAAGGAATACAGTAATGTGGTTTCTCTTCATGGCATCTATGAATTTTATAACACGTCCTATAAATACAAGAGACGGATCAATTACTACATTACGCATGGTGAGTGTTCACAAAAATGGTATTGAATCTTGTGGATCATGCTAACATGCATGTCCCAGGCCCAGCTCTTCAGAAGCACATGCAGAGCCGAAGATATGCCAGTTATTACATCCAACAACTTTGTCAACATACTTTCATTCCAAACTATCCTATAAATTGTCTCTCCACAACTATAAAGCTCTGGTCCTTGATTCCAATCCATTGTCATCGAATTGGCAGTGCAGTCTGATATAGATTAAAAAAAAAAACAAATCCACAGTAGAGTATAGAATGGATCATTCGAAAAACACAGTAGAGTATAGAATGTGCAAACTAGTGGAAGCACATTTTCAAGTCACCTGCGACAGAATTTGTCCCTTGAGGGGATCCTTGATGGCACCAAAGTTGAAACATTGTTACATTTTTGTAGGGCCATCAATTTTGGCAGGAGAGGCATCAGGAGTATCATTAGGCGGCATGATCCGACAAATGCATACGGATGGAATCCATTTCATGCAGAGTAAAGGCTGGGGATGCACCAAGATTTCATATAGACATTAACGTTCGAATAACTTTTCACCGATTAATTTTAATTAAATGTAAGCCATTCGGGGGTGGACAGTCTATGACATTGGTAGATAGGAAAAGAACTTTTCACCAATTAAAGCTCAGTTGGATCCAGTAACATTATCAAAATTTTAAGAGTTACAGGTATATATAACTTGCTGAACATGCAATCCTTCAGCTGCAAAGGTAAAAGTTTCACAATATAGAAAAAAATTATAAAGAAACTAATATGTTATTCATAGATAAAGAAGTGTTAATAAAGTGAAGAAGCAAGGTACAACAACAAATTAAATAAGCCAAGCTCTTAAGGAAGCAATTAGTACAGATGCTCATGTAACTACATAGTACATACAAATGCCAAAGACTGTCACCGGGGGAATTAAATCCCACCTGAATATACAAACGTCTAAGAGTTTTAGTATGCTACTTGGCATCTTTACCAAATAGCATCTCCCCCATGCGCTTCACTGCCTTCTCATACTCTTCCTTCTGGAACTCGCTGAACCCCCGAGTGTCAGCTGTCAACAGCTCTGTGTACTTCTCGTAGAGCGTTGTTTCCTTCTTGTCCTTCGCCTCCAACTGCTTTAGCCTGGCCAACTCAAGCTTCTCCTTTGAGAGACGCAGTTGTACCTCAGACATCTTCTCACGATCCTTCTGAAGCATGACATGCAGATCCATTGCATGTTTGATGTCTTCCTGCACTTCCATGGGAGAAGATAAGTTGCCTTTACGTTTCCTTTTGCCTGTTGCCATCTTGCAACCTCGCTGGGTTGTCTCTTGTCCAGGAACATCATCATTCGCTGTTCTTGCATGCTCTATTGTGTTGCAACCTTGTGGATATGTTTTATTTTCAGGCATATCTACCCTCACTGCACTTTCATGCTGAAGCTGTAACTCAGACGTCTCCTTTTGATTGTCCTTAAGCAAGTCTTGAGGATCCAATGCACATTGAGTTGCTTCTTGCAACACCGATGAGTGAGATGACGTCTTGCCTTGATCATCCTGTTTCTGAGCAGTCATGCAACCTTGTTGATTTGCTTCATTTTCAGCCTCATCTTCGTCATCTTCAGATGATGACGTACAGTCCCCAGACTCAAACAACTTGGTCCTCTTGGAGACGTACCTTAACCACTTGGGTTGGTCCCAAACAGCTCTCCAGAAATGGCTGAAGGTGAAATGATGTTTTGTTTCCTCAAGATACATTTCTTTTGCTTCTTCATAGTACATTGCCCAAGTTTGATCCATCAGTTGCATGCAGTCAGACTGGACCGTGCCATATTTCTCCTTGACTCGGCACCAACAGTTGTAAAACTGGGCAACCTTCTTATTGGTCTTGAACCAGTGGCTCTTCACGTGCTTTCCTTCCCTCCTGCGATCTCTTGGAATACTTCGGTTGTATGCCTGTATAACATACCCCAACACACCTCCTTCTTTTTCAAATTGCCTGCTTTGGACAATTTAACCAAGCACTAATCTGCAGTTCCAACACAAATATATAAGAACGCAATGCAATGTCTAAACAACACTACAAGAACAAAATATGCTTACCAATCTTAAGTCCTCCTCTTCCATCCACATCAATCGCTTAGCAGACTTATCAGGATCATTGTCATCATTGTCCCCACAAACGGTGTCTTGTTCATCTGGACCAGTTACGAATGTGGAGTTCCTGAATCTGGCACTGTCATAAATGGCATTGCCCCAGCAGGTGGACGTGGAAGGGCCACTGCTGGTGATGGCATGACTCCAGCAGGTGGAGGTGGTGGTGTTGGCATAATCCCAACAGGTGGATGTGGTGATTGTGGTAGTGAAAAAGGAGCATATTGTGGTTGGACAACAAGATAATGGACATTTTGTGGATATAGGTGTGGCTGTGGAAATTGCTGGTGCGGGAAATTCATGGCATACGATGGATGTGAAAATGAAAGATGCTGTGGAAACTGCTGGTGGTGGAAGTTCATAGGATTTAGCATTCCTGGTGGCTCATTTGGATAGCTCTTACAATGTGAGAAATGACTGGGAGGACGAGGATCCATTGTAAATGAGAGCAATTTGTACTAGCTTTGTGAATTTGGAGTCATTATTATAGGGGAATCCTGAGTAAAATGGTTAGTGGATGTTTGCACCTTGAACTCTGATGAATATGATTTGGCTGCAAATTTGAACAAGCTGTTTTTCACCCCTACGTTTTTAGTTAACAGCATTTGGAATGCACGCCAGACTGGCCACAGGAAAAGTGAATTGTCAAAAAAATGTAGATATTTGTAGCAGCTTTGTGATAGTTCACAGGAGAAAGCAAAGAGGTTGCATGGCACTAATATGGAAATTGCAACAATTCTGAGATGATAAAAAAATTAAAATTAGGACTCAGCTCCTGAATTATGTTTCCAGACCTGTCTGAAGTTAACAATACACTGAACTAGGTATGTTCAACTGGGGGACACAAGGAACAAAATGACCAGAAAAGGAAAAACATAGATGACTCAAAATACATAATAAAAAATTGGTGGCTACCAAGGAGATCATATTTCACTAAATCAGAACATTTTTTTCTATTACCTAGAAAAAATGTTACCTATGAAGCAGTGTTACTGTGTTACATACAGAGTTTGGCACACCTTTCTTTCACAAACCTAACAAATAGCCATCAAGAAAAGGACGGCAAATATAGTAAACAAGCATGGTGAAGCACTACACTCTTCGGACATGCCTGTTTTTTAGTCCAGATTTATAGATAAGCTTTAGACTTCATTGCAGCTGTTCCAGAAATAACTAGGAATTCTAAACTACTACCATCCACTAAACTATAATAATGCGGTCTGCCAGTGCCACATTTAGTGGTGTTTTAATGTTTCCCAACGAGTTGTATCATTAACTATGTATACTCCGTCCCATAGAGACCGTCCGTTTTTGACATTTGAATTTTTGTTTTGACCATTCGTTTTATTCAAATTATAAATAAATTACAATTAAAATATCTTTAATGATAAAATAAGTTATAAAAATACTATTTATATAAAAATTCAAATAAGATGAATGTTCAAACCAAATGGCATGGAGTCCAAAACGACAAACTCAGTGGGACGGTGGGACTAGACGGCAGCATACAAGGTGAAACAAAAATCGTCTCCTAAGCTAACTCCTCCAGCACAAATCTGATAACAGGTAAGAAGCATCAGCTGCACTCAAAAACAGAGAAGAAAGTTACTTTTTTTTCCCTAGTAAAATGTAGGACATAAGTGATCGGGGAGTGCTCTATAACTTCAGAAACTAACGTATTCTACAAATTCAGCAGACAAAAAGAGAAGCACCTGAATGTAGTGCATCCATCTGCAGCAGGATGTTATACAGGGAATGCCGGGATGGGAAAACACTGAACTAGTCGAGGGGGGAAACGAATGGACTGCCCCTTCTTTGCCTCCGGGTCTCGAAACCTCCCGAGGCAAAGTTTTCAACTCCAAAAACATCTTAACTCACTGGATCTATCAAATAATTGATACTACAAGAAACAAACAATAGCCCTGGCACAGTCCGCCCCCGATTTGTGTGCAATCTGGGCGCAAAATCATACAGAAACTCGGCACACAGAAAGAAAACACACATGGCCTTCTCAACGCTGAAACCAGAAACCGAATGGAGAACTGACGGCCGTACCGGTCCTGGATAGACGCGGAGAGGGAGCCCTCCCCGGCTCCCCGGTTTCGGGAGCGAGTACTGGAGGCAAGGGATCCGATTAGGGAGCCGCACAGTGCCTCCGCCGCAGCGTCGGAGAGTGCCTGCACTCAGCTAGAGCCTTCGCTGGAGCCGACGCCGCTGCCGCTGCCGGGAGTGAGTTCTTGGTGGTTTCTCCGGTGGGTCTTATTGGGCTGGGCTGGGTTAGTAGGGCCGCGATTGGGTCAGGCCGGACGCGGTGGCGGCCTGGTGGGGCGATATTTTTTTTTTTATATCATCTGAATTTCTTTATTGCGTCCGTTTGATATATTTCGGTATTTATATGTTTCCCCAAAGAACATTGTAAACCGCCATTTCAAACAGCTAAAATATAATAAGTCTTTTGTTATTAAAAAAATATAATAAGTCGGGAACGAGCCATAGCTCGGACCGTATTCTCTCTAGTAGAGAAACTTTTCCATCGGGATTTTCCTAGGATTTTTTAGATACCTCAGCCACAATCATCATATATTCTCGACTTATTTTCAAGAATTAGACATAAGTATGAGCCATAGTTGAGGTATCAGTTCAAATACTACAATATATTCGACAATTAAAAAGATAAAAAAGTCATTTGAATTGGCATCTATAAAACTTATGTTTGCAACCCCCACTAGCTAATTCACTCGACATACAAGCACGCCACCTCACCATCCCACTAACACCCCACTAGCATGCCAAAATTTTCACCACCCCACTAACCCTTCCTTTGCCACGTCATCAACATATCCTACATGTCTATGGGCATAAAAAGGTTATAACTCATGAACCAAAAAATAAATAAATAAAATTTGATTACACCATTAAATTCATTTTAATAAATCCTTTAAAACAAGATCTCATGTGGATATATTTTGATAAAATTATAAGTGGGACCCGTTGGTATAGAGAAAAAGGAAAAAAATAAAAAGAAAAAAGAAAATAAAAAAGGAAAAAAAGAAGAAAAAAAGAATAGAGGGTGATAGTAATATTGTAACTCATAGAATTCTCCTTCATACCAAGACAACACGCTTAGGAATCCACTAGTTATCTAAATAGGAGAAGACCGTGGGCTTTTAAATATTGTCTAGTTTATTTTGAATATGTAGCTTGAAAACTAAAAATATCTGACCACCCATCTATCAATGCATCGAAAAATTTGCCATCTGGTTCATACACAACTTTCTATTTTCTAAGAATAATAAAATTATTTTAAAAAATCATAACAAATTCATTTAAAATTATGAAATTATCTAACTAGCATCATATTTTTATAACTTGAAAAAAAAGATGAGGAAAAGAGATATAGGTGAGAGAAGGGGATATAATGAGGAAGCCAGGCTCTAACATATTTGGGTTTTTGTTAGAGGTATGTTTTTGGACCTAGAATGTATTTGAGATGCTAGTTAGTAGACTAGCATGGGATATATACTTTTGTGTTGTTACTTTAGAGTTACAAGATTGCACAAAGATGTTTAGTCTAGATGCTATCTGGATGCTAGTTATTAGTAGGCTAGCATGGGATATACTTTGTAGTTGTTACTTCAGAGTTGGAACAATTGGGAAAAGATGTTTGGGTTTAGATGCTCAAAACTAGGGTAGCTATATATACAGTTATTAGACTAGATCGATGTAGGAAACAACATAGTTTGTTAGTGCTAGTCTCAATCACTAGATCCAGATATATAGTCTACTCTATAAACGAACATTACAAACAATCATGTGTCCATTTATATTTAGTCTCCTACAGTGATAGAGAACATTTGATTTTAACCCCAAATTCGCGTGCCTCTCAACATTTAAGTCTTAATTCGCAACCTTTTTGAAATATAAGCCCGCACACGTGAATTGTTTTGATAGTTATGGTTTTTTACGTTTGGAGAAAATATACATAATGTCAAGAAGATTAAGAGTCAAATGTCTTATGAAGTCGACCTAGTGTCCCAAAACTACGAAGTGCAATGATTGGAGTCCAAAATATGCAATTTCCTTCTTTTTTGAAAAATTGAACATATTAATATCGCAATCTATGCATCCACCAATGGAAATAGCTATTCCTTATTACTCTTTTTAATGCTATTCATCCATGTGACATCGTTTTGCTCATTCATAATTTTGTCTTATTGAGAGAAGTGCAGGTCGGTCATGCCTCTTTATATATATACTATCTCCTCACCATTTGATTATATCATGCATCTTCACACCGTCGAGTATATGGGGGTGTTTGAGACTTCTCCGCTCCCGTTTTTCCAACTCCACTCCAGCTCCATCAGGCCAAACATGTCGAGCTCCACGAATCTCTGCTCCAATAAAAAGTGGAGCCGGAGGCCAACTCCACATTTTTCCCGAGTACCTCAAGGGGTACTCCAGGCTTATGAAGTTTTTGTACTCTCACATAGAGTTGCATGTTAATTACCCACCTTGCCATTCATTAATAACACTATTCCTTTCATCTTCTCGACTATTGTGTGTGAAAATAGCCAACCCGCTTACTCATCCGTTGCCATGACTAGGATTAGGTACAAGGATAAGAGCATCTGCAAGAGCTCTTGTATATTCAATGAGTAAGCTAAAAAGAAAAAACTTCATCAAAATTTGGATCCAAATGTACTCTTTATTTTGCCCAAATTGCTATACCGCTTCCTCCCTCTCGCTAGCCAAATATAGAAGACATGTCCCGCTAGCCATCTCTCCGCTTGGTGCATGTTTGATTTAGAGAAGCTATTGATTTTATCACTTTTTGCTAGCTACCTAATTTTACATAAGAGCTAAATTAAGATTTTAGCTACTTATACATGTAAGAACTGTTGGAGATGCTTTTAAGTACAGAAACTCTTCAAGCCGCTTAGGAAAAAGGTCATGGGTCTGTATGGTAGCCCTTTTGTTGTTATCTACTCCTATATGATTTTATTTGACCTTTCCTACTAGAGAGATTAGGCTCAAATTTTTTCCTTGCTACATGTATGCAAACTGATGATGCATTCGGTGATGAGTTGGCCATTGATTATCTATATTATTTGTTTTTATTCTTTTTAAAAAAATATCGAGTGCAATATTAAATGGTAGGCGACGCCCCCGTCGACAGGAGACGTCTGCGGTGACTTCGTGAACTTCAAGATTGCCGCTCAGTCCTTCAAAGGTGTTCATAGGGGTAGAATTTACGCACGCATGTTCATGGAGGTGATGTGATTGTACGTACGTGTTGAGCGTCTAAAAACGACAAAGGCACCACGGCCCATGGCACCGCCTTGGGCACGGCTTCCGAGACCGAGTCGATCGAAACCGCACCGGCCGGGCCGAGTGCATGCAGTTGTTGTGCATCGTCGATATTCCGATCCGATCCCTCCCGTGATACCAAGCACAAGATCGGTCTTGTTTTTCGTCACCAAATATGCCTTCCACATCCGCCCAGGCTGCCGGCACGGCGAGAAGCGGCGCATGCGCTGCAGCAGCGGCGTGGTGGCCTCGCCGGAGCCCAGCGCCATGGCCGTGGCCTCGCAGGTACGGGCCGGTCGCCCGCCAGATATGCACATCCATCTGCTGAACAAATTGCAAGTGATCTATTATCAACGATGACATCAATAGTCTCTTTAGGGAAAAAAACAAATCTAGTCAACACTTGATGCTGCTGGCTGTACAACAGGCTCGAGATCAGCAAGCAGAATCTGATATAAACATATACAATCAGTCAATCAAGTTTTCTGTGGTTCCATGAAAGAAATGGGAGCAATATGCTATCAGCAACGACGCCAATTGTCCCCTGTAAGTGAAAAGCCTAATCAACACTGTAATGTGAAGCATGCTTGCAACAGACCTCAATTAGTGGCAAAATCATGAAGCAGGGAAAAAAAAAACTTTAGTCCAGCAGTCGAGAAGGTGAGGATAAACGTGTACTTCTCAACGGTGAACCCATTGATTTGGTTCCACTCTTTGAGTTTGTAGAAATTCCTGATTCTGAAGATACCTCCAAAAAGGCTAGTGGTTGCTTGACTGTTGCAACCTCGCCAGTCATCTTGAAAATAAACTAATCCATATCATTCCATATCTCAAAATGCTAATGTTGAAAAAATGTGAAGCCTAAATGGATGATTGAAGGTTACGATAAAGAATATAATCGAGGAGGAGTGGAAGGGGTCGCTGATCCAGTGGCGACTACCCTTCTTCGCCGCCTCGACGATGGCAGCTGTTCCTCATGCATTCTAATTGTGAGCAACGGCCTCTCTTTTGCTGGGAGCAGATGGATGCACCTCGGCGACCCGGCAAGGCACAGAGTCGGCGGATCGATCAAGGTGGAGGAGCAACGGTGAGGGCACACGATTTCAAGCGTGGGCGATTTGCCGCCTTCAGTGGGGGCGATTTACATCCAATGAGTTTCTTTCAAGTTCATTTTGGTGCACGATGTTCAAGGCGTGGTGGTTGATTCGATAGACTACCATGAAACGACATCGATATCTTTAGCACTATCTTGAGTAGTAAACTCAATTCTTTTTGATGTAGTAGTTCTTTTTTAGACATATATCTTCATGTACTAAAGTTTTTTATTCTTAGCTTTTTGTAATAAGTTTGGTCAGCGTGTGGTCACGCCAGAGGCTTTAAGCTGTGTAAAGTTACCGCAAAGACCGAAATTTTAATTCCATTATCTAAAAAAAACCCCCACCACCAGCCTTGCAGATAGTATGGAAGGATTGACAGATGCAGATGTTCCAGGGGAAGTCATTCTGCATACTGCACTGTCCTGTCCGAAACAGAGGATAGAAGAATGTCTCACATTTTGTTGTTGTTGCAATATCTGTAACTTGTAGAATCAGTGTGATATATAACTAGGATGGGCCAAATAAAAAAGCAAAAGTCTGTTATCCTCTCCATAAGAGACAAAAGAAGAAGACATGATTGCATTGGGCTAGAAACAGGATAAGTAGACTGAGCATAAGGGCACCTTTGCCCTCATCAGCCAGTTGATCTTGTGCCATCAGGTACCTTTGCGGTTCCTTGTTCCCTGGTTATAGCTACTTTATCCAGTCTCAAGCAGCAGCCGATGCTGCCTCCTGCACATTGCTTGTTTGGGATGGTTTAGCAATATTTACATTGCTTTGACCACCACCAGCAGTCTTCTTTTTCTTCCCTTGGATGATCCATCCTCGCCGTCACTGTCAGAGGAGACTTCATCCTTCCAGTTCGCTTGTTGAATTCTGCAGGTGCAGCACTATTTTCTTTCGCAACAGTTCTAGCCGAGGAATCAACATCAGATTTAGTATCAGTGGGAACTGAGGCTGGTTTTGGTTTTCTTGGTTGCGAGCCATCTTAATCTACCAGCACAACCTCAATCTGGAACCCAGGTGATGGAAATTTTCTCTGGATAAAATTATAGTAATTTAGTCTCAAGTCCCAAAAGGAACTGTAAACTAGAGCCATAACAGTGCGACACTGTTACTGATGATAACATAAAATGCAAATAAGCAATCCATAAATAAATAACTATGTCTACCTACTGATCATAAAATGTTTATGCATGGCAAAAGAAGTATATGCACTCAGTTGATTTGAAAATACATAGAATATTTTTTCAGCTCGATGACCAAGTAGGAGCAAAGTAAACTAGGCAAGGCTACATAATAGTATTCAGCATGGCAATGCCTGAGAGTGGAGAGTTGATTTGAAAATACAAAATGAGTCAGGCAAAATAAAAACTAGGCATCAACCTCATATGGAGGCCATTCTCAATAATGTGTGAACAAACGAGTATCTAACATCTGATTCTGACATCGTAGAAACAAAGTATGAGCACAATAGAATTTGATTTAGTGGCACATCTTGTTATCTTCACAATAGTTATATTATTATTATAGTAACAAGTTTGTACTGTAGCAACACAACAGACATGGAGATCAGTGATTTATTTACAATACTTGTATTGGGCTATAACAGACCTCTGCATAACTGCACCTAAATGCAAAAAATTAACAGAAACTCTTCAAAGGAGGCAGTTTCAAATAACGTGGCATTCATGTTGTGATACAACAGAATCTTATAGTCTGGAAAAACATGCACAAACTTGCTCAATGTGTCCTGCGAGAGTAAGAACCTTACAGCTTAGAGGTCAACAGATAAATAGCAACTCTGCTATAATTTAGACAACTACAGTAATTATGAGCAAAAAAGCAACTTATTTCGCTCACTAGTCCCATGCTACAATACAAACAATTGCTAAGCAAAAGCTTAACATACTAGCTAGAGCCAACAATACTGATCTTTTATAGCACACATCGTATGGCAGTACTGTTGAGGACTGGTCGATAGCCCAGTTGGTTGGTTCCCAGTGTGTTCGAACCAACCGCTCCTGAGTTCAATCACCATGAGGGACGGATTTACATGCCTCATTTTTTCTTAATTAATGAAAAACCATCTAGTTCCTTCTAGGTTTGGTAGAGCTTTTTTTTTTATGGCAGTATTGTTGGTATAGGTGTAACAAAATGGACTTGTGCTGGAACAACTTGAGCCCCCTAGGTTATTATTATCCTTGCCTCTGAAATCAAGCTCCACACCACTCAGGACAACAATCTCGCCCTCAACTGCTGTTGGTTCCTCTGTCCTCACAACTTCAAGATGTTAGTGACGGCAAACTTATGTGACCCCAGGCTGATGAGCTTAGCATTTACTCGCCATCCACTCCTCCTTGGGCATGTGATCAGGGCAGATCATCACGCGACATTGGTTTGTGATCCATGAGCATGTCGAGAGATCAGACGCCGCACAAAGGTAACCGGGGTTGTGGAGGGAGAGTCCCAACCGTAGATTAAGATTAGAGATGTACTCGGCTTTGCCAAATGAAGAGCAAAGACCCAAATACCAAAGACGCTTCCATTCACAACTCATTGTGTTGAAGTAATAAGTCCCAATGCCCTCCGCCATTGAAGATAAGCGATTGTGCTACCACCGTCCGCCACAGTGTAAGCGCTGATGCCATCCACAAAGGGTGGCACTGGAAGAGGCTGCCAATGCTAATCCATATTGCCAGTCCAAGGGCAACGGAACCAGTGGCCATGTCCGAGGACGTTGAAGTGCAATTCAGGACCGATACTGTGCATGATTGTTGATGGTCCTTATACTCCATTTATAACCATCAACTTTTACATGAAATAATAAAAAAGGAATCACAAACACTAGATGTAAGATTTGATTCTAACAAGTTCCACGAGTTTGGTGTTTTCATTTGTCTTACAGGTTTTCATATGTTTTCACTGAATAAAAGTATCTTATATGATTGATTAGATTGTACCATTGCGAAGAGCTCGTCGACACGATCGAAACAAACATATTACTTGCAACATTTGGAGTCCAGAATCAAAAGTTACGAACCACGACCATTGGTGTAAATTCCAAGGACCTAAAAGACATCAGGAGACAACACGCCGAAGCCTGGGGCCACCTGCCATAGGGTGGGGCTGCCCGGCACCATTGGGCGGCACCACTTTTCCACCAAATTCACCCAGCTTCTGGGAGCTTCTTCCACCGACCTATGGGAACAATAGAATCAACTCCAACCATTGATTTAAGTTGGTTTTAGGTCGGTTTGATCCAACGGCTTAGATTCATCCCTTAGGACTATAAATACAAAGCGCACATCAACCCCGAAACCCTATAATTCATTATTCATTATTTTCATTAGAAGAGAGGGGTTCCTTGTATGGATCTATCTCTTAGGTTTAGACATCTAGAAAAGATTAGTTCTTATTAGATCTAATCTAGAAATAAGGAGAGAGGAGAGGTGAGAGATCTGATTAGAAGCTGGGATTGTCGGCTTCTACTCAACCCACCCTTAACTCTCGCATCATATAAGGTCAACTTCTCTCTTCACCATGTGTTCAATGTGGTCACTAAGTCCTTTGGTTTTTACTTCTTCACCGACTCCTCCGACAACTCTTTTGAGACCTTCCCTGACTCTTGTGATAATTCCTCTGAGAAATAGTTTTCCATTTCTAGATAAGCCCACCATTTCATATCTTCAAACTCATTCTCGTAAGATTTTGAACTGATCATCCATAGCATCTGTTGGATAGATGTCCAAATCTTTAGTGTTGTATGGTAATCTGCTGCAGATAGCATAGATTTTACTATGAGTGTTTATAGGAGATATTCCTTTGTGGAGTTGCACCAGAATCTTCAGTTCACTTCTCATCAACAACGCAAGTCTGATTGATAGACCTAATCTACCGGCACGACTCAGTAAAGCTGCGTGGTATGTCAAGAGTCTAGAACCGTGGCCTGCAACAAGTAGTCGTTGGAAGTGCCAGTTATCCTTAGAGATAAACCGTGTGCCATGATATAGCCTCCATAGAATGCCATAAATGAACACCCCTAAAGATCGATACCCATCAAAGTTGTGGGTCATAGGATTGGTAGATATAGTTTTAAGCTTGATTCTCCCTATATTAAGCTCAAACAAAACATTCTGCATAGCGATGTCAGCTCCAATATCGTATCCCCACTTCTTGTTCAAATCAATCTACTTGACAAAATCTCTCTGTATTCTCCATGAGTTAGTATAATGCGTCTAGAAAACCCGAAAGTCCAGTCTCGATATCTAAGTACAAAAGAAATTGAAACGGATGTCGGTGATCAATGGATAAATGTCCAAGCCATCATTTCCCGTACGAGTTTACATTCCGATAATCTTAAATGCAATTGGAACACATGACTAATCTAAGTCTCGAATTATTCATTTAGCCACATAAGTTAAACGTCATGTTGCAACGTATTCCCTTTGGAAGACAGTCACAACTTCTACATCTTAGATGGCGCAGCCTCACATGAGTTTTGTTCACATAAGTTAGCAACGTGTGTCTATGATACACAGTTCAATTCTAATATGTATTGGTTTCCTCTAACTGCAACGCACGGGCACTTTTTTGCTAGTTTTATTTATTATAATTCCAAAAGGCACGTACTAGCTGTATAGGACCAGTTTATTTTTCCGAAGCATATTATCTGAAAAATTAAAGATGCTTCTTATTGTCGATGTAACACCCCGGATGGATTCCGCGACTGTTACGCATCGTGAGACAGCGATCGACGGCAAACGGCGGTGGTGGCGCGGCGGGCGCGCGATACGGTGTGCTGGCGGTGATCGGTTAGCGTGGTGAGGCGGCGTGCGCAGCAGTGGCGTGTGGCGGGGTGGCTAGGGTTAGGGAAGGAGAGAGAGAGCGCCTAAAGACCGGTGTTTTTGGGTGTTACCCTTTAATTTTTCTGATTAATTCTAAATGATTATAAGTCCCTTATATTTTATAGTCCGGGAAAGATTTGCATATAAACAAATCTCCTAATCTATTCCCTATTAAATATTTTATTTCCTAAATAAGTACTGCTTAATGGAGAAGCTAACGATGACGACCCTAGGTGCCCACGCCCGTGGGCTTATTGGGCCCTTGATTTTGTACTGTGACATCTGATCTCTGTGTCGGCGAACAACATTAGTTTCACAACTACGCCGCTTTATCCGGGCACTCCATGTCTGTCAACTTGAATTTGGTACTTTTAGTATTTTGCTAAATATATGCTTATCTTTGAAAATGATTTAACTCGACGAGAAGTTGCAGCTTGCTACATTTGTTTGTTAGTTGTGGCTTATTCGATGTTGTAGACTTGAGGATGCATTACTCACTGCATGCTCTCAATTTGAGCCTAAAATAAAATTTAATATCAAAATTAGTGATTAGACTGCTGATGAATTTTTTTGATGAACATTTTAGTATCTGAAATTGAGAAATTGAACATAATAGAATTTGCCTAGCGTTCTTTTTCCAGCCCCTCTGATATATATATGTTTTGTTTCTATCACACACTACCCAACCATCATTACAGCTCCAAACAAGGAGTAATAATTGTCTAATGGACGATATTATAGACCGATGTAGACATGGGAGTCAATTAAAAATCAGTTTTGACAGTTTATCATTTTGTATCTTGACAAAGGAAATCTATATAATAATGATTTGTTAAAATTAATGTATTTGTCTCTCCCCCGCTGCAACGCATACATCTTAGTGCAACCTCGGGCATGTTTTCTAAGTTATTACTACACAAAGGGATGTTGTTTCTCAAAACCATATCGATCTACTGTATTGCCGAATATCTCTTTACGTTGCGAACGCGTACGCCATGATTCATCATCTTCTAATAATAAAATAGTGTCGCTTTGTTTCTCCGTGTTGAGTTGATTGCGTTGTGACGTGAAGTGGATATGTATAACCTATCACTATCAGCTCAAAGTATTGCTAAAACAAAAAGAAAATATTCTAAAAATTTGAGAACTTCAAGGAGGAAGCTTATGGTACGCCCCCACTAGAGCAAATCTTCAGGGTCCAATAATATTATAGACGCGATGTTTACGACGCTCGCCCTAATGAGCACACAACATAATAAGCAAAGTGCCTTTAAGCTAGTACTAATTATGGTCGATCCCCACTTGAAAAAACCTAAGTGGCAAGCCCTAGCGACAAAATTGTGGTCGGCGGCGCCAAGGACGGCTAACCGACGATATGCGGTGGCCAACCTCACACTGCAGGTTGAGATCGTGGCTTGGACACCGGACTGAGTGGTCGGCAGCGTAAGCGGATCGGGGCGCCGACGGCAGTGGTGACCTAGATCTAGGTCGGGGAGAGAAACACCCTCGGGATCACCCTTTGCACTGCTCCGGAAAACGCAGACATGTTCAACGTGGAGGTAAATCCTTGAGAAGCATTTGATTGGCGTAGTGTCTAATAGTGGAGCTATTGTTGGAGCGCTATGAAACAAAGCCGAAGTTTTAGCCCACATTCCCAAATTGGGTTTACATTTGAAGTTATATTCCATATGACATCATCTTAAAAGCCCATACTATTATGAATATACGAGATCACTGTAAGAATACTTGCTTAAGGGTCTGTTTGGTTCCCATAAGATTAGAGACTAGGAACTAAATTTTCGTCTCATTTAGTCTCTAAATTACCAAACAAGAGGACTAAAGACTAATTTTTAGTCACTAGTTTAATAGACTCTTGGGAGGGGCTCAAGACTAATTTTTAATTGCTATTAGTATCTAGTATTTAGAACCAAACACCACCCCCTAAGTAGACAGATGACTTGTGTATCAAGAAATCTGACGGAGCCAGGGGCCGAATCATAAAACAGGCAACGGATTTCTATTATTTCCCAAACCGTCATTGTTGCTGTTGTCGTCTTACCCCCGCCTCTGGCCCCACCCTTTCCATTCCGTTAACTCCAGCAAAACCAAACCAAAAAGCGCAGCGCCGCGGGCAGGCAGGCGTCGCCATCGCCATGGCCCTGCGAAGAATGGAGGTGGCGGACTCGTGGGCTCATCCTCCCGAAGGGATCCTCAGCCGCATCTTCTCCCACCTCCCATCCTTCGCCGACCGCGCGTCTTGCGCCGGCGTGTGCAAGCTCTGGCGCTCCTTCGCCATGGAGGAGGAGCACACGGCCCCGCCACCGTTGCTCCCGTGTCTTCTCAGGCCTTCCACCAGCGGGGCATCCTACTGCTTCCACTTCTTCAGCCGGACCAGCACGGACCGGGCCACCACCGTCCCCGCCGCGCGCTTCTGCGGGTCCATGGAGGGCTGGTGGTTCGTGGTGGCGCGTCACCAGTGGCACGGGTACGCGCTGCTCCACCTCGCCTCCGGCACGGAGATCCCGCTCCCGCAAGACGTGCAGGAGGAACACGGCGGGGCGACCATCATCGACCTCAGGATCGGCCTCATTCCAACCACCTGGGTCATCCGCGCCGCGACCGTGTTCCCGGCGCCGACCGTCCCCGAGGGCGCCGACGGGCACTACTTCGTCGTCGCCGCCATCACCCCGGCCACCACAAGGCCGTGGTGTGGCGGCCCGGGATGGAGCAGTGGATTCCACTGGAGACTGGCCAGTCCGAAGAGTTGGAGGACGTGATCCACTACCGCTGCAAGATGCACGAGGGCTTCTTCTTCCTCACGTCGGAGGAGCACCTCATGGTATTCGACCCGAGGAACGACAACGGCCACATCAACGGCGCCCTGGACGACTACCTCTTCCCCGGCGAAACTATGGCCTCGCCCCCGGAAGCAGTGGTTGCCGCCCGCTACCTGGTGGAATCGGAGGGAGGCTGCTCATGGTCAAGAGGTTCGTCTCAGGAGAGCAGGGGCAGGGCACGGTGTCTTTCCAGGTCTTCACGCTCGAGTGGGATGGCGTAACCCCTCGCTGGGAGAGCTCCTCCCCGAACTCCGCCGTCCTGATGGGGAAGATGCTCTTCGTCGGCCGAGGCTGCTCCAGGGCCATCCCAACCGGACGTTCCGGCCCAGCGTTCATCTACTTCTTGGACGACGCGGATGGATCCCCGGAGGAGTTGCTGTCCATCATCGTCAGCAGCAGCACCGACAAGGGGGTACCGCTGCGGCGACATGGGCTGGTGCCGCTACAACCCGCAGTACGTTGGAAAGAGCTGGCCCCAAGGCCTCCCGGCGAATTGCTCGCCATGGATTTGGCTCTACCATTGATCTGATCGGTTGGCATATCCAGTTTTGTTGGAGCAAATTTTGTCTGATGCAATGTAAGTGACACGCATGCATGCACTTCCTTTCATCGTCTGAAACCAAACTACTAGGGAATGTTGATGCTGAGGCATAAACGATTCGAACCTGCTACTGATGGTATAAGGTGGTCGTATGAATGAATGAAACTTTTGATTGGTACTCATCGACTACTCTGCTATGTACGTAGTAAGTACTAACTGAATTTGTAATGGCTGCATTGCTGGAAATGGAATGGGTGTGAGAAGTATCTCGTCTGAACTTTGTTTTTGCACTGGATGAGATCTCCCTATGGCACTTCAGTGTTTTCCTGTTTTTTAGCTAATGCTCTGTTTTAATGTTTGCTGACTAGTAGCAGCTTTGACTGTCAATGTAGTGAATAGTTTAATAATTAACAATGCATGACTACTAATCAAGTTTCAATGTGCTTGTTCGATTGTTGCTGATGCACATTGTCTAATTTGAGAAATACTGCTGCCACAACTTGCGTGATGCTAATTCAGACCTGACTGAAGAATTGCACATTTATCCGGGATGTCCAGGTTTTCAACAGCTCACAAGAAAATGAGTCATATATTATCTTGTGCTATATTGTACTGTACTCAGAAAGCCACTTTCGGTTACATTTGACTATTTGAGTTGTCATGAGTTTGGTCTTGAGATTGCGTCAAATCTTACTGGGAAATAGGAATATGAATTGTTTGAGACTAATGGACTGAATTGAATTGTCTGCCCAATTGTTTATCAACTAACAGTAGTACATTTTCAGTCTATATACATACAACTGAGTAGATTATCTGTTTTGATGTCTTATCTGCGAAGTAGTAAGCATTAACTGAATTTGTAATGGCTGCGTTGCTGGAAATGGAATGGGTGTGAGAAGTATCTGGTCTGAACTTTACTTTTGCACTCGGTGAGATCTCCGTATGGCACTACAGTGTTTTCCTGATTGTTTAGCTAATGCTCCGTTTTAATGTTTGCTGACTAGTAGAAGCTTTGACTGTCAATGTACTTAGTAGTAAATAAATAGTTCAACAATTAACAATGCATGACTACTGATCAAGTTTTAATATTCTTGTTCGATTGTTGCTGACGTCCTGACACACATTGTCTAATTTGAGAAATACTGCTGCCACAACTTGCATGAGTTAATTCAGACCTGAACATAGCTAGACAGTATGTATGACTGAAGAAATTCCACATTTATGCAGAGTGCTTAGGTTTTCGACTGCTCACAAGAATATGAGTCATATATTATCTTGTGCTATATTGTACTGTACCCAGGAATCTAGTTTCAGTCACATTTCACTATTTGAGTTGTCATGGGTTTGATCTTGAGATTGCATCAAAACTTACTGGAAAACAGAAATATGAGTTGTTTGAGACTAATGGACTGAAATGAATTGTCTGCCCAGTTGTTTATCAATTAACAGTAGTACACATTTTCAGTCTATATACATGCAACTGAGTAGATCATTTGTTGTGATGTCATGGTAACTCTCTTAAATGAGCTGCTTTGCTCGTAGCAGCTTAAGTGTGAAAAGTATGTGGTCGACATTGTTTTGCACTGGAAACTGGATGAGATCTTCCAGCACTTCAGTGTTTTTCTGATTCATTAGTGAATGCTCTGTTCTAAACTTCTAATGTTTGTGGACTAGTAGCAGTTATGACTGCCAATGTAGTAAATAGTTCAAAATTAACAATAAATGACTATCAATCAAGTTTTAATGTTCTTATTTGATTTTTATTTTTTTACTGCCGCAACTTGCATAGACAGTATCTAAATATTTTGTATGACTGAAAAATTCCACATATATCAGAAGTGTCCATCTTTCAATGTTTTTGGACTGCTCACAAGAAATGGATGGTCTGCACAATTGTTTTCCAACTAACAGTACAATTTCATTGTATATACATGCATCTGAGTAGATGATTTGTTCTGATGTCATGGTACTCTCTTACCAGAGCTTTTAAATTTGCTAGTAGAATTTTCATGTCAATAAACATGGTGTGAAGAACTCTGTACCTAGTAGTGAATATTTAAGATAGACCTTGTATTAAAGAGTATCATGCGTGTACCTGTGATATCAGTTTGCAGTAGATACTGCTAACTATTAGAATGGTATAGCTAGCCTTGAACAAGATTAGCTCTGAATCTTCGATGCCTTGTTTCCCTTTTGGTTGTCGCTTGAGACATTGCAAATGATGAAATAACAATGCTAGGACACTAGGTTTATCAGTAGCAAATAAATCTGTAACCACGTACAGCTAGTGTGTGTTGATTGTGCTTTACTTTTTTCCTGATAACTTATTCAGGCTGTGAAGCTAACATATTTGTTTTCAAGTTTCCTTATGACATGGTTGTTTTCAGCTTTTGTTATGCCCTAGTAGCATACAAAATCTGTTTAGGATAGGCTGCACAATAACGAACACAATAAGTTACTAATCTGATAATCTCGTTCTTGTACTGTACATCAAGGTAGGTAGCAATGGCACTGTGATATGTTACCTCAATATATATATTCATCAAGGTATAACGAGAGAGTGACTGAATAAGAAGAGAGCAATGGTGACACAGCACTCATCGCATGCTCGCGATGGCAACCAACGGTCGGCATCTGCCACTGCCGCAAATGCTCACATGGAATGGAATTACTGGATCTGGTTCCTTTTTTTTTTTTTTTTTTTTGTCTTTAGGCATAGGCATAGCGTAGGAAAGTACATGTAAACAATTTTGCAAAGCATATCCATTAGTAGCAGCATTTATGAATGCAAATTTCACTAAAGTATCCCAGCTTCTGTTAAACTTTCAATCGCGGTGCTCATATCTCTGAGATCTTGTTTCCAGTGCATGTTGGAATGTGTATTTGATTAGAACTCAAGCAGAAAAGAAGATTTGAAAACATACTTTGAACGGATGCTGTCAAAGCACAACAAATTATAACTCAATAAAGTTCGGTTCAACAAATTATAACTCTTCTTGTCATTCAACTGGTGTGGTTTTGATATATGCAGGTGTACCAAAAATATTCCCACCATAATATATATGAGGCAAATATGAGGAAATGGAAATGGATCCCATAGACTTAAATACTTAATCACTCAACAATTCTTGATTAATAGTCAAACGTTCAGTTTTCCCTTTGACAACAGTTTTGGCATGGGAGGAACCAGGAAACACTAGGGCCTTTTTGGTTGTCTACCTAAGTTCTAGTCTGGTTCCATGGAACCAAATTGGGCTTAGTTTGGTTGCGTGGAGGTGGACTGGGGCCTGGTTTGGCAGTAGGTAGAAGCTCAGCCAATGGTAGTGTCGTTTCAGATCATGGGCAAAGGACATGCTTTATCTGCCTCTACCTCTCTATCTGATGCAATCAGTGAGGGGATTGCGTTCAAAATAATAATCAGCGAGCGGAGGCAGAGTTCACCACCAGCTCGACATGCCATCTGATTTTATACTCTAGAAAAAGGCTACAAGTTTTGTTGTTGAGAACCCGATTACTAGCTTGTACTAAATCGGTTCCAAATTACAGTTTGTTTGACTTTTTAACCCTAAGTTCCTACCATGTGTCTAATAACCTCAACCTACAAACTAAAAACGAAGCTCTTCTCATCAAACACATCTGCACAAAAGAATGAACTGCATCTGCATGCCTTGGGTTAAGCTGATTCCGTATGTTCATTAACCAGGAATGAGTGCGTGCTTGATTGATTGGTGTAGATGCTTCCTGTTCATGAGTCAGCAATCAAGAATTAACTAGCTGCTTTGATGCTTTCTGTTCATGAGCCAGGAAGCAAGAATTAACTTGCTGCTTTCAGATTAAACAGGACCAACACCTGTACTATCAAGTACCTTACTTCCTCCTCTTGCCACTTATGTACAGAACTAGTGTTTCAGAACATACGGCAGGTATCTTTAAACCCATGTTTTCCTTTTCCACTCTCGTGTTTCGCATAGATTTATTTATTCTCAACTCCATTACAGCTTAGCAAACAGCTAGAAATAGCAATCCGATCCATTTTTCTGAAAGTGAACACGTACTGTAGCCGTCACCGGTGTTTATCACACAGATAATTTCAAAGAAGCCAACTATGTTCTCCCAGTACATTTCAGTAATTTAAATTCAAAACTAACTATAGCACACTGTTAACCAGGAAGATACAGTAGGTTCTAAGGATACCACCTCTGTAAAAGTTAGCGACGAAACTGACAAGTATAAGCACCAATAGTACATTACGACCATTCACTATATACAAAAGGAGGTGCCCTACTAAAAGAATCTTACTTACCATCTTTACCAAATAGCATCACACTCATGCACTTCACTGCCTTTTGATGCTCTTCCTTCTGAAAATCGTTGAACCTCTGAGTGTCAGCCATCAATAGCTCGGTGTACTTCTCATAGAGTGTTGTTTCTTTCTTTTCCTTTGCTTCCTGGTGCTTTAGTCTTGCCATCTCAAGCTTCTCTTTTGAGAGTTGAATTTGCACCTCTGACATCTTCTTACGATCCTTCTGAAGCATTGTTTGTAGATCCACTGCACGTTTAATGTCTTCCTGCACCTCCGAGGAAGGATATGATATGTTCCCTTTACGTTTCCGCTTGGCCTTTTCCATCTTGGAACTTTGTGGGTGTGTTTCTTTTTCTGGAGCACATCTCACCGTCATTGCATGTTCCAGTCCATCACAATCTTGTGAATGTCTTCCCTTTTCAGGCACGTCTTCCCTAACTGAATTATTCTTCTCATGCTGAAACCCATAGAGCCTAGAAGTGTCTGCCACTAAATTATTCTTCTCAAGCACGTTTTGAGGATCCACTGAGCTTTGAATGCCTTGTTGCAACTCTAATGAAGGAGATGACATCTTGCTTTTGCCTTCCCATTTCTTCTTTGCAGACATGCTATCTTTTTCATCCATTTCTTTTTCTGATAAATCATTGGCATCTTCAGAGGACGACGTGCAGTCCCGAGACTCGGATAATTTGGTACCCTTGGAATATAATGAAGAGATGTAGTTTTTCCAATTAGGTTGATCCCAGACAGCTTTCCAAAGATGGCCCAATGTGAAATGATGTTTTGCTTCCTCAAGGTACATCGCCCTTGCTTCCTCGTCATACTTTACCCATGTTTTGTCCATCAGTTGCATTTTATCAGATTGCACGCTCGAATATTTCTTCTCGATTTGGCACCAGCAGTCATAGAAGTGGGCCATCTTCATGGTAATCTTGTGCCAGCGGAGCTTCAATTGATTTCTTGACCTTCTCCGATCTTTTGGAGTGCTGCTATTGTACAGCTTTGTGACATTTCCCCAGTGCACGCCATTCTTCCTAGAACTATTCAGCTTGAAACTATTCAACCAAGCGGTAATCTGCAGTTCCAACACAAACATGTAAGAGAAAAGAAATGCAGAGGCCTAACATCATGAACTGAGTAAAAAAATTCTCACCAGTCTTAAGTCCTCCACTTCTGTCCAATTCAATCGCAGTCGTTTAGAAGTCCTATCAGGTTGAGCATTCTCTTCATTGTCTACACTAACAGTGTCTTGTAAATCTGAACCAGTTACAGAGTGTGGGGTGCCTGAGTATGACACAGACATAAATGGCACTGCTCCAGGAATTGGAGGTTGAAGTGGCAGTGCAGGCAGTGGCATAGTTCCAGCTGACACAGGCGGTGGCATTGACATAGTCCCAGCAGGTTGAAGTGGTAGTTGTGGCAGTGCAGACAGTGGCATAGTTCCAGCTGATACAGGGGGTGGCATTGACATAGTCCCAGCAGGTTGAGGTGGTAGTTGTGGCAGTGAGAATGGAGCATATTGTGGTTGAACAACAACATATTGGACATTTTGTGGATATAGGTGTTGCTGGGGAAATTGCTGGTGGGGAGCACTAATGGCATATGATGGATGTGAAAATGAGATTTGCTGTGGAAACTGCGAATGCAAATTCACCGGATTAGGCTTTCCCGTGGTTCATTTGGACAACTCTTACCATTTGAGAACCCAATGGGAGGACGGGGATCCATTGGAACCAGATAGAGATGGCACGTTGGGAGGAACTTGGTGTGATCAAATGGCAGGGCATTCCAGGATAAATAAGGAAGATAAGATTATTTGCATCTTATTAGATTCTGTGGATCTTTCTAACAAGATATAAATGAAATGTTACCAATTGCATTTTCATGGGAGGGTCTTCACTTCCATATTTCCTGTTTGTGACATTGAACTCCACAACATGGCTGTCAACAGTTACAATATTGATGTTCCACTAAACCAAAGGAGCTCAGAGCTAACAGTAGTATTGCTAGTAACTGTGTGTTGGTAGATGTTACATTCCTGAGAGGAAAAAAAAAAAATGTCAAGCATGGATGTTGAATTTTGTAACAATATTGGATTGGTTAATTAATAGGGCATAGCTAAGAAGTTGCATCACAATAACTTGAAAAGCTCTTCTGAGATATAGAAAAACTAGATTGGCAAATTACTTACTCATCTTTTTGATTAGTATTCCTACATCTGTTTGAAGTTAGGCAACATATGAAATTAAGCATGTTTTCTTGGACCACCACTGACCTCAAATTTCCCAGCAAAATGGAGCAACACACAGTACTAAAATAAATTTGCTCTGATCTAGGAGATGGAAAATTAACACAATAAGAGAGGACCTAATCACTTTTTTTTTTTTTTCATATTTGTGAATTTTTGCCAAATCCTTTAATTTGAGCATTATCATTGTTAAGGAATGACAAGTGGTAAAAGAAGGTAGACAATCATAGTGAACTTCTGAAGCTTCATTTTATCTTTGCAAATGCTTTTCTAAGATCATCTGAACTGACTTGAAGCTGGTGCTGCAGAACTAAGGGTTTTGAAGAACAGTAGCCCAATTAGAGGAGCCTCTTTTAGCCATGTTGTAAAAAATATATATAAAAATATCAGGTTCTTGCAGAACATTTCTGAAGCACTTAAATCTAATCATTGATACAGTAAAATTATATGGGGTTAACAACAACAAAAAAAAAAGATCTAGGTCAAGTACTTTGAAGAACATGAATAAAGAAAAGGTAACTGGTTCCTCATGTCAAAGCACTATACATGTAACTACATGCAACTAGACATGCAAATAATCATCTCATAAACTATATTTTTAAATCTAAATGTGGCAACATTAGATCAGATACTTAAAAGATTGATGAGAAGCATCATCAATTCTAATTAGTTGGAGAAAGCCAGCAGTAAAGCTTCAAATTCTACAAATGATTGGCAGTGTGACCATATCTGCATCATTGGATTAATTCAGTTGAACAATCCAATATATCTATCTAGGAATGGCTAGTCTGCTTTTACCGTTCATGCCAACACAGCATTAAGGATAGTGCAAGTCCAGCAGCATGGTAAATGCTACTCCCTCCATCTCCATTTCAAATTGTGAGTAGTTCTGGCTTTTCTACATATCTAGACATAATGTATATCTAGGTGCATAGAAAAACATAAAGGACATACAATTTGGAACCAAGGGAGTGCCAGTTTCACTGAAGTGAAAGATAAGGGAGCCAAGATTGCAGGGTAGAACTATAGAACGTGTACAGTCTCCAAGCATCCGAACAGGAGGGACGAAACCTTCCTAGCGACTCCTAATAGATCGGGTGTTCAAGTTAATGGGTCGTATATCTCACTGTAATTCCTACTGTACACATTCATCCACGAGCCTGCAATCCCCGAATATAATTTCTCCCCAATTCCTCCAATCCAGAGATCCCTGACGCCTAATGGTATTAGGATACCAACAATCAACAGAACGGTTCTGTCTATTACAAATTCTATAAAGGTAAATCAAATTCCAATCAAGCAAAGCAGTATGCGCAGGCTGATCCAACAGCCAAGAACCGTACCGCAGCCGGGATGTTGCGAAGGGGAATGCCGGGACCGGATAAGCAGGGCACCGTGCCAGTGGCGGCAGCCTGCGGTGCGTCTCCAGATTGTGAGAGGCCTGCGTGAGCGGCGCGGTCAAGGCGATTGGCCCGAGGGTCGGTCCGGCGCTGGCGGAGGGCGGCGGCGAGGGTTGGGGCCGGGGGTTGGCTGTTTGGGTTGAGAAGGTACGGCGGAATGCCACGGCGCGACACACGACCCATCGCTTCCAACCTTTTCAATCAAAAATCAGATTGAGTTTCTCAAAAAAAAAAAAAAAAAAAAGAGAGAGAGAGAGAGAGAGAGAATGTTAACAATTTATTTAAGGCATGTCAACATTCTTTTCCCCAGCCATATCTCAACAAAACAAAATCTAAGGTTAGGCGTGATAATTTGTGGCACCAACCAAACATCCCGTAGTCCCTCCATACGGAATTGTAAGAACATAGATGAGTGTCGTAATGATCATGCTGTGCTTCCCACGGATGGAATTGTTTGCATAGACAAGGGCTAAGACTATCCGCACTCATCATCCTTTAAATGCACCCTCTATCCGTACGAGCCATCAAGATTCTCTCTATATCACTTTCTCCCACAATCATTCATCTTTTTATATCTCTACTGTATACAACTATCTAATATTTTATTCAACCATCCCAACTACCATCTCCTCTCTCCTCATATTTTTTTCTTTTCCTTCCCTTTATTCTTTCTCCTCCTATTCTTTTTCTTTCTTTTTCTATTTTTCTTTTTTTCATTCTATTGTTCTATCTTTTTTTTGTTTTTTTTCCTTCCTTTTTTCCCTTCGTCTTTCCTCTCAAACATTTTGTCGAACACGCCGCGATGGATGCGGTCAAAGGAGGTGGCCAACACGCATAGGACAGCTAGGGTGCTCGACCTTGGTGTGCACATGAAGTGGTCCTCTGGCAATATGATGGTGAGCCACACTTCATGGAGCAAGAGGAGTGTTGGGTCGTCCGTCTCACGGACGACAATGTAAGCAAGGAGCGTAATTACGTGTCAAACTCAAAATAGGAAGACATATGGTCAATAGTGAGGAGGTGCGAACTTGCCCACAAACTAGTAAATGAAATGAGGCACTTAGGACCTGTTTGGATTTTTGGCCCTTGGGCTAATTTGTGGTTTAGGGTTACAGTTTAGTGTTGCACTTCAATATTGGGTTTAGGGTTTAACCTTATTTAGCCCTCTAAACTTTAACCCTTTGAGATGTTTAGATCCATGGGTTAATTCGAGGCTAAAAGGTGAAGAGAGTAGAGAGAGAGAGAGAGAGGGAGGAAGATAGGCTGTTTTTAATGGTCACCACGTAAAAAGTAGCCCCATTAGGGTTTAAGCCTATTTGTTACCTTCATATTCATTGTATTTTACTAATGCAAATAAATGATATGACAATATATTTATAGAAGAGAAAGAAAATAACAAGACTCCAAGTCTTATTTAGACTCTAGGTATATGATACATTAGCACATCTTGGAGGGGCTAATTTGTTAGAGTAATCTGTTAGGGCACTCACGGTGTAATGCCGACTCTACCCATAGAGTCTAAACGTTTAAGACTCTATCACAAGAAACCATGATCCCAGTGCAAAGAGTAGTTTCTACATATAAAGACATTTATTACTCAAAAAGGTGATCAACTGTGGCATAAACGATGTGATCCACCCTATACCTCTCAACAAATATCACCACACGTATATAGGATATATCACCAAAATCAATTTATGACTGAACCAACACATGACCCTGCATACAATCGGCGACCGAGACATAAAGTAGCATTTCACCAAAACCCTATAGTATCATATATCACCAAGAGCATATAACCCGAAGCATATTATCGATCCATACAATAGGTTTACCACGTCTACGACAATATGACCAAGCGCACAGAGGAGTGTATCACTTAACTGACAAACTATATAACAATATAAACATAGATATGAATTGCAAACTATAAACTGATAATAATAATATTTAGATAATAATAAGCCATCCATCATCATTCTCCACACAGAACTCCATGTCCATCGTCCGCCCAAGCATACAAAAAGATCTGTTAAAAAAATGAGAATGGGTTAAGAAAATTATATAGGAGGTTGAATTAACAACATTTGAATGGTTCATATAAAAAAAGTGGTTGTGATATATATATAGTCACAATTGCAAAAAAGGATTTCAGTTACCTTGCATATAAATCAATTCCATGCAAATTAGAAGACCATCGGTTACCATTCAGCCACTGAATAATCAACAGACTCCACGCTGCCCTCTCCAACATGAGTCGATGTGGTTTCTTGCGGCCTCGAGAGGAACATAGATGTGACGCCTTATCAAAAAACCTGAGTCTTCATTTCTATCTCTCTTCATTAAACATTCCGCTCCATCAGTAGAGCCTATGTAGCATAATAATAATAATTTCAGACTCTATCATAAACTCTGTGAGTGCCCTTAATAAGTCGCCCTCTACCTTAGCTTTGAGTTTTCTATGATCTTTTGTTTTTTTTGCTCCGTGACTCTATCTCATCCTAACAACAAACAAAAGGAAGTAATAATGTATAGGAATGTTCTTCGAACAAGATATTGCCACCTGAGACCCGCTGATTGTCACTGTACACAGATAATAATTGCATGTCAAGCATATGTACTTTTTGTATAGTGGAGCTTACACTCATCTCCCCTTTCTTGCAAGCGTAGAGTAAACTTCATATAGCTCTAGATTCGCGCCATGAGAGCGCTCCGGTTATTGTTCATGTACGACTCGCTGCTCGCTTCCTGCCGCGTGGCTGCATTGGGGGTGCCGTTCTCGGTGAAATTTGTTCGCTTTGATGGGCTTGACGACGCGGTCTTCGTTGTGCCGCCCGATACCAAGTGTACAACTGTCGTAATCTCGCCATTCTGGCCGGTACGTGTGCGCGTTTGCCACGAGTTCGTGCGTGTCGGGGCCTCCTTTTATTTTTTTGTGGTTATTAGATGGCACATTTTATGGTGCGGTCCGGTGCATCGGCTCCTGCATGATATCAGCTTTTACCATTCACTCTGTGCAGATTTAGGTACTGAATTTAATTATTGACTTAGTTGAGAAGAAAATGGAATGAAAATAGAAAAGCAAATTTCACAGGAATGCCATTCTTGATTCTTTAATTTTGGTTCTGATAAAATATTATTTGTCTGGACAGTATGAACTCCTATACAAAATGCACACGATGAGCAAACATATAGTTCATGTCTGGGTCATAAATTGATTTATTTTTCTTTGCTGAAGAATATCAGCTGATGATTCTCACATAAATTCAATTCATTTAGTCATCATCTGGGACAAAGAAATAAATTTCTACCAAGATCAATCCTATTATTATGTACTGTGCTTCTTTTTGTTTGGCAATATGAACTCCCATCAGAAACTCCTCCATTAGGAGATAAAATTTATGTATTCTTTTTTTTTTCTAAAAGTTTCATTTAACTTTTGATCATCCATTCGTCCCCACTGATGTTGAGATTGTCTCTGTTGTCAATGGCAACCTTAATGTTGTTGAAATTATTTCATATGAGCTTGACATGCTCATCCCAAATTTTCATTGACCACAATTTTATTTTGTTTGCAAGCGTACTCACAAGTGTATCTAAATATATACAATTGGACAAAGAGACTGCAGGGAGATCATTCTGAGAGCACAAAGGTCATGGAGCAACAGGGTTTCATTCTTGATGAACTAATTGGAGATAAGGGTTCAGATGTTATTGTTTTCCTTGAACCCGCACAACATGTCAAGCATCTGTACTTTTTATCACCATTTCGAATATTTGCAAACCCAGAAACTTTAGATAAATCCGAATTCCCTTTGTAGCAGTGCCTAGGCATTGCTACAAAACTCTAAAACTTTAGATAATCATCTTAAGAGAAACGACGCCGGATGACCCTAGGGGCCATGAGCGAATGCTTCTTCACTATTTAAAAGGCCTTGGTGCACGAATACTCCTTCACTATCTCCTAACATCGCTTCAACGAATGCTCTTTACTGCTTGTGCATGAATATAAGTCTGAGACGTAGCCCGACCTCTACATGAAACTGAAAATCCCGCAAACCAACCTGTAGGACAAAGGTCACCTGGCACCGCCATAAAGCTGCCGCCGTACGCCGTGGCTGTCTGACATTTCGCGAGCTAATATCCTTTTCCTTTTTGCGTTGACAAAATGATAAGCGACGAGTTAGGCTCCTATATGATGCTTGGGAGCGAAATGGCAGAGAAAGAAAAGGAAGGAAAACATCAAAATCTAACTAGGTTGGGTCTAATTTTTGCCTCTGTTCGCCCCTCACCTCAACAAGTTTGAGGGGGAGTTGGTGGTGAAATAGTATAAAAGCGCCAAGGGGCTCATTTCGCCTCTATTTGCCGCTTGCCTCAAAAAAGTTTTTTTTGGGGAAGGGTGAGTTAGTGCCGAAATAGTATAAAGGTGCCGAGGGGCTCGTTGCACCTCTGTTCGTCCCCTCGTCTCAAAAAAATTCTGGGCGAGTTGGTGCCAAAATAGTATAAAAGCATTGAGGGGCTTGTTTTGCCTCTATTCGCCCTCGCCTCGAAACATAAGGGGTTCATGCCAAATAATATAAAAGCAACGAGGGGATCGCTTTGCCTTTATCTGCACCATCACAAAAAGATAGCATGTTGCTTGCAAAAGGAAATAATTAATGAAAAAATGAAACCCAACAATTCATCAGATGGAACGACATTTAAGGAAGAGCTCCACATCGCCGCCTTCGACACTTTCGCCAACAATTCAGCATCGAGGAGCCATCCTCGACATCTTTGACTTATTAATTACTATTCTCAAAAGAATATCTTAGGCGCCAACCAAGGGGAGTTGGTGTGGAGCGCATTGGACAAGCAATGTGCCATGATCATCTATGACTACATCAACTGCTGTTGTGGAGCCATCTCGGCATCTTTGACTTCTTAATTACTCAGCCTGACAACCGTGAATGAAGGTATGAAGACATGACATGATCATCTATGACTACATCAATCGCTTGATCTGCCTCAACTGCTTGCGAGGAGTAAGACACCAAGGACGTGATCAAGAGGCATGAGCAAAGGGTCCATTGAAGACTAGCTAAAGACAAACCAAGACCATCGATTGACAAAGCAATCTTGGAGCTATCCAAGTGTAGACAAAAAGTGTGTACCGAATGTGAGTTGCAATTTGGACCACGCCTTGTTTATTGGGTTTTGCAGTGAGGAGCTACTGTTGAAGGTGTGTTATATGTTGGTGACCACCCACCAATGTGTTTCGAGCCCAATTGTAGGGAGTTTTCCATGATGTTTAGGCCCATTTTGTAGCCCTTAGTGACACTTTTGTAAATAACAGCCTTACTGTGGGTAATAAAAAAACAACCCCTCCCACCTAACTATAAAACGGGAGATGGGGAGGGAGAGAGAGAGGGGTCGATCACTAAGCTCTTTTTCTCTTCTTTATTCCATGTTCCACCATTCATCATCCTTATTTGGTCTTTCACTATTCGACATCTCTAATTTTATTGACTAAACCAACATGTATACAAGATATTATATTTATACTAGTTCAATTTTTTTTGTTGTCACTCAAGATTGTTTTATCTCCAATTGTATTCAGTCTACATGAAAAATATTTATATCATCATCCAAAGTCATGAAATTATCAAATGTTATGCTCACTAGCATATCAATACTTACATCAACTCTAGTCTATCACCTATCCTTACAAAAAACTAATTCAACAAAAGCTCTCCATCCTTCTCGCCACCGGAGCGCGCCGCCCTCACCGTCGCCGGCTTCTTGCCGCCTGAGGGTCACGACTATGGTGGCATCCCGAGGGGAATCCACTCAATGCAGAGGCTGCAGAGGCTCTACCGTTACGTCGAGCAGGTGCGGATCGAGTCTCTCCGCGGGATCGCTGAGAACAAGCAGGAGATGCTCAAGCTCGCCGATGACCTCAATCAGGTGAAGGCCACGGCGGGCCGCGTGGTCTCCCAAAGCCAAGACTCGATCGGCAAAATTGGATTCAAAGTTTGTGTGGGGTCGGGTCTCTTCTCTTTGCATCTATGCCGTGCTCTATGAAGTTCCAGCCCGCCTAGACCAAAGCATCTTCTATGTTGCTATTCTGATGAGTTCTTCCACACCGGTGGCTAGGGCTCCGACCACCGCCTCCATCCCTCCTACCGTGGCTCTGACCACCGCCTCCACCACCCCTAAGTTCCAGGCATAGTTGAAAGCAATTATCCAAGGAAGCAGGAGTCCAAGTTATCTCAGGAATTGAAAGAGTAGTCTAGGCTATCCGAGGAGTTGTAATAAGTTTTTTATGTCATCTGAAATCTGAAGTGCAGGCTTTGTTTTGATATAATCTATCTTGTTTGATATAATCTGACTTCTTGGTTGATAACCAGAATTAAACTATATAATATTTTGCAATTGTCCGTCAGGCTTGTTTCTTTCATAAAAAGCATACAATATTTTATTGAGCAAGAATATGGAAGTTAACATAGTAGAGAGCAACGGGAGGAGAAAAAGAAAAGAGAACTATTTTACAGAGGACAAGCATGACAAAATTACAATTCAGCTTCAGTCACTTTTGCTGAATGAAGTGTGCTGCCAAGGTCCAGCTCCTCCGGAAACTAGAGTCATAGTAGAGGCCACATCCATTGCCTCTTCGAAGTAGACATCTCCAGATAGGCGATAACCGTAATCACTAGTTCGATCCTGCAAAACATGGGACTCTTCAAGTAGACATCTCCGTGATAGGTGATAACCGTAATCACTAGTTCGATCCTGCAAAACATGGGACTCTTCAAGTAGACATCTCCGGATAGGTGATAATCGTAATCACTAGTTCGATCCTGCAAAAAAACAGGGACATCGACGGCTGATGGCTAAGCGCAAAGGACAAGTGTTTGAAACATTACCGACACTATTTAAGCTACAAATTTATCTCGTAAGAAAACTACACCAATAAACTAATTTTGAGACATTTTTTTTAGAAGTATATTTATCATTATTTTGGGACAATAATTAAGAGTACTTATCATTAATTTATAATCATTATTTTATCCTATACACTGATGTTATTGATGGACAAACAACTCTAGAGAAAAAATGCACAAACAACATAAAACCGTCTAGACGTAAAACAACAAAAACACTGCTGGGTTTACCTTGATTGAAGTTGTCCCAATATCACATCACAACTGCACCTTACTTTAACCAGCTTCCCTTAAAAGATTGGCCACTCCAGCAGCTGGATAGCCTCTGGATTTGTTGTGAATGCATGGATAACACCGACAGTAGTTAATTGCTAAAAAGAAAATCAATGACAAAGTAATGCCTTCATAGAACAACACCGCAAAAATGCATATAAAATCAAAATCATAGATGTGACTCAGAATTTTTACAACTTCACCAGTAAAAGCAAGGAAGTGAGCAATCCAACAACTTTGCTTTGACCGCTATATGCTTGCCCATCGAGATCAATCCCAGATTGGAGCAATAACTCCATGCAAGCCTTTGCAGCACAAGACACAAACAAATGATTTCGCTTCGAAGTGCAAGATTACCCACATTTAAGGGATGGAAACCATCAACATCCTTCTCCGTGACCGATGGTGCGAAGAATCCTTTCCTCATCCATAAACTGCACAAAATTAGGACATAGAATTCAAAGGTCAACAATATAATTATAACGTTGAGTACTGAACACAGCAAAGGCGCCTCACGAATTACAATCAATCTTGATCAAACAGACTAAATCTTGATCAAACAGATAGATGAATGGAAACTACTCTCTCTCGATCCAAATTGTAAGTCATTTTGGCTTTTCTATGTACATAACTATGTATCTAGACATAATGTAATCTAGGTGTGTAGTAAAAAGTTATGTACCTAGAAAAGCCATAACGATAATTTAGAATGGAGGGAGTAGTTTCTATTAACCATGAAATAGAATGTCTCCAATGGGTGCATTTGAAAAAAAAATTAACTATATTAATCTATTGAGTGTGAACAATACCACAGATCTTGTGCTTTCAAGGTGGAAACACTAAAATTCATTACCACTGGTAGAGGTAACTGCACTAGGATGCCATGAACAGATGGATCCTCATTAATCTTGACACTGAATCCATCACTTCAACTTCTGAACAGTTTCTAGGCAACTTAGCCAACAAAGATTTAATTTCAACTTCCTCACAGCCTTTTACTTTGCGTCACAGCATATGATTCAGAATCTCTTCTATCACCAACCAAGAACAGGCACATGTCCAACTGAACGTTTCATTTCAGACTTCTTCAGCAATATGTAACCTTATTCCCCGCAATGGATTTGCCATCAATAATGGTTTCAGTGCGATCATAATCAACTACAAAATACAGAAATAGGAGTTGACAGCATCAGATATTTGGCATAAGATTCTGAACAATGAAATAGATGTCATAAATGAATCAGCCAAGAATCAAATGTTGACTATAAAAAGTAGAAAAAATAAGCATCTCATTTGAAGTTATTATGAGGGTGAAAATTTTATAATGCCTTTATAAATTCGTGACATCATGCATGGGCCAATGGCAAGTCAGCAAGTGGCTCCACGGCCCCTTTTTTAGATAATGGAATTTAATCCGGCTTCATCTATCAAAAGATAGAATCAGTCCAATTATTACAAAACGTTTGACCGACATACGTTGTCTTCATAACCAAACAAAGTAAAATTTAAACTAAACTCAACCAATGTATCTTGATGACAACCATCCATTGGAACGAAAAAACTGAAGAGCAGAAGTTTCAAGATGCTTTTATCCCCGCATGGATCAAAGATACCCTCCTATCTTCATGCTTCTTTGTAGACTTGCCCATTGCCGCAGCCAATGCGTTCCCCTAATATGACCTGCAAGAGATTTTTTGGTCGACATTTATCAAAAACCACTTCATTTCTAGTTATCCACAAAGTCCAACATAATGCATAGCTTTGCCGTTAATAACAATGAATTAAGCTTTCTATTTCCCATCTTGGTCCATCTTGTAAATAAATCATTTAAATCATTAGGTGGTGATAACCCAAACAAAGATGTGTACAAAGACGCCATAAAGACTTGGCATAAAAACAATCAAAAAGAGATGTTGAATTGTTTTAGGAAAGTGACAAAGCCGAACAATTTTTATCACCATTCCAGTTCGCTTAACTAAATTATCTTTAGTTAAAATGACACCTCTTTTCAAGTACCACGTAAAAATTTTAATTTTCATAGGGACCTTAATATGCCAAATATCTTTAGACACTCGACAAAGATTGTTAATTAATGCGGCATACATGGACTTAATCAGAAAAGATTCCGAGATGGACTTAGACCCCAAGAAAAGATATCCCTCTGTTCGCTTAAATTTAAATTTTGCAAGGATGCAACAATTCTATACCAAGCATTTAAATTTGCACCCACTAAATTCCTTCTAAAAAGAAATATTTAGGGGGTTGAGCTAAGTACTTGTGCAAATGTAATCGTTTTTTCCTCCTAACAATATTAAAAAGCGAAGGGAATTTATCTTTTAAAGGCTTATTACCCAACCAAATATCATGCCAAAACCCTGGTTTTGAGACCCATCTTTTACCTTAAAAGAACCAAGATCTAGAAAACAATCCTTGATGTTCATCAAGCTTTTCCAAAAATGCTAATCTGTTGGCTTTTTATAACAACTCCCTAGAGTCTTATCTTTTATATATTTATTCCTGATTAATTCCCTCGCCACGGACCATCCTCATTTAGCAATTTGTACAGCCACTTACTTAGTAAACATTTATTTTGTATACACAGATTTTTGAATGCCCAATCCTCCTTGATCTTTTGGGTTGACACAAAATTTCCCATTTTGCTAATCTATACTTCTTTTTATGCTCATCATTTTGCCAAGAAAAGCGCGATCTAAAGCAATCTATTTTTTCAAGAACACCTTTCGTAGTTCGAAAAAAGACATCATAAACATCGGTAAACTGGACAATACCGAATTTATGAGAACCAAATGCCCCCTACTGACAATAATTTTCCTTTCCAACCACTTAGTTTCTTTTCAATCCTTTCCTTAATAATTTTCCAATCTTTATTACTCGGCTTCACGGTGCATAGGTAAGCCAAGGTAGCGAAAAAGGAAATTTCCCAACAACACAACCAAACAATTGCTAATAAAACTCTTCCTGTTCTTTTTGCTTTACCAAAGCAAAATATCTCACTTTTTATGGAAGTTTATCTTCAAGCCCGATAGTTGTTCAAAAGTACTTAATAAAAGTTTCATATTTATGCCTTTTGAACATCATGGCTCATAAAAAAATAACTGTGTCATCCGTGATATTGTAAGATGGACAAAACCGTCCCCGGATTAAGTTTGGGATAATTCCCTCAACCTCGGCTCGTGCATCCTTCGCTCTTTTGCTATCATTATGGCCAACATGTCAACCACTATATTAAATAGTATGGGCGACATGGGATCTCCTTGCCTCAAGCCTTTTTGGTTTGGAAATAATTACCTAATGAATCATTTACTTTAATATTAACATTACCTCCTTCAAGAAAACTTTCTATCCATTTACACCATTTTTTTTGTGAGAACCCTTTCATTCTTAAAGTTTGTTGTAAAAGCTCCATTTAACCTTATCATAAGCTTTTTCAAAGTCTATCTTAAAAATTACCCCATCTTTCTTTTTGGTATGAAGTTCATGAATTGTCTCATGAAGTATCACTGCTCCTTCCATAATATTCCTACCTGGCAAGAATGCCGTTTGTGTAGGTTTAATTATCCTTTGTGCTACGGTAGTTAATCTATTCGTTGCAACCTTAGTGAATATTTTGAAAGACACATTCAGTAGACAGATGGGTCTGTATTGCTGAATTACTTTCACATCATTCTTCTTAGGTAATAATATGATGGTTCCAAAATTGAGGCGGTTTAACTGCAGAACCCCTTGATGGAAATCCGTAAACAGAGCCATCAGATCATCCTTTAAAAGATTCCAAAAGACCTGATAAAATTCTGCTGGGAAACCATCTGGGCCTGGTGCCTTATTATGTTCCATCTGAAAGATTGCAGCTCTAACCTCATCAACAGAGAACGATTCTGTTAGAAACTCATTCTCCAGCTGAGAAACCTGTGGAATATCGGCAACATTCGCCTCATTCAGCACAAATTGTGAAGCATCCGGGGGGCCAAAAAGGTCCTTATAATACTTGGTAATATGCTCTTTTAATTGAGCATCACCATTTATTATATTATTCCCGCCCTCAAGCTGAAAAATACGAGTTTTATGATGTCTACCGTTAGCAAGCAAATGATAGTACTTCGTATTTGCATCCCCTTCTAACAAATGTTTTGCCTTAGCTCTTTGGTACCACTTAATTTCTTCCTCCCGTAATAATTCGGCTAACCTTTCATTTAACACATGTTTTAGATCCAATTCCGATTGGCTGAGAGATATTACTTCAGCTTTTTTATCTAGTTCATCTAGTTTGTTCAACAATTCTGTTTTTTCTTTTTTGTACACGCCACTGATATTTTTAGCCCATCCACGGAGATACTGGCGAAGCCTTCTAATCTTGGCCTGCCAACGCTCTATAGGAGAGCCACTTACGGTATTTTCCCAAACTTGTCTTACCATCTCACAAAATCCATCTCGTAGCAACCAACCAAGTTCAAATTTGAACCATGTTGATTATTTGGAGATGAATTATTTGTAGAGAAGAGTAATGGTGTGTGATCGTAAAATTTCTCTGTTTAAAGAATGTACAAGAACATGAGGGAAATTGCTTTCAAAGTCCGCACAAGCAAGGACTCTGCCTAACTTTTCAAAAGTTTGATTAGGGAGGTTATTAGCCCAAGTGAAATTTCTACCCGTCATTTCGATCTCTCGTAAATTAAGTGTATCAATTACAAAGATTAAACATAAACGGCCATCTATCACTTTAATTATCATTGTTTTTTTCATCTGGTCTTCGAATAATATTAAAGTCACCACCTATAATCATAGGTACAGTTTCTTTAGAACATACTCGAACAAGCTCGGATAAAAATTGAGCTTTATGTTCAACTTGGGGCGGGGCCATAAACTGAAATTAGATTAAATTTGAAGTCATCTTCTTTATGTCTTAACTTGAAACGAACAAAAAGTCTCCTTCCTCAATCTCACCAACATAAAAAATCAACAAATGAACACCTAGAACCATACCACCGGATCTACCCCTTGGAGCTTTACAATGCCACGTAAAAATCTCTGCCAAAGCCGCAGATATTATTCAAAGTGGATTGTGGAAAATCAGCTCTACCGGTTTACGATAAGGCAATGAAATCTAGGTTCTTTTCTTTTGTTAAATCCGGCGTGAAAATCTATACTTTTTAAAATCACAACCCATTGCAATTCCGTAATATTCCTTTCATTTGTTCAAATTGTTTTTTATATAATTTCTTTTTTTCTTTTCCCTCTACCTTTGCTAGAAAGAGATGATACAGAGTTTGTAAACACTTAGGATCGCAACCCCCCATCACCTAAACCCTCGGTAAGCTCGGAACAAATTAAGTTTAGAGCCTCTAAATCCAAAACATCCTCCTCTCGAGCATACTGTATTAGCATCATCATTGTCTATATTTTTAGAAGAGACTGAAATTTGGCGTTGAGCTAACCGATTAAATTCCACACTTCTTAGTAATTCTAAAGAATTATGAATATCAACACTAGTATCCCCTAGAACAATACCCAAATCCTTTGTTTGAATTAAATAAAGAAATATCATCTCTAGAAATAAAAGACATTTGCTGTAAATTATTACCTTTCAATGTCGTGTCCTCCGGATTACGAAGCGATTTTAAGCTTAGCCGCCTTCTCCGTGGAGTTCTCGATCAATGCTTGCAGCAGCCCTCTTGCTAGTCTTCTCGGATGTCACTATCCCACCGTTTGATCTTTTAATTTATTAATCATTCCCGAGTCATTTATAGGGCCCTTTAAAGCAGGAGTCCATGACCATTGCCACCGGGCACCAAACCTCAACCACAGCCTTTTGGCGCTGTATGGCTGAACCCACCTCACCTAAATTGCGCCACACACTCTTTGGATCAATATCCATCTTTTGTTCTCATACTTCTGTGTTTCCTTTGGGTTGAGCTTGGGTTAACATCCTTCTCCTTCTCCTTCTCTGCCTCTCCATCCTTAGGATTTTCTTTTCTCTTTTTCCTTCTCACTATCTTTAGGGTCTTCATCCATGGTAGGATCCAAATCTAACGAGTTGGTTCACCGTCGAGCCCCCCTTGTTCCACTCCAAACGTAAACTGTATACAAAATCTCCAATGACCACATCCACAAAAGGTGGAATGAGGTTCGGATCAAGCTTTCAGCTACCTTCATTCTTGCTCTTCCATATTTCTTTAAAAATTTAGTATCAACACATTTGGGGACACCTAGAATTGAAGCTACTTGCCCAAATGATGGGAAATTCCTTTAATTCCTAGGTAGTCCCACAAATTGTACCCACTTCTTCTCTATCTCATACTTATACACTTCATTGTCTTTGCCCTTCTCAAATTTTTATCACACCTGGAGTAGTTTTTGTTTCATTTCACCCCCAGTTCACCAATGTTTGTAACCAATCGCCAGAAGGGAAATTAGTGACAAAGGTATTATCCTTCACCTCAATATCCCACTTGACCTTCCCTGGTAGTAACATGTCTAGTTCCACTTGCTAAAATCTCAGCGGTAATAGAACCTTCTAAGACACGCACCACCGCTGAAGTTTCATCTAGCTTGTCATTTAAATTCTCGTAAGGCGCAGGAATATAATAAAATCCCTCCCAGCTTGAAAGGTACATATATAATTTTTGTTTGTAATTATCAAAAAATCCTACATGTCCTACTATTGTGGTGCAAAACAATGTGCTTGAGTTCTTCCATTCATATATATAATATACACACAACAATAGAACCGCGGGCTCTTTCCATTAAATTGTCTAGTTTTTGTTTTTTGACATCGAGGTCTTGTGACCGAAAAAACAGCAGCGTCGAAGATGTGCGGGGGAAGACAATTTCGCCTTTTTGCATGGGCGTTGAAGAGCTGGTAGGAGACCCCGGCGGTGGCCGCCATTGGTTTGGCGTCGGTGGGCCCGACATGAGCGCCATGCCGATCTTGGCGAGGCATGCTTGGCTGCGAATCGATCACCTTTGGAATCTGAACGCCGGATGCGAGATGCGGTGGTGTAGTAGAGAGCGAACGAACGCCATGCCGCGTGCTTGCCGGCTGTAGTTCCCTCTTCGATGTGGATTACCTTGACGCGGATGACGGCGACAAAGACTGGCTGAGGAGGGAAGAGAAGCTTCATTTTATTTGCTTTCACTGAGCATATCGGGTAACCGGGCGGCGGTGTGGACGGAAAACCGGCCGACGGTGGTGACGAAGTCGTGAGAGCGATGATATCTGCGACATGGAGAGACCGGCTCGCGTCGCCGCAGCGCGGCGGCAACGGAGCGCAACCTAAGCGACACGGGCGCCCAGCCTCCACGCCCCTGCCACCCCTGCGCCGCCGCCCCGGCGGCGGCCCGGACGCCCGGCGGCGGGGATGGCGGCGGCGGGGCATTGGCCCGGGCGGGCTCTCTGTCAAGCCAGTTGGGGAGGTGGGTGCAAGGCCATATGCCCGGCCCGGCGCAGCGTGTCGGCTCGGCTTGCGGGCGGGACGCGGTGGCGAATGCGGGCGGCTTTCAGGACGCCGAATCCATGGCCCGCGCGTGGTTGTCGGCGTGGAGGGTTGCGCTCGTGCTGCGTCCCGGTCTTGCGCTGCTCTGTCGTCGAGACGCGTTGGTCGACGCTGGGGTGGCGCGCGGGCGGCTCGGGAGGTGGATCGGACCCCCTCCCACGGATTTCGTCTCCCACCTGGCCAGTGCCCGGTGCCGGCCCGACAGGAGGCGGCCGATCCGCCGCCGGTGGGTCCCTGTGGTGTTACGGGGTGGTGGGGGCGGCGGCCCCTCCCTCCCCTCCTCCCCACCGAGGTGCTGCGGGGTGGCCCGCGGCGGCTGTTGCCCATTCTGGCGGCTGCTTGGCGTGGTGGTTGGGGTTGATGGTGGAGGAGGCGGCTCTTCGGCGCCCGTGGTGGTGTGGCCGGCGATGGTTTCGGTTGGTCACGCTGCGTGCCGTGGCGGTGCTTGCGGGCTACTGCCGGACTTCGGTGGTGGCTGCTCTTCTCCGGTGGGGGGTGCCGGGCGGGCGTCGTGGGTTGTCGCCCTTTCGGATGTGTGGGGCGATGGAGGGCTCCCTCCCTTCTTCTCGTCCCTCGCCTCCTCTTCATGAGTGGCCTCTTCGAGGGCGGTGGGGCTGGGGTTGTCTTTGCGTTGGGGCGGTCTTCGTCTATGCCGACCACTCCCATGCCCCCGACCGTCGTCGTGGGGGCGGTTGTTCGCGAGGCGGAGGCCATGGCGTCCTCGAGTCTCTTGGTATGGGGTTTTTCACTCCGGATCCGGGTGACCCTCCGAGGGCGGTGCCTGCGGCGGACTTGGCCGTCAGCGGTGGCCGGCGGCGGCTACGTCTCCGGCGGCGATTGGTGGGCGTATGCGGCGGAGGCGGTTGGCGGTGTTGGCCCAGTGGTCGCGGGGTCGAGGTGGCGTTTGCGGCTGCTCGCGTGGCGGCGCATCGACCACTGTATGGCTCCTTCACGGATGGTAGCGGCGTCTTGGTGGCGGCGGGGGACCCGACATCCGTCAGGGTCGTCTTTGGAGGTTCTTGGGCGGAAGACTTTACGACGGCGGCACACGTGGTGTCGTTTCCTGATGGCGTCATTGAGTACTCTCCACGGGTGAAAACCCGATCTGTCTTGTGGCGAACGGCCGGCCGGCGCTTCGGGGCGTGACGGCGCTTCACTGGAGCGTCGTTGTGGATCTTGACTCGGCGTGCTGACTTGGGCGTGCTAGTTCGTCGTTTCCGCCTTTGTGTTCCTGGTTGGTGCTGCGGTGGTGTAGTTGTTCCTTTGTTTTTAATAGTCGCTTTGTTTTCTAGGTTTTGTTCCTAGCTTTTAGTAGGTTGTTCGGTCGTGGTGGGCTCCTAGTGGTTTCAAGTGGAGGCTCGTGTCGGCGACCCAATCCGGACCGAGTTTCTATTGGCGAGGAGGCTAGTGTCGATGTCCCAATCCGACCTAGCGTGGAGCTGAGTTGAGTTGAGTGGGGGCGCCTTTTGTGGCGCGAGTTGAGTTGAGTTGATTCGCACCGGGGGTGCAGTTGGGGTAGGGTACCCCTCCTCACTTGTATTGTGGTTTTTGCCCGTTTCACTTCAAAAAACTGAGCGGGCGCTTGCCTTCTTTTCCTTTTTTTAGATCTAATAGAAATCGCGGCAAAGCTTTTGCCGTCCTTTCTAAAAAGATATACGCCGACATAGCGCGCCCATATAGGGAAGTACTAAAGAACTACAAACTACAGCTATATGTCGATCGCATGATTTGTCTTTGTCTCCACCATTCATACGAGATGTGAAGAGTGCCCCGTTGGCTCTCTATCATGTCACGCCTATTAGTCCACCTAGACAAACACATGAACAGTGGCTGGTTGGCTTCCTATCATGTTAGGCCACTTGGACAACATGTGAGAGTCACGGTTAACAGCCTATCTTGCTAGGCCTACTAGTTTCCTCGGTCGAACAAAGGAGAAGTATATTAGGTTATAGCTCAGTACATCAATTTGTTACAAGCACTATCCGGAACCTTATTTAAATTGTACTCACACTTTGAATAATGACAAATCTCAACTCCAAATCTATATGACAGTTCATATAGATGACCGCACAAGCAAACTCTCGACAAACAGCCCGAGAACACTTTCGGCGAACGACTGAGAACGGATGCCCAACGGACGGCCAACACTCCTGTAGGTGGAATTGAGCAACTTCTTTCCGATGTCTTCCTTCTTCTTTCTTCCACCGAAGAACAAAGAAGACCGATGTCACGCGTGCGGGAATTGGGCTAGCCGTGGCCGGGCTAAACAGGCCCAACCGGCCACGGCCGCCTTTCCAAGAAGGGCGCGCGCGCGGGGGGGGGGAGGGGGGCCTCTGGCGCCGCCGCCGCCACCTTCCGTCTCCGTCCCCCCTCTTTGCCATCAAGTTAGGATTATCTTAGGACTTGTGGTGTGCAAGGGATATTCTAATTCTATAAGGAAAACCCTTATTAGGAAATAAATAGGATTGCTTGTAAAAGGTATTCTAATTATATAAGGAAACCTTAGAGAGATTGCTTGGTTTACAAGTCCCACTAGCGGGCTATATAAAGTGTGCATGTAATCTCTTAGGGAGACAAGCAATAAAGAAATAATCTAGTGCCCTCTCTCTCTCAACCGCCGCCGCCACCACGCCGCTCGTCGCCGAAGGCGTTGGCGCCGCCGTGCTGCCCTCCTTCCCAACCGCCGCTGCCCCTCACAACCCGACCACGGGGGCGGCGCCGCCACCCACCGCCGCCCTGCCGTCGCCCGTGTCATGACCCGGCCCAATCTAACGGTTTGTGATAAAGGCGGTATCGCGGAGACGGGGACGATTCCAGCGCCACCAATGGCTTCCACGGGAGATGCGGCAAGTTCACTAAGTATTTGAAGGAGCTTCTTGATGACAACTATGCCAAGATCAGCGCGCCCAGCCGGCGAGGGTCGAGCGGCGTCTTACGCCACATTAAAGTACCTCTACACCGCCCGAAGATTGACTACCTCCTCTCGCTTCCGAGGACCATGGCGGCTTCTATGACTGGAGGGGATAGCCCTAGCGGCGCCGCCGCGGCGAGGGCCGCCCGGCGCTACCATGTAGGCGCCACCCGCGCGCCAGCGGCGCCATCGGCGGCGACTCCGACCTGCTATCCTCGGCTTGGACGAGGAGGTAGCGGCGTTGTTGCGGGGATGATGCCGGGCGTCATCGACATGAGTCACCAACAACACAGCGACACCGGCCGCTCCTTCCTCTCCACCGACACCTGCAAATCGCGGGATTCTCCGGCAGCGGCGATGGCGCAAAACCACGCCCCTGCCCCAGGTCACCGGACCTACCCCCCCCCTCCTAGCCGTCCGTCTTGAGGTCCCGAGTACGACGACGGCGAGAACCCCTCAACTCTGGATACACAAGATGGAGCTGCTGTTGACGAAGGGCGACATCGATCCCGAAGTTCTACGCCCGTATGCCGCCTTCCATCCGGCAGTCCCTGCTGCGGTGTTCCACGTCTGGTCCCGGAGGCCATTGGTCGAGTGGGGCGGGGCCACCCACTACCTGCGACACGACTTCGACCCCCATCCTCACCGACACCATCGGGGAGTTCGCACCCCCTACTCGGGAGGGCAGGCTGGGCGACTACATCACCGCTTTTGAGGGCCATGAAACTTCATGGATCTTGAGAGCCAGCTTCATCACGCCGCCTCTTCGTCGGTGGCTTACGCGACACGCCGCACGGGTGCTCGAGTGGTTCGAGCCTGCTTCGATGGAGGAGGCCATCGACCTTGTTCGCTGCTATCGGCGACGAGCTGCCGGCGTCACCATCCCAGGACGCTGGTGACCACCGTGCCGACCACATCGACGACGCCGCCCGACATCGACACTGACATCGACGCTGCCCTGGCTGACGGGCGCCAGGGCGGTAGCGCTGGCACCGAGCGAGAACGAACCCAAGACACCCCGTACACGATGAAAGCGATTGGCGAAGCACACACGAAGGCGGGTGGGTGACAAGACAAAAGCTTTCAGTACTAACTGTAGTTCTATAACGATTCAGATTGTCATATGCGTATATATATAAATAAATATAAGCCTTAGCAACGACTGCTAACTGGAGTATTTTGTTTCTCCATCCAAGAACTAACTCTCAATCGAGACTTTGTCGCCGTGTTAGCATCGAGACGAGAAGTGAAGCAGATCAAGAAGCGATCGACATGGCAGCGCCACGACACCTGCTGCGTCCGCTAAAGCAGGTCTCATCCGGCCTCGGCTATGCCCGTGCAGGGACACCTCGTCGTCCCGCCGTGCTATCTCCGGCGCCTCCTCTTCCAGCTCTCGGCTTGCCGTCCCGGACCTTGACCAGCGGCACGAACAAGGCGGCCAAAATATATACTACCTTTGCTCAGGATACGCAAGCTCGATTAAATCATGGTTATGGAATGGAATACTATAAGCACGGCAAGATGGTGAGTAGTGTGGAATCCGATCGTGTTCCTGGGTAAGTATATATTGATGTGTATACACAACTACAGTATTATTTGTTCTCGTGTGCGCAGTTCTTTTTATCACTAATTTGTTTTCTTTGTTTGTTTTATATCAATCTGGATTTTGATTTCGATGAACTACTTGATTCACTCTGCCATAATCTAATATCTTCGTTTTTCACGCATGTTTGTAGGTTGAGGGACGACCAGAGCTTCCGTCGTATAATTTCAGGCATTCACATGTTCCTCATGACAATCACTGGATCGTTTGCTCTGTACCAGGTCACCAATTCATGAGTAGTTCGCTGGAAACACCACCACTTTTTCAGCCAGTTCCCCGTGGAGCATTTTGTTTAATCAGAATAGTGTTCCTTTTCAGTTTCTTTGTTTATATACATTACAACATAACAGGATGTTTCCACAGCGATCGATCCTTACAATGTACTACCAAATACCTTATGTTGCCAAAGAATACGCCGTGTTTCATTACCTCTAATAAATTGTTGTCTTGTTTCTCCATGTTTTTTTTTTTTGAGGAAAACTTTTTTTTGAGAATTAGCCAGAGCTTATATTACTCATGGGAAGGATTACAATCACTCATAAGTACCACGCAACTCTGGGGGAATTAAAAGCCACTCTTCCATGGATTATTGCGAGATACTAATCTAGCACACCCATGAGCTAACTTATTACAAGTTCTATGAGCAAAGCACAAAAGAAAAAAATTCAAAACTCCGACTAAGTTCCAGCATCTTTTTTTTTTCTTTCGAGGAAATAAGTTCCAGCATCTGGAAAAGAATAGGATCAACCTCCAATCTTTGCGATGTGTGGTTTTCCCAGAGATTCACTAGCACTTGGCAATCTGTTTCGATGATAATTTTTCCTCACACTGCGCTTGTGGGCATAGCATTCCATTGCGACACGCCAAAGCTTCTGTTGTTAGGGGTTCCGGCAGTGGTCATACCATTTGGCCCCAACCCCCGAATGCTTGTCCATCGTGATCACGCAAAACCACTCCTGTTGCTCCAGTGCTACTGCCATCAAAATAGTTTGACTTACAAACTCTAGAAGTTAATTATAATATGAGATGGAGGGAGTAGTACGTTGACTAGATCCCTATAAATAGTCTATAACAATACCCTTTAACCACATATATATAGCACAAAACAAACGACTCTTCTCCTTCATGTCCACCTCATAGGCGCCCTCATCGTTTTGGTCAAATGACATTTTGCATATTTGTTGAACGAGCAAGCAACCCTTCTTGCCCCCGCGTCGCCTCTCTCTACAGGGGCAACACCGGCGGGCGCCTTTCACCCGCCGGCCCGGGCGCTTCTCTCCCGGCCCTCCCTTGCCTGGCCGTCGCCCGAGCAGCCGCTGTTGTCCCGTGGAGGCGGGATGGCAGCGGCTGTGCGTACCCCCCTCATGGCCATAGCCCACAATGGGACCTCAAGGAGGCGACATCCGGTGGCGTTTCCAGCCCATGTTTGGGCAGATCCGGCGTCCTACGGTCTCGATCTGGCCGTCCCAGCGCATGGATCCGGCGATTGGGGCAGTGGTGGCGCGTTCATCGGTGGCAGCCCGTTGCGGCGGTTTCGGCGTCCGGGCGGCGGACCCGGCTCTTTGTGGTCGGGTCCTATGTGGAGCTCGGCCGGGGTGGTGCTGTAGCTGGTCATCCGTGGTGGCCGGGCAGCGGAGTGCTGCGGCGCCCAGCGGTCATGGTGGAGCTCCTGCGGACATGCGGCGGTGGAGGTTGGCAAGAAGGTGAGGGGCGGCGCCAGCGTGGCGGGAGCTGGGGACCTTTGGCGTTGGGAGGCGGCCTTCGTCTATGTTGTCCCTCCCCTCCGGGCTTTGGCTGCTGCCTGGCCCGGGCGCCCTGAACCTGGCCGGCGGTGGCGGCGGAGACGGCCTACAACGCGGCGGTGGATGTGTGTGTGGTGGTGGATGTAGGGTGGTGGCTATGGCTGTGGTCCGGTCATGGCTGTGGCGTGGCGGCCGGCCGCATCGCAGGCTGGCGGCGTGCGATCTTGCCCCCCCGGGCGGGACGACGGCAGGTGGCGGAGGTGGTGGTCTGCGCAAGGTGCCGGGCGCGGTGTTTCAATGCCCCAGAGGCCCTATGTGGGGGCACCCGAAAGTGGCTGGCCACTCTCGGCCATGGTGGTTGGGAGGCATTGTCGGGACATCTGCATGCGGGAAGTAGGGACAACGGTGAGTTGGTGATGCTCCTCTTCTTCTTCCTCCTCATCGGTTAATGCATTCGGCGCCGCTCGATGGCGGGGCTAGGTGGCTAGGTATGTTTTCACCGTAATATGCGTGGCAACATTGTTGTGATATACTTGAGCCATCTCTTCGACAGTGGAGATGCTGAGGCGGTGGGGAGTTGTTGCTTGTTGCTTGTTTGTGAGCGTGTGTAAGGTGCGGTGTTGATCCGGGCAAAAGCCTTCACCAACATTGTTGCCGGTGGTAGTGGTGGCGGCGCCCTTGTAGCATCATTCTTTCACGTTCGGGACACCATTATGGGGCACCATGTCCTGAAGCATGGAGTCTCGTGTTGAAAACCCGGTCTACTGCGGGACGAAAGGCGTCGGGCGTCCCTCCTTGGAGGCGCTCTTTGGAGACTCATCTCAGCTTGTGGTAGTGTAGGAGGTTGCCCGGTTGGGCCCGTCTGCTTGCGGGGCAGAGGAGGTTGAAGGGTCAAGATAGGGACTAGAGAGGGGGGGGGGTGAATAGTCCCATTGAAGGGTCGAGATGGGGACTAGAGGGGGGTGAATAGTCCCTTCTAAAACTAATTGCGATAGCCAACCGAATATAATCTTTAATTAAAACTATTCGCTTAGCCAAGGCTTCACCCCTCTAACTAAGACTCTAAATCACCTCACAAAGGATCCTACACAAGAAGAGTGAGGTGACAAGCCTAGCTTGAGCTCCTAAACAATTCTAATGCAAGGTCACACAAACCTAAGCACTAGTACATCAAGCATGGGTGAGTTCCTATACAATTCTAGTAAGCACAAGCACAAAGCCCCTAAGCTCACTAGATGCACAATGGACAAGGCAACACACGCCTAACCCAAGGGCTCAAATTACTTAGGTACACAAACTAAGCAGAGTAACTAAACAAGCTACACAAGCTAGATAGTTACAAACAACACTACTCAACCACAAGCACAATATGTATGAATGTAAGAACAAAGCTTGTGATCAAGCGAATGCAAACCACCGCGAAGTGTGGACACAAGATGACACCGGTGATTTTTTACCGAGGTCTCGGAAGCTTGCCAACTTCCCCCCAACTCCTCGTTGTGTCGACCAACACTTTAGTGGTTCCACGGTTTGGCGAATCACCCAGTGATGATCCACAAACTTAATGGCGGTGCCAAATCCCACGATTGGGAGCTTGATCGAATCCCTCACACAATGTGAGTCCTCGAGCCAATCCCTCGGAGGGCACGTGTGAACCCCACACCCAAGTGTGGTAGCTCAATGACACACTCCACTAGAGTTGCTCTTCACGATCCCCCCGCGAGGTGAGCACGAACCTCTCACAATCTCTTCTCCGGGGCACCGCACAATCTTCTTTATGCGTGCCTCGATGGAGCCCCTTGCCACCAAGCCGTCTAGGAGGTGGCAACCTCCAAGAGAAACAAGCACACCGGCTTGCAACACGATGACCTAGTGCCACGAATGCGATCTATCAACGCGAATGTACTAGAATCACTACTCACTTTGATTTGGATGAACACTATCAAAGACAAGTGAGTGGGAGGGCTCTCTAGCACCACAACACAAGCCACCAAGGCCCAAGTGTGCTCGACAATCGGCCAAGCCGAGCAAGTGGCTGTTATAAGCCACCCTCGAAAATCTAGCCGTTTTCCCCTTTCTGAGGTTCATGGACAGTCCGCCTCACAAGGCCCGGACAGTCCGCCCAAGAAAAAACTAGACGCTAGGTTCAAAACGCTCGAACTCGGCTTTATGCGGACGGTTTCGCCCATAGGGCCCCGTGGCGTCCGCCGCTCACATACGGCGGCGAGAACGGAGAAGCGGCGGCTACGCTGTTGGCTGAAATGACTTGGCGGACAGTCCGCAAATCATGGTCGGACAGTCAGACGCCGGGGAACCCGAACGAGCCGAGAGGTTCCGATTGCCGACGAGAAAGACAGCGGACGATCCGTCCATAAGTGCGGACAGTCCGCCCTTATTTCTTCCGGCGACAACCGAGGCAGATAAGCTTCGCTTTGCGGTGAAAAGACAAAGCGGACAGTCCGCCCATAGGGTGCGGACAGTCCGCCCCTATTTCTTCCTACGCACAACCAGCAAGACCAGAAACACTGTTGGACGCAAGAACGTGCCGGCGGACAGTCCGCCCGGAGACCGCGGACAGTCCGCACCTCTCTGAAACACAAGTCCAGCAGCACTGCAACTTCTCCAAGTTAGCCTACGGACTGTCCGCCCCAAAGACCCGGACAGTCCGAGGTTTACCAGAAACCTCTCCGTTGCAAATGTGCCAACACCACCAAGTGTACATCTCCATGTGCAAGTGTGTTAGCATTTTCATAATCATTTTCAAAGGAATTTTCTCATGATCTCACAATGCCACTCGATCCTAACACATCGCAAAGTTAGATCGCACAAGTGGTTCTAGATGACCGATATGCAAACAAGTTTGCCCCTCTTGATAGTATGACCATCTATTCTAAACCCGGTCATAAACTTCTCTAAGCTCCTCATGACCGGCGAAATGAAATGCCCTATAGGTTATACCTTTGCCTTGCGCATTTCCATTCCGCTCCATCTCCAAATGCCGATGCAACACATGCACCAACACGATGAAGAATGATATGATCCACTTCATATCATCACATGACCTTCTTGGTCCATCGATCTTGACCTCACTTGCTCTTCACCGTTGCCGTTACAGGATGTGTATACGTATACGTGTTGAATTCTAAATCAATCCAATTTCCGGCTGCCGGAGTTGGGAGCGTTCTTCTAAAACGTCTCGGATTGTCCTGTAAATAAATATAGGCGCTGATCAGGCAATATTGATCTCAACTATTTTTTGTTTCTCCACATAGAAGCACTAGCTCTAGAGACTTTGTCAGCATCGAGACGAGAGGTAGCATCCAGAAGCGATCGACATGGCAGCGTTACGACACCTGCTGCGTCCACTAAAACCGCAGATCTCCGGCCTTGTTTATGCCCGTGCAGGGACACCTCGTCCTCCAGCCCTCGGCTTGCGGCCCCGGACCTTCACCAGCGGCACGAACCAGGCACAAGCCAAAACTTATACTACCTTGGCTCAGGAAATGGAAGCTCGGCGATTAAAGCATGGTTTTGGAATGCAATACTATAGGCACGGCAAGATGGTGTGTGTGGAGTCCGATCGTACTACTCGGTAAGTATATATATAGATGTATACACAACTGTTAGTTCTTTTCGATCGTGTGCAATTCCATCTCTTCTTTAATTAATCTGTTTTGTTGGTATTTTGATTTTGAACTAACGTCTGCATTTTTCACGCATGTTTCTAGGGAGGTCGAGCGGGCCTTCCGTCCTGTAATTTGGTCCATTGACGCGTTCAACATTCTAAGCTTGTATATGCTGTACAAGGTCATCACAGAGTAGTTCTCTGGAAGCCACCAAGTTCCTGCATATATGGAGCGTTTTGTTTTTATTATAGTATCGTCATCATATAGCTAGCGTCCTTTTGTTTACGTTAACTAGTACAGTGCCCGTGCTAACGCTATGGTTCATTTTAGGGATGCACATGTAAACAATTACTGTAGTGACAATATTTTTAGTAGAATAAGTGAAAATCCAGTTTGTGTTTATAATATAACAAGAAATGAAAGAAACAGACTTTTGTGGGCTTAACAAAATAAAAAATAAATTACAGAACCATGAATATTGTCTATGACAGCTCCCGCAAACTCAATATCCAGTTCAATCACCAGAACTGAATTCCCCAGTTCATAAAAAAAAAAAAAAAAAAAAAAAAACCCAAGAAGAAGCTCAGCTCAGCCGTATTTGCTTCCATGGAATCTACTCCATGGAAACATTGACAAAGCCCAACAAATAAGTAACAAGGTAAATAAAGTATTAATTGAAATGTATCTCCTTCAACACGTCATCTTGTCTTGCGGTGCTCTATACTTCTTCCAAGCGAGCCTGTGCTCGGGGAGCACTCTTATCATTCACAAACTATGCTTATCTCTCCTTTGGTCGTAAAGCTTCGCTTCGCTTTCATTTACCAAAATTCCATTGGAGATCCAGTAGGCACAGTCTCGTACAAGCAACTTCCATCGATCTGCTTTCGAAAAGTAGTCGAGCAGTGTCAGGTTGGAAGCCTGTGGGAGATAAAAATTTGAATTCATGATGAGAGATAAAACATGTCCAAGGTGTGCAGTTATGACCAGGTAAGATAAGATGGAACATAATTCAGTGATGACCTTGACCCTATTAATCACTTCTTTTATTTGTGTCGCAACAAAACTACTTGTACTCTTAGACCAGTTTCTTAGCAGATTCTTGCTCAGGTCATAAGATCAGAAAATTTCAACAATTGATACTTTCATATGGAAAATGACAATACTTCAATCAATATTTTGCCATGGAAAACAAATGTACTTCCTTAGTACTTTCAAAACTGAAAGGGAGGTGCTGAAAAAATACATACCAAAGTATAGTTGCATCGCTAGAACATTTGAGGGAATTTGGCACCAAAATATGTAACTCATCTCTGTATTTAACAGCATACTGGAAGGATGAATGAATGAAAAATAAATCTGGTAAGGGCACCTTTGTTTGACAATGGAAAAAGTTACAGCGTCCTCGGTCATCAATATTGAAAGCCCACAATTACTACGCTAGCAAGCACTTACCACTTGAATCCTCACAAAATAGCTTCCTATTTGAGATCCAATTATTACTGAACCACTTACCACTTGTACAGAGAAAAATGCGAAAAATGGCAAGTAACTTAGAATTGCACATCTGCCAACTGCGCATCTACCATACATGCAGCCAGAACTTGCCTTCTGGATGCAGCTTCATCTCTGAAGATGACCCCGTCCCATCTCTTCCATTATTGCCAACAACAAAGTGCAATGAAAGTGCTAAAGAATTTTTGTGGGACCTCAATTGGGCGTTGGATGCAGTGAAGGTCAGCAACGTTCGCTGAGAGCTGCTGCAAGCCGATTGAAATCCAGAAAGCCTTGGCAAAAGGGGGCAACTGGCAAGCCTTGCAGCCCCTTAATCAAGACAGAATTCAGCATGAAGTGTTGTAATATGTTGCAGGTTCATTTATGAACAAGAGGGGTTAGTGGGTTACTAACAGTTAGCAGCTCAACAAGAGACTTCAGAAATACGTCCTAGACATGTCAAAATCCTACCAAAGGTCCTAATCATGCTATACAAGCATCCTCGAACATAGTAATGTGTACACTGAGCAGAGTAGGAAAGAAATTGACTCTACAAGCAACTATATTATATTGATCATTAAACCCAGCAAACACCACAGCTCATGCAAAATCCTGTAAAGATTAAAGACGCAATCTCACCTCAAAAAATTCTCAGTTGGACAAAATAATGTCCCAAAAGCTGATTAGTCAAAGTTTTAGAAATAGCTCAAAAGCAAGCCTAGCATCAATCTGTATAGAACTGAATTAATTGACATGGAAATCAATAATTTATTTTTGAACATAACATGAAAATGAATTATTTATTTTTGAACGTAACATGGAAATTCAATTGTTTACTTTCAAACATAACATGAAAATCAATATATTTTTGAACGTAACATGGAAAAACAATTTGCATAGCAGATTAAAGAATGTAGCATCCACAATGAAGAACCCATCAATATATTCTCCCATATAAAAAAATGAAGGAAGAAGCATCCACAATCATCGATCTTGATGTGGCCGGCTATCGTGTACCCCTCTCCAGATCTTCATAGCAAATGAGATCTTCGTAGCAAATGAAATTGTCACTATCATAACAGCAGTAGCGGGAGAAGTAGGAAGCGTCAATGGCACAAGTTGACCGTAACACCTGCAGAATTACGAAGCAACACAAGTGACTGCAATATAGATCAAATTTTCTGTGAGGCTAATACGAAGCAACACAGGTGTTCACTGCGAAAAATATAATCCTTATGAACAAATTAAATTTGTAACTTAGTCTAACAAATAAGAAACTGTGGCAGGTAATCCCATTGGATGATGGAGCAAATGTTCAGCCAGGCTCACTTTTCCCTGAAATTATAACCAGAAGTCCAATTTTAATTTTCGTACTCCTATTGACTTTGATAATGAACTGTTGACCTTGGAAAAGACTCATTTCAGGATTACATGAAGAACAAAAGGGAATAGACACAGTTGATACTTACAGGAGTCCATTTGTTGGTACAGGATAATCACTAAATGGATGCAGAGTCTGTCAATAATCTATTCACCATGTAAAAAAATATGTCAGAAAAACAGGATAAAAGGGTGTGTGTACATTAGCTAGCATGTAGCTTAAATTTATTAGGCATAATAGTGCATACAGGAGGATAAAACGGTTTTGATTTACATATGAAAATCACAAGTTCTTGCAATATAGTGGTGGCAAAGAACAGAGGGGAAGTCAAAGTGCATGTAGTGGGTGGCCAAGGAAGCGGAAGGGAATGCCACGGATGGTCCAGCTTGGCCGTCGCCGCTAAGCAGAGCTTCCACTCCTCTTTCCTGTCACCCTCCTGCTCTGCCTCAGCACAGTCCCGAAGGAAGACGCACTGCATCTGAATGCACAGGAACATCCATGCACAGAGTTGTCTTGCAGCCGCTGCAAGATAACAAGATGGATCAGTCAGTATCATACGGACCAAAATTCATATTGCTCGGCGATGGCGAGGAACAACGACGGCGGCGCTGGCTGGACCTGCTTGGCGCCAGGAGACAACAACGGCGGCGCCCTCCAGATCGAGGCGCCGGGCGATGGTGAGGCCCGGATCGGGAGCGACGATGTTGGATGGGGATTCGCGCGTGGGAGGTGAGGCCGCACCATCGAGGCAGGAGCAGGGGTTTTTTATACCGGTCGGTTTCCCGCTGGAAACCGCTGTTACCGATTCTTACCGTCCGCCCGGTATCCGGACCGCCGGTAAAAAAGATTTGAAATTCAAAATCTAAAAATTGAAAAAAAATCGTGGAAAAATACTGTAAAATAGTTTGCGATTTATAGAAGCCAACGTGCAACATTTTTTCAAATTTGAGTTCGCTTTGGTATAAAATAAAAAATTTGAATTGAAGTTTGAAAAAAAAAAAGCGCACGGGCCGGCCCGTCAAGGCCCAAACCGGGCGGTATAAATTAAACCGGCGGTATAAATTAAATACCGGGCGGTATAAATTAAATACCGCTTCGGTAAATACCACTGAACGAAAATTTGAATTCATTTGAATTCAAAAACCAAACCGACCGGTAATCGGCCGGTTTACCGTAACCGGTCCGAAAATCGAAACCGACCCCCGGCGGTTTGGTTCAACCGGTCGGTAAAAAAACCCCGGGCAGGAGAAGCGGCGAGGAGGGGGATTAGCGTGTATTAGTAGGGTTTTTTTGGGAAGGCTCTGATTCTGGGCATGAATCGCGGGCGACGTCCGACGGGGTGTGGGAGGGGATTAGCGCGTGGGGCGGGATTAGCTTGACACAATCAACCATGACCCTTGATTATGAGTGAGTAAAGAGAGAGAAAGGTGAGATTTAATTTGGAGTGTCCGTTTAAAAAGATTTTGAATTTTTTATTTCTATTTGTAGCCTGACTAAGTTGGTGCATTAGTAGGGTACATATACATAAAAGGATACCGTTTCTCAAAACCGTGATCGACCCACTGTATTGCCGAATATCACGTTGCCAACGAATACGCCGCGATTCATCGTCTTCTAATAAATTAGTGTCGCTTTGTTTTGCTCCGTGTTGAGTTGATTGCGTTGTTACGTGAAGGCTATATATATCACCTTAGATCAAACTATTGCAAAAACAAAAAGAAAATAATCTAAAAAATTTGAGAACTTCAAGGAGGAAGCTTTTATTGTATGCCCCCACCAGAGCAAATCTTCGGGATCCAATAATATTATAGACACGATGTTTACGACGCTGGCACTCATGAGCACACAACATAATAATACTAAGCAAAGTGCCTCTAAGCTTACCTACATGTTACTCATCATATCCTTTTGGACAATGATATTCAATCAACTAGTACTAATTATAACCTTATTATAAGATAAAAGTTAGATGGGGCTGTGTTTGGATAATTTGGATCCCTAATCAATCCCTAGAATCACCCTAAGTCGAGCTATTCTAAATTTGACCAACTTTATATGAAAGAATAACGTCCAACCATGACACTAAAGAATTGTATATCTAATTTGCTTGGGAGTTACTCCCTCCGTTCCAAATTGTAGTTCACTTTAACTTTTTTAGATACATTGTTTTTCCTATGCACCTAGTTTTTACTCTACGCCTAGATACATAGTAAAAGCAATGTATTTAGAAAAGCTAGAGTGAACTATAATTTAAAATGGAGGAAGTAAGTCGTCTAGGAACTATAAATATAAGCGACATTATCGGTGTTTTGAGAACTGACGAGTAAATTAAGCGCTGCATCGCTCAAGGAATCGATGACTAGCACCCGGACATAGAAATTATAATAGAATCAGGATGAAACCCTATGCCTAGTGTCTGAGATTGCGAGTACGTGTTCTTTAAAATGTCAGAGCGCTCCAAATGGCTTATTACAACAGGGGCACAAGCTAAGGTCCCTACTGGTGGGAAGAGTTTGAGGAAGGCAAAATCAATCGTTTCAAGAAGGCATGGCTCCCCTTATATAGCCTTGGAGGCCAGGATACATGCAGAAGAATGGGAGTCTCCCTACCCGAGTGTCTGGGAGCCCAAGGGAGGGAGAAAACAAGTTTGGTAATCATATATATGCTTGCTCCATACGCCAAGGTATATATGGTGTACACTAGTGGCACTGTGCTGGCCGTGGCAGCACCATGCGAGTGGTTGTTGTTCACCAACTCCTCTGCCCTGCATGGCCTTGTTTTGTTTGGCATTGTGGCCTTCGTCATGGCGTTCACTACTCGAGGTATAAGTTGTGGTACTGCTTGTACGGGGAGAGTTGTTGTCCTTTGTGGGCTGCCCAATGCCTAGGTCGAGATCCTCATGCCCCGACTCTGTATGATCAATTCGGGGGCTTAGGATCCAGTCAGAAGTGGAATGCTTGCTCCCGGTCATGGATCCCATGGCATAACGGTTGGGATTGTATGCCCATCCATTAGGTTGGACCGGATTTGCCACGGACGTTGCACCATGTGGGGTATTGAGCACCAGGTGTTGTCTTGTGTGTTAGGATGGTGCTAACCGAGGTGATGCTATGGCCCAGAGCCAAACAGTCAGGGGTTGTCATCCTTTTGTTCTTGGTGGAGCATGCACGCATGCTTGCCCTACCTAGACAGGAGATTGAATGTCCACCCACCTCTCATTCTCTCATTTCTACCTTAGTGGCAAAGGCACGCATGAAGTGGTTGTGGGCACTATGTGGTGCATGGTCAAGAGATGAGAGAGCGCGAAGCAGGACTTGTATGAGTTAGAGGCAAAAGGTCTATGTGGATTGGGTTCAGTTGGGCCGTGACCAGCTAAGCTGACATGTGTGGCTCTTAAAGCCGGTCTTTCAAGTATCCCATTTACGCCACCCCGACAGTAGCCCTTCAGTGTTTTTACAATTAGAGATAATCGTGAAGGCACTCTCCCAAGCAGTACTTCTGGTGGTCATAGCATTTTCTCAGGTTTTGGTTGTTGTGTGTCTTTTTCCGTTGGCAGTGCCTTTGGGCTTGCTGCATGTATGCTTGTTAGTCGCCATCGTCCATCTAAGGTGCCTACCCTTTTTATTTTGATGGGATGAGTCAACTGGCGTCCACCAGGTCTAGTGACCTAGTGTGAGTGCAGCAGGGCAGCTGAATTGTCGAAAATAGCAAGCTAATTACTTAGAAGCATTTCACCGAACACCTTATGTGCATACAATAAAATAGCCACATTACATCAACCTTCAAACATGGTGTTGTCCAACAAATACAATAAGGAGTATACTTGTAAGGATTAACTCACTACGCCATCATGAACACATCAAAGAACCCATATATGTATCACATGCCAACAAAATGGAACCAATCAACAAGTATGGTAAGATAAATACTGAATCGTAGGTAGACACAAGGATTTACATGGAAACCCCTTACGGGAAAAACCCACAAGTGGCAACGAGCAAACAGTCCACTGTGAAGATGAAGGATCCAAGAGGTGAGATCCACCCAACAAGGTTGAGGAGGCTCCAAATCCTCACAAGTTTTACTCTTCTAGTAGTGAATTTGGTAGATGAAAGCCTCACATCTCCACTCTCAAACCCTAGCTCTCTCCCCCCTCAAAACCAAATAAACAAGCCACACTCAAGAGAAGGGGGATCTCGGGTTGCCCTATTGGACTGGTTTGGCCAATTTGTGGAAGACCCCACAAAGTTGCATATTGTTACAGAAAAGTCCTTGGACACCTAACCAATAAACAACATTTTTCATAATTTAAATACTTAAACGAGCCTCTAAATAGTGTCAGTGGGAGTTGCAACATCACACCTAGTCTGAGGCGTGTGGTCTAATCTAGCTAGGCCGCTCCCCATGCTACAAGTCTTGTGCGCCCTAGGGAATCTCTGAGGTGTGAGGAAATATGGGTGAATGGCCCGAACAAGAAAAAAAAAACCTCTGAGGTGTGAGTTATTAGTGCATTGGCATTGGTTGCCTTGTGTTGTGCGAAGTGGCGTGTGGCTCATGCGCAGCGTAGTCGTTTCTATGCGCCGCCAGCGGTGAGGCGTCCCTCGACACGGAGGCGCCGAGCCAGAGCCGAGAACGAACCCAAGGCGTCGGACCCCGAGGCGGACTCGATGAAAGAGACTGGCGACGCACGCCAAGGGTGGCGACACGACAAAGCTTTCAGTATTAACTGTACTTCTATAACGATTCAGATTGTCATATGCGTATATATATATAAATATAAGCCTTAGCAACGACCACTAACTGGAGTATTTTGTTTCTCCATCCAAGAACTAACTCTCAATCGAGACTTTGTCGCCGTGTTAGCATCGAGACGAGAAGTGAAGCAGATCAAGAAGCGATCGACATGGCAGCGCCACGACACCTGCTGCGTTCGCTAAAGCAGATCTCATCCGGCCTCGGCTATGCCCGTGCAGGGACACCTCGTCTCGCCGTGCTTCACCTATCTCCGGCGCCTCCTCTTCCAACTCTCGGCTTGCAGTCCCGGACCTTCACCAGCGGCACGAACAAGGCAGCCAAAACTTATACTACCTTTGCTCAGGATACGCAAGCTCGATTAAATCATGGTTATGGAATGGAATACTATAAGCACGGCAAGATGGTGAGTAGCGTGGAATCCGATCATGTTCCTGGGTAAGTATATATTGATGTGTATACACAACTACAGTATTATTTGTTCTCGTGTGCACTTCTTTTTATTACTAATTTGTTTTCTTTGTTTGTTTATATCAATTTGCATTTTGATTTCGATGAATTACTTGATTCACTCTGCCATAATCTAATATCTTCGTTTTTCACGCATGTTTGTAGGTTGAGGGACGACCAGAGCTTCCACCGTATAATTTCGGGCATTCACATGTTCCTCATGACAATCACTGGGTCGTTTGCTCTGTACCAGGTAACCAATTCATGAGTAATTCGCTGGAAACACCACCACTTTTTCAGCCAGTTCCCTGTGGAGCATTTTTTTTTAATCAGAATAGTGTTCCCTTTCAGTTTCTTTGTTTATATACATTACAACATAACAGGATGTTTCCACAGCGATCGATCCTTACAACTGTACTACCAAATTCCTTATGACGAATACGCCGTGTTTCATTACCTCTAATAAATTGTTGTCTTGTTTCTCCATGTTTTTTTTTTAGAATTAGCCAGAGCTTATATTACTCATGGGAAGGATTACAATCACTCATAAGTACCACGCAACTCCGGGGAATTAAAAGCCACTCTTCCATGGATTATTGCGAGATACTAATCTAGCACACCCATGAGCTAACTTATTACAAGTTCTATGAGCAAAGCACAAAAGAAAAAAATTCAAAACTCCGACTAAGTTCCAGCATCTTTTTTTTTCTTTTGAGGAAATAAGTTCCAGCATCTGGAAAGGAATAGGATCAACCTCCGATCTTTGTGATGTGTGGTTTTCCCAGAGATTCACTAGCACTTGGCAATCTGTTTCGATGATAATTTTCCTCACACCGCGCTTGTGGGCATATCGCATTCCATCGCGACACGCCAAAGCTTCTGTTGTTAGGGGGTTCCGGCAGTGGTCATACCATTTGGCCCCAACCCCGAATGCTTGTCCATCGTGATCACGCAAAACCACTCCTGTTGCTCCAGTGCTACTGCCATCAAAATAGGTTCCATCCACATTGCATTTGATCAGCCCAGGAGGTGGCTTCTGCCATTGCTGACTGCTGGATGGATGTTTCTGAGGCTTCAAAAGGGTGGTTCATATATATTCCACAGATCAAACGCCGTATCAATTACCCATTTCACCGCCAAATGCACTGGGCATACCAGTTCACCATGTCTCCTCTTGTTCCTCGCTAAGTTGATTGCGTTGTCACGTGAAGGCATGGGCTACCGATACTTATATAACCTAGATCTTAAAGTATTGGTTGATAAAACACAAAGATATTCTAATCATTTAAGAACTTGAGGAGGCCTACTTGCTTTAGCTTATGGTATGCCACCACCAGATCACAGCAAATCTTCAGGGTCCAAGGTGAACCTACATGGATGCGACTCATCCTTATACACCCTGATGATCCTATCAACTTAGCTTGTACTATTTATAACCCTCTAGCTAAAAAGATAGACGGGAGGGACTGTGTGTTTGGAAATAGTTTGACTTACAAACTCTAGAAGTTAATTTTAAGAGAGTTTTACCACACTTGAAATTAATATTAGCCCTCCATTTGGTCTGATCTAATGGTTAAAAAGGTATAAGAACCGGATAAGAGGAACCAAGTGGTATGTAGGAACCGTGGCATAGGAACTGAATTATAATTAACACTCGAAGGGTATAATAGTGTTTTTAGTCTGACAAGGAGCAGCTTCTCCAAAGATGCGTGTGAAGCTGATTATGAATCAGGTTGAGGAGTCGTGAGTAAAACAAAAATCGCTCATCCGATCCCCCTCCGCCGCCTATCGGAAAAAAGCTGCGCCCGCCGCTGCCGCGACTTCCTTGCCGCCGTGCTCGCCGGCCCCCACGCCGCGTCCCCATCCCCAGCCCCCTCACGGCCGCGCTCACACCGCCGCCCCCACGCCGCCTCGCTGGTCCTGGCCGCCGCCGCGTGCTCGCCGGAGCGCTCAGCCGAGTCGCGCGACAACCTCCCGGGCCTGCGGCTGGCGCGAGCTTCGGGGCGCTCACCTTCCCGCTCTGGCGACGCCACTTCCCCGCCGCCACGCGCCGTCCTCCCGTCCCCATCCCCAGCCGGCCGGGAACAAAGCGTCAGGACCGGCCGCGTCCCGCCGGGCAGCGCCGCGGCCGGGAACGCCAACCCGAGCTGGAATGAGGATCTGCTGTTCGTCGTCGCGAGCCGTTCGACCCCTTCCTGACCGTCGTCGTGGAAGACGATGGGCCAGGCCCGCTGCCCCCCTGTCGACGGTGCACAGGCGGTCCGACGACGGGTGGAGCCCCCGTCCTGGTGGCTGAACCTGTGTGGCGACGAGGCCCGGCCGTACGCCGAGCGGGTGCACGTGCGTGTGTGCTGGAGGGCAGTACTACGTGCTGGACGAGGCGGCGAACGTGGCGAGCGGCGTCGAAGCAGCTGTCGGCCGCCGGTGGGGATGCTGGAGGTGGGCGTCCGGGGCGCCGCCAACCTGATGCCGATGAAGCTGCTACAGGATCTTGTGCCTTGTTGCAACAAGGTACGTACTCACTTAGTTGATAGTATCTGGCATCTGGTGTCACTCGAGTAGTTTAGTGTGCTCAGATTTGAATTTGGGAAAAGTTTCAGGTGGTTGGCAAGGCAGTCATGCTGGATGAAATCATAAACCACGTGCAGTCCTTGCAACAGCAAGTCGACGCATATTTCCACGGGTGCGACACTTTATCCTGGGTTTATTCCGGGATTTTCCCGGCGCAAGCGTTAAGTGGTAGGCGACGCCCCCGTCGACGAAGGCGCCTGTGGTGACTTCGTGAACTTCAAGATTGCCGGCTCAGTCCTTCAAGATGCTCATGGGGATAGGGTTTACGTGCGTGTGTTCATAGGGGTGAGTGTGCGTGCGTGTTGAGTGTCTGCGTTGTACTGTGTAATCTCAAAAAAAAAAAAAAAAAAAAAAATTCACGGCTGGAATGACGATGCATGAGAAGCTGGTGTTCTACGCCTCGGCGGACATCTGCATCCTCACCGCCGTGCTATTTCCACTGTCAATTCACGGCTGGAATGACGATGCATGAGAAGCTGGTGTTCTACGCCTCGGCGGACATCTGCGTCCTCACCGCCGTGCTATTTCCACTGTCAATTCACGGCTGGAATGACGATGCATGAGAAGCTGGTGTTCTACGCCTCGGCGGACATCTGCGTCCTCACCGCCGTGCGCGACGGCCTGAACAGGATAGCGTACATCTGCACCGTGTGCCAGCAGGAGGGTCTGATCTCCAGCGGCGGCGTGGCGGACACGCCAAGGGACAGTATGACGAGTGCTTCCTACGTTGGCGGCGGCGGCGAGAAATCCGGCCGAGCGAAACTACGACAGGAGGAGGCGGACGCGGCGAGTTGTACAAGAGAAGCTGATTTACTAAAAAAAAGAAAACTGAGAAGCTATAACGAGTGCTTCCTACGTTGGCGGCGGCGGCGAGAAATCCGGCCGAGCGAAACTACGACGGGAGGAGGCGGACGCGGCGAGTTGTACAAGAGAAGCTGATTTACTAAAAAAAAAAAACTGAGAAGCTATAGTTAAAAGTACTAATCTACCCTTAATGACTAAAATTAGGTGGAGGAACCGGCGCAATTGGACCGGAGGAACCGGTGGTTCCTCCCAAGCACTGTAAAAATTCACAATATGAGATGGAGGGAGTAGTACGTTGACTAGATCCCTATAAATAGTCTAAACAATACCCTTTAACCACATATATATATATAGCACAAAACAAAACGACTCTTCTCCTTCATGTCCACCTCATAGGCGCCCTCATCGTTTTGGTCAAATGACATTTTGCATGTTTGTGGAACGATCAGCAAGCAACCCTTCTTGCCCCCGCGTCGCTCTCTCTATAGGGGCGACACACGGGCGGCGCCAATTCGCCGCCGCCCGGGGAGCTTTTCCCCCGCGACCCTCCCCGCGGGCGTCGCCGCAGCTTGACGCCGTTGTCCCGGCGGAGGGCGAGGATGGCAGCGGCTGGGCATCCCCCCCTCTCTCATGGCCACAGCCCACAATGGGACCTCAAGGAGGCGACATCCGGCGACGCATTTCCAGCCCATGTTTGGGCAGATCCGGCGTCTTTTCGGTCTCGATCCGTCGTCCCCGCGCATGGATCTAGCGATTGGGGGCGTGGTGGCGCATTCATCGATGGCAGCCCCACTGCGGCGGTTTCGCGTCCCAGCGGCGGACCCGGCTCTTTTCGGTCGGTCCCGTGTGTGGAGCTTCGGCCGGGGGGTGGCTGTCAGAGGCTGCTGGTCATCACGTGGTGACGGGCGGCGGGTGCGGCGCCCGGCGAAATATGGTGGAGCTCTAACGGAGATGCGGCGGTGGAGGTTGGCAAGAAGGTGAGGGGCGGCGCCGTGTGGCGGGAGCCGGGGACCTTTGGCGTTGGGAGGCGGTCTTCGCCTATGTTGTCCCTCCCCTCCGTGCTTTGGGCCGCCGCGCGCGGCGCCCGAACCTGGTCGGCGGTGGCGGCGGAGACGGCCACAATGTGCGGCCGGTGGATGTGCGTGGTGGTGGATGTAGGGTGGTGGCTACGGTTGTGGTCCGGTCATGGCTGTGGCGTGATGGCCGACGGCACTTGGGCCGGGGGCGTGCCGATGCGGCCATGTGCGGGGACGGCAGCAGCGGCGGAGGTGGTGGTCTGCAAGGTGCCGGCGCGCGGTGTTTCAATGCGGCAGAGGCCCTGTGTGGGGCACTGGTGGCTGGCCACTCTCGGCCATGGTGGTTGGGAGGCGTTGTCGGCGGACATCTGCATGCGCGCAGTGGGGACGGCGGTGAGTTGGTGATGGTCCTCTTCTTCTTCCTCATCGGTTGTGCAGATTCGGCGCCGCTTCGGTGGCGGGGCTAGGTGGCTAGGTGTTGGCATTTCTTAACGCAAACAGAAAGGGTTCCGCAAGCGCACGGAAATGCCATTGTAGCTTTCACCCGGAAGTATTCAGGGTATCGTATTTCCACAGGGAAGGCATGGTGTAAATGTTTCTAATATGAACATGGACACGATAACATGACTATGCAATAGGCCAAAGTTCATAACAGGGATAGAACAGGATAAGTAAGGATAACTTGACACACACATTCGAGCAATCTCAAGGATAAAGAAGACCCTAAAGTAGAGCAAGACATATCCTGAATAGCTATGTTAGAGAGCGGGTATACTACATGCTTGTACCATTAGAGATTCTAAGTTAAGATAGCTATGGTCATTTGTTGACTTACTGGCACCGGCTTATACCGGGGTGCCGCCAGTACCTCCGGCTTACGGCTCTCGCCGACCACGGACGTGGGGGATTACAAGGGACGGACAGTGGCTGTCACCACCCGCCTACCACCTCAACCGTACATGGCCGAGGCAAACGAAGGCAGCCCCTAGCCTAGACACCATGTCTACGCCATTGACTACTACTCTAGCGTGTAACAAGGCTTACCCGTCCCCGGGGTCCTTCTACTAAAGCATCCGCCACGAGGGATCGAACGACGATCCCGCAAACCAACAAATCGACCAAGACTAACTCAAAGTAGAACTCTACATCTCAACTTGGATTTGGTCTAAACATGTATGTATAATACATTAAGCATAAAGTTCTATATGACAAGATCACAACATGAAAACTATATACTAGTTCATATGCTAAGATCATATCATAGGAACTATACTCTAGTTCATAAGCATAGCTATATTGATAATAAGAACAAGAACAAGATGAAGAACAAGATATGAAGAACAATACATTGATCATACCAAGTTTCTCTCCATAGTTGATCTTGATCTTCTATTACATCTTGCCAAGCTCCTAATACTAACCAAAAAGTAAAAGATACAAGTGTGGAGGGAGAGAGCTCTTGTGTGGTGTGTGTTGAGGTGAGGGCACTCCCCATCTATTTATATCTAACATGGTCGGTTTCGTGCGGGTAAATAAGGAAGCACCTAGCAATACCGCCTATGCATGGCAGCATGCAACCGCCTCGCGAAAGGTCGGCTCGAGAGGCGGCACCGTGGTCCCCGGACCCACTTCCATCCCGGCCGGATCGGGGTGGCCCGCCTCGCGACCGCCTTTTGCCTGGGGGCTCTGGGCCGGCCTCGATCCGTAGTTTAGGGGTGCTTTGGTCCACTTGTTCTTTGAAGTGGGCTTTCTCTATTCCCCCTTTGATTGCACATTTCGGAATGTGTGTTCTCGCTTTGCGCTTTGTTCATTACTTCGTGCATTTCCACTTGTTTCCGGCGTTTGTCCTGCGAAACATGTTATCTCGAGAAACAAGTGGAATGGGGTCATAGCATATGTATATGTGTCATAAGTATGCTTGTTTCTCCGGATTTGGACAAAAATTGGCGGTATAAAATGGTCGATAACGACCACCAACACTAGGTATGTTCTCACGGTGCCGTGGCAACATTGTTGTGATATACTGAGCCATCTCTTCGGTAGTGGAGATGCAGAGGCGGTGGGGAGTTGTTGCTTGTTGCTTGTCTGTGAGCGTGTGTAAGGTGCGGTGTTGATCCGGGCGAAAGCCTTCACCAACATTGTTGCCGGTGGTAGTGGTGGCGGCGCCCTTGTAGCGTCATTCTTTCACGTTCGGGACACCATTATGGGGCACCATGTCCTGAATCATGGAGTCTCGGGTTGAAAACTCGGTCCAGTTACTGGACGAGCATCAGCGGCGTCACGTCCTCCTTGGAGGCGCCGCTCTTGGAGACTCATCTTAGCTTGTGGTAGTGTAGGAGGTTGCCTGGTTGGCCCGTGCGCAGCGGCAGAGGAGGTGCGCAAGGTCTTGTTGTTGGCGACAAGGTGTAGAGGGCCCATGGGTGTTGGAGGTCTTGAACTGGTGCGCGTGGTGCGCGTGGTGATCTCGGTGATGGCTGGGCGGAAGTGGTGCTCTCTCGAAAGGGTTTCAGATATCCGAGTCCCGGGCGCTTGTTTAGTGGAGTGTGAGGCGGTGGGTGAGGCGAGGCCCCCACTCAGAGTAGCCAGGATCAGTGGTTTTCAATGGTGCGACGGTCCCATCTTTGGAGGAGTTCGGTAGCTACTCGGGCTTGCAAAGTGAGCTGTGGGCTTTGGGCGTGGCACGGGGTTGGTGATGACGGGCGCAGTTCCGATGGCTCGCTTTCGGCTCCTCTCCCAGTGGTCGTGGTATAGAGTAGTGTTGTGTGCGTTGTGTCGTCGTCCCAATCCAACCGACCGTTTGTGATGGAGGCTCGTGTTGATGACCCAATCCAACCAAGCGGAGCATCATGCTTATTTTCTCCCATCCAAGTTGTTGTTAGTGGTGTTGAATTGCTTTAGTTGGGTCGTTTCGACCAAGTTGAGTAGGTAGTTGTGGTTGATGTTTCGACCAAGTTGAGTCGCTAGTAGTGGTGGAGTTGTATCAAAGTAGGTAGGATGAGTGTGGCTCTCCTCGGTCGTATGGTTTTTGCCTAGTTTCCATCCAAAAACTGGATGGAGCGCTTGCCTTCTTTTTTCTTTATTTGTCTAATAGAAATCGCGGCAAAGCTTTTGCTGTCCCTTCGAAAAAAAAACATTTTGCATGTTTACTAAGGGCACCTTTGGTCGGGCTTTTGGACCTGTTTTTGCTTTTACAAAAGTCAACAACCAACCAAAGGGCCCAAAGGCCACAACAACTTTTGCCTAATAGCAGCTTTTGCTCTACTACAAATTGAAAAGCAACCTTACCCTTGCTATCTTTTGGGGCTAAAAATTTCCCACCTACCATTGGTTATATAGAAAAATGTTTTGTTTCTTTCTTTCCCTTTCTTTCTTTCACCCTTTCCCCATGCGGCGCGATCTCACGAGTGGAACCACAGCGCGAGCTCGCTTGAACACGCCGTTGCGGGCGAGGGCATGCCTCGCCGTCCTAGGCAAGGACAGCCTATGCTGCCGCGGCTCCCTCCCCATACTCTGGCGTTTCCTCCTTAGTCCTCCCTACTCCGGCGGCGGGCCCACCCCTCCATAATTCAACAAATTTCAGATCGGGAGCAGGCGCATCCTGCTCCGACCGTGGCGGCAGTGGTGTCTCAAGTGCGGGCACAGCAGCGTGTCGCCCTGCTCCGGCGTGGGGCGCAGGCGCGTGACCCTGCCCGGCAACGCCGCGAACCCTACTCGGTGCGGGCATAGGCGCGTGACCCTTCCGGCGACCGCATGAACCCTGCTCCCTCCTCCATTGTCGACAACAAGCCGGTCCCCTCCTCCATTGCGGACTCCTCTGCGCGACCTTCCTCCTCCATGGTCGGATCCAGCTGGCGCACTCAAGCCCGAGTTCTCAAGCGCCGCCGCCCGAGCTGAGTGGGCGGTGGAGGTCCTGCTCCTTCACGTGGATGAAGAAGAGGTGCCTAACGAATGGGATCCACTTGTCAGTGAAAGAGCCTTTCAAAAGCCTCAACTTCTCAAATTAAACGGGCTTCTACTTTTACGAGAACCACTTTTTCAAAAGCCATAGCTCACAACAGCTTTTTCAAAAACTATAAGCCAACCAAACACACCCTAAATGTGGAAAGGCCATACAGAAGGTCCATATTAGGGCCGGCTGTAATATAGCCACTTACTAGCATGCATTTAACTATCCACGTTAGTGAACCATGTAATGCGGTAACATCAATTAACGATGATTTTTAATATGTTCCTGCAAGCTAGATATCCATAGTAATGAGCCACATAAGAAATAACTACAGGATGTTTGATTTTTACTCGTGATCCCCCAGCATGTGCAAACATATATTCTTGTAGTTTACTACTAACCTAGAACACTTCTAAGTGCAGCTAGTTATATGTTTTGTTCCTATCTTGAATAATAACTTGGTGTGTTTTGGTTTGCATTCTCCGTCCACTTATGTATGCTGCTTTGGAAACGCCGAACGCTATTATGGACACACCTGTCATCCTCGTACAAAAATTCAACATTCTTGTATGCCGCATTTGCTATTATTCTTCCAAGGTGGCTGATACTCCTATGCTTATAATGCTTAAATGTTGTAAGTTAGTTAGTGTCCTCTTCTGTGTGTTATATTATATATAATACGTAGTGTGTATATCAGAATTGAGAAGCAGTTTTTGGTGCGGCTATCTCTCGCAAAGCTAGAGTGGTTTATTTCTCAATGGAGGTAATCTTGAGTGCGATTCTGGGTGAAGTCGCGGGCAGATGTTTTTCATTCTTGATTGACAAATACATGGCAGAAGAAACAAGGACAGAAAGTGTGGATGAGATGCTCCAGAGGCTGCAACTGCTGCTGCTCCGGGTCCGCGTCATCCTGGAGGAGGCTGACGGGCGAAGCGTCACAAGCCAAGCCATGCTGCAGCAACTGAACCTCCTGAGGAAGGAGATGTACAGAGGCTACTACATCCTGGATAGTTTCAGGGTAAACCAAGCCAGCCGCCAAGACGATGCCAAAGGTCACAACTATTTTACTCTCTCTAAATTCAGTCCTGCCAAGCGTCTTTTTCTCTCTACCGCTAGTGCTTCTGGTACCGGTGGTACATGCACACCATGCGTGAAAGAAGTTCAGCAAGTGTCCAAAAACTTGGGTACCATCATCTTCCATATGAGTGAGTTTCTCGTATTTCTGAAGAACTATACTCCGCGGTACCGGCAACCTTACTTTATGCATCTGATGATTGGTGAGAGCATGTTTGGCCGTCAAATGGAAATGGAGAGGGTCATCAATTTTCTGATGCAAACAGAGCCTTCTATAGGAGAAAGTACAGGGGTTCTACCAATTATTGGTCCAGAAGCTGTTGGGAAGAGCACTCTTGTTGCTCACGTGTACAATAGCGAGAAAGTGCGTGAACATTTTTCTAGAATTGTTTTAGTCACTCACGAAGATGTCAAAGATAAACGGTTGGCTTCTTTGAAGGATGGGGGTCTGACAATCTACCAAAACAATGCATTGCACAATGGGAAGGGGAGGTTGCTAGTTATTATTGAATTATTAGAGGATATTGTTGAAGAGGATACATGGAAGAGGTGGTATCGAGCTTCTTCAGCCTGTCTTGAATCAGGAAGCAAAATTGTTATAACGAGTCGATCAAGCAAAATCATAAAATTTGGTACTACACAAGCTCTTGTATTAACTTTTCTACCGATAGAAGCATTCTGGTATTTCTTTAAGGTGCTTACATTTGGAGTTCAAATCCCAGAAGACCAACCAAAGTTGGAATCAGTTGCCCTAGAGATAGCGAGAAAGATTAATGGATCATTCACACGTGCAAACATCATCTCTAGCTTGCTAAGAAAAAAAATTCACTGCTCGACATTGGTTACAAGTCCTTGCATACGTCAACAAATATCCCCGCAATGGCATTATGCAAGAAAATAAACCTCAATATTATCGGAGAACAGAATCAGATACTTGTTTTGTGATTTATGGCGAGTACGTGACAAACTTTCATCATCACAATGTGGTTCCTAAAATAACATTGCAGGATGTTCTATCCGGACGTGTTCAATGTCAAAAGAGGTATGAGGTCCTCAGATGGAAGTCCCACATACCGCCATACAGTAGCTATATTTACAGTTGTGCCATAATAACAAAATCAAGTGAAATCAAGAAGAAGAATCATCGCTATTCAGAGGTACTACAAATATTGTGCCACATGCAACAAGAGAAGTGGGATCTTTCTGGTGGAAAGATTTGCTCAGATTGAATAACCTCTTCAGAGGTATCTCTATATGCCAGCCAGCTGATGGTGCTTCAATTTGCTTCTGGGATGATTTATGGCTGGAGGATATTCTTGCTCAAAAATACCCATGGTTGGCATCCTTTGCAAAGAATGATTGTGTCTCTGTACTAGAGGTAACGCAAGCCCAAGACCTTGACACACTTTTCTTCCTACCTCTATCAGTGCAAGCACTAGGTAAAATGTGTTAGCACAATGTAAAAATAGTAGTGGCTAGACTTAGTCGTAGCACACCCATCTTGGTCTGTGCATGCATAGCAAGCTTGTGTAATGCCTATATGTATACACCACATCGATTAATGAAGTACAGTTCATTCACTTTCATGGTATCACGAGTTGGTCTAATCCAGCGACCTCTCGCTTCCGCTTGCCGTCGCTGATCCTCACGATCACCGGCCTCCGCCGTCGCTGATACTCACGATCGTCGGCCTCCGCCATCGCTGATCTTCACGATCACCGGCCTAGGCCATCGCTGGGCATTTGCTCGCCAGCCCTGCCCGGCTTCAAGCATGCGCTCCCTACCGTGTGCCACTCGCGTGCCCCTGCATCGATCGCGCGGATCCCGCGACGCTGACCCGCCCAGCGCCTCCATGGTAATCGCCGATACCGCGGCGCGACGCCGATCCCGCGACAACTCCGCGACCGATCCTACGACGCCGATCCCGTGACCGCGACAATAGAGGCAACATGCAATTTTGGCCGCACCCTGCTTCACCGGCTTCCTTCGCTGCCATGCCACAGCCGCCGCAGTAGTTTGGTGCGCCCTACTCGCCGGTGGTGGTGTCTACCCCTACACCATGCATCAGCAGCTCCAGCCATGGACAAGGATGCAGGGCAGATCCACGTCGTCTTCCGTCCACAGCTTCAACACCATGTCGCTGAACGCGATGCCTTCGACCGAGTGGTACGCTGATTCCGCACCGCGCTCACATGGTCAACAACGCTGGTATACTATCCTCTTTTCATCCTCCTTCGTCATCAGGTCCTTCATCTATCATTGTGGGTAATGGAGCCTTGCTTCCTGTTACCTCTGTTGGGTCATACTCTTTTTCCACGACGGGACGTCCTCTTTCTCTTTCTAATGTCCTAGTCTCACCTAGCATTATTAAGAATTTAATTTCCGTCCGTCGTTTCACCACCGATAATAATTGTTCCATCGAGTTTGACCCATTTGGCCTTTCTATCAAGGACTTAGACACACAAAGAGTGATCGCCAGGTGTAATAGTACGGGTAACCTCTACCCATTCTTTCCACCGGCACTAGCTAGCACCACCGCCTTTACTGCTGACTCATCCTCCACCACTCTGTGGCATCGCCGCCTTGGTCATATCGGTCATGAGGCATTGTCCAAGCTCATTAGCTCTAATGTTATTTCTTGTAGCAAGTGCCACCCTGATCATATTTGTCATGCCTATCAATTAGGCCGCCATGTGCGTCTTCCTTTTAGCATGTCAAATTCTCAGGTGCTTCATTCTTTTGATTTAATACATTGTGATCTTTCGACCACTCCAGTTGTTAGTGTGTCTGGGTATAAATATTATCTTGTCATCCTTGATGACTGCACCCCCACTACACTGGACCTTTCCTTTACGCCTCAAGTCCGACACATTTGGCGTTTTATCTAACTTTTTCTCATTAGTGCGCACACAATTTAACTCTCCCATTAAGGCAGTTCAGTGCGACAACGACCGCGAGTTCGATAACTCCTCGGCCTGCACATTCTTCCTCACTCACGGGGTAGTCCTCCGTCTGTCGTGCCCACACACTTCACAACAACGGGCGTCTTTGGCGCACTCTTCGCACGATTAACAACATTCTGCACTCACTTCTTTTTCAGGCCAGTCTTCCTCCAGTTTATTGGGCTGACACACTTCATACTGCCACATATATGATAAATCGTCACCCAACAAAAACACTAGATGGTCGCACTCCTTTCCTTGCACTCTATGACACACAACCATCATATGCTCATCTTTGAGTTTTTCGGTTGTGCCTGTTATCCCAACTTATCCTCCACAGCTTCACATAAATTGTCACCTCACTCCTCCTTGTGTGTCTTCTTGGGTATTCCTCCGATCACAAAGGGTACCGGTGTCTTGATCTACATTCAAATCGGATCATCGTCTCTCGACACGTTGTGTTCGATGAGACTCGGTTTCCCTTTCCCGACATCTCCACCTCCCCCCAAGATCCAGCAACACTAGAGTTTTTGAGCGATGATGATGATTCCTCTCTACCTATTGGGCCAAGAGTTGTGGCTACAGGTACTCGACTTCCCGGTGGCTTGTCGCCCGACACTGCTGCCCCTGCGTCCTCTACACAGGCTGCTACTAGTAAGCGCCCCTCCACCTCTACGGTGCACCACGGTGCCCCTTCCACGTCGGCCGGTGCTACTGCCCACCGTGCACCCTACACAAAGCTTCCGCCCGGCGTGCTACCCTGTGCACCCGCAGGCTGCTTTGCCGGCGGCGCCAATCACACAACGCCCACGAGTATTGTCAGTCCTGCTGCCCCTAATGCTCACGCACAGGTTGTTACCCGGCGATTACCGACCCGTCACAGCTGCTACTCGACCGGTTGCTATCCCTCCGGTCACCAATGCGCACTCGACGCGCACACGTGGCAAGGCCGGCGTCACCCAGCCGTGGATCGCCTTAATCCCCACGCTATCGCTATGTCGCCGTTGCCTCGCACCGTCCGTTATGCCCTATCAGATCCAAATTGGCGTGCTTCTATGCAAGCTAAGTTTGATGCATTGATCGCCAATGACACCTGGAGTCTTGTGCCACGGCCTCCTAGTGTTAATATGGTCACTGGCAAGTGGATTTTTCGTCACAAGATGCACACAGATGGTTCTCTGGATCGCTACAAGGCTCATTGGGTTCTCAGGGGATTCACTCAGCAACCTGGTATTGATTACGATGAGAACTTCAGTCCAGTGGTCAAGCCCACAATAGTCCGAGTGGTTCTTTCTCTGGCTCTCTCTTAGGACTGGCCTATTCACCAATTGGATGTGAAAAATGCGTTCTTCCATGGTACTCTCTCAGAGATTGTACTGCGTTCAGCATGGGTTTGCTATGACAGATATGGGTCAGCTTCACCATTTTCTAGGTCTTTTAGTGGCACATTTTGCTAGTGGGTTATTTCTTTCTCAGCGCCAGTACACACAGGATATTTTGGAGCAAGCCGGGATGAGTGAGTGCAAGCCATGCAGCACCCCTGTTGATCTACACTCCAAATTATCTACAGATGGACCTCCTATCGCTGATGCAACACAGTACCGCAGCCTAGCTGGCACTTTACAGTACTTGAAATTTACTCGTCCAGACATCGCGTTTGCTGTTCAGCAAGTGTGCCTCTATATGCATGATCCCAGGGAGCCCCACCTCACGGCTCTCAAGCGGATTTTGCGATACCTTCAAGGTATTCGTCACTTGGCCCGACCATGCGCCACTCATCACCTACTGCACCTCATCGTGTACACGATCTGCATCGGGTCGGATGTCCGGACACCCGTCGCTCCACCTCAGGCTATGCGGTGTTCCTAGGTGATAACCTGGTGTCCTGGTCCTCCAAGCGTCAGCACACAGTCTCATGGTCCAACGCTGAGGCCGAATACCGTGCTGTGGCAAATGGGGTCGCTGAAGCTACGTGGCTGCGACAGTTGTTAATTGAGCTTAATCACCCTCCTCGCCGAGCCATAGTGGTCTATTGTGATAACGTTAGTGTTGCGTATCTCTCTAGTAATCTGGTGCAACATCAGCGAACGAAGCATGTTGAGATCGATCTCCACTTTGTTCGAGAGAAGGTCTCCCTCGGTCACGCTTCGGGTTCTTCATGTTCCTACAACATCACAATGACGCCGACATCTTCACCAAGGGTCTCCCCACCTCGTTGTTTCGAGTTTTGGTCTAGCCTGACCGTTAGCGATGCTCCCGATTAGATCTGCGGGGAGTGTTAGCAAAATGTAAAAATAGTAGTGGCTAGACTTAGTCGCAGCACACCCATCGTGGTTTGTGCATGCATAGCATGCTTGTGTAATGCCTATATGTATACACCTCATCGATTAATGAAGTACAGTTCATTCACTTTCAAAATGAAGTCTCTACATGAACAATAACTAGTAGAGTATAACCAAGATGAAACTGATACATGGTCGCCAGTTTGGGGTAACACATATACTGCTAAAAAGTTCTATTTGGGCACACCCTGCATTCAAAATGATCTAGAAATCCAGATGTATTCCAAGAGTCAAGTTCTTTGCACGGTTGATACTGGTCGATCGGCTGAACACAAAAACAATGCTACAAAGAAGGCACCTCAATGTACAAGGTACTCAAGCTTGCATCATGTGCACCTCTGGAGAACCTGAAACAATTGAGCTTGCATCAATGGAAAGAATGACGAGGGGGAGTTGCACACATTCTATTACCTTCTTCACTGAGGCTTCACTCATCGCTGCATGGGAGCTCTAGAAGATGCTTGAAATGATAAGGTTTTTGAGTGATGTGAGCCAAGTCCAAGTCTATGGTTTTCCAATTATAAAAGTCATTGTCTTTTGCAATTAGTTAGATTTAAAGATGATTTGTGGTCACCTTTTCATGTATGACTTTATGCCTTTAGTTAATCACTGTATGTATGACTCCTCCTCTTTTTATAAGTAATGAAAAATGTATTTTACTGTGAGCACCTCCCCAATAGTCTTATGCATCAAAAAGAGAGCTAGCATTCAAGAGACGATTAGTCCTCAATAGGATCTAGTCTTTAGAAATAGATAGATAGAGGGAAGAGTTTGAAGTAGGTGTCGGCCTATCGGTGCTCCCTCTATGACTTGTACCTTGATGGAAGTCAACCTATGCTTGGGATGGCTCTGGTGATCAACTTCTTATCTTAATTAGTACGCAACATTGTTTATATGGTTCTTCTGGTTTGAAATTCTCTAGCTTAGTTGGTTAGAAGAACCCATCGGCACTCCTCAGCCCCGCGGAGCAAATTTTAGATTAGGGTTAAAAATCCCCTCTTTTCTCCCACAGCCAAAACGCAGTATGGGTGGGGCAGGGGTTTGGGGTTTTCTTGACCTGCCTAAAAACCTTTTTTTTCTTATGGCAATGCCCGAGGGTTGTCTTATCCCCCGTAGGTCAATTTTTTTTTTTTTTTTTTTTTGTGATAAGAAGATTGGCAAAGCCATTGGTAAGCCTGATGCATAGTTTTGTGACAAATCAGCACTTTGTGTCATGAAAAAGATTCACATCTTCCTCAAACCGAGGATAGGTGACAGGCCTCAGTCGTGAGCAGCAAATGGAACTAGGAAGTGAGGCTGAGTATTCTGAGTTGAGTCTGTGACTTAACTGAATTATGATTGTTTTTCGCAGCCAAATTTAACTCCAAATAAACTTGCATGATGACTAAGCCATTCCAGCTATCTCACAAAAAAGAAACATCATTTCCCATCATTGACTGCAACCAAAACCAAATTCTTATAGGAACCCCATATCTATTAGTGAGACGAGGAAGACATCCTCCAGAGTAGTATGGGTATTAAACTAAAGGAAAAATTCTAAATACCCCCAACGTATTTAGCTAGTGTCTAACTAAGGCCACTAAGTCTAAAACCAGGTATCCTACACATTAAAATTTGACAAACTGGGCAACTAACCCCTTGGGGCAGTTTGGGAGGGCGGTTTCGGTGACATGGCGGCCATGGTGGAGCGGTATTTGCCACGCTGGCCAGATGGATGGCGAACAGGTGCGCTAGATCCGCCTGACTGCTGGCCCCCACTTGTCAGATCCCCATTCCCACCGAAATACGCCTCCTCCCCCCGCGTGGCATCCCATCTCCGCCCCGCCGCCACACTCATTCCCAGCCCGCCGGTCCCGAATCCGTCGTTAGGGTTAGAGGTGAGGTCGTCGGCGGTGGTCCCGATCCTATGGCGGAGTCAAGTGCGCGTTCCTCCCGAGGCTCCGCTTGCAGTGGGCTAGACGGCGCCGGCTACGAGGGTCAGGGCTCGCCTATCCCCTACCGCACCGGCCCTCTAGCGTACGCCGGCGAGGTGCAGTGCGATTGCAAAGTGAAGGCTTGCCGGTGGATCTCGTGGAGCGATGGCAGCCCAGGCCGTAGGTACTACCGATGCCCATGGTCCAAGGTAAGTCTTTGTTCTTGAGTCCCCATTTGCGCCGGCCGTCGGCCATGCTTGATTTGGTTCATCTCTCGTGAAAGGTGAAGAGCAAGGACTGCGGATTCTACAAACAGTTGGACTTGGAATGCTCTGATTGGTACAAGGAAGTGCTGCGTGAAAGGCACTACATTTTTGTTATCATCATCGGTCCACACCTCTTGGTCTTCATCATCTGTAGCCAACTCATTGTTCATCTGTTCATCATCTGCAAACAACCCATCTGCACCAACTCATTATACATCTGCCTTTCTCCAAACCAAGGCATTGGCCACCACCTCGCCTTCCTCATTCTCTATCTCCCCGCCAAAGATTGGGCACCCCTCATTCTCCACATCCTCGGTGTACATGTCCACAACTAAACCTTCCGGATAGCCAGCCAGTAGCTTCATGAGCCTTCACCATGACCTAACAAGATTCATCATTCACCAACAGAACAAGACCTGAGGTCATATCCAAGTGTGGCCGCAACCAATAAATCCTGATGACATTGTCAGTCTTGTAGTGATCTTCCAGATGCCCCTTGATCTCAAAAAATGAAAGCTTGTCCAGATCAATCCATGATTCACCGATATCTCCACCAAAATAACTCAAAGTAGAACCCACTCTCTGAAACCAACCACCATAATAAAACCTAATGCATAACATGTCAAAGCTCACCATCCTAATGTAGCCTGAAAACAGCAAAAGGGACCATGATTACGAACTCATCACGAACTCTACCAAACCAGGTGCTGTGAAATCACTACCAAAACCCTACCAAAACCCTAACCTCTAAACAACAGAAAAACAATCCACATAGTCAAATTGCAACAAAAGAACTAGACTTGCGCCTCCATTCTTGACCAAATGAACTCTAATGCCACTACACCAAACCCTACCCGTCACGCAGAAAACCCCAACTTCTCGACGAGCTCGTCGGCCGCTACACAATCGTGCCAAAGAAACAGGGGAGGGAAGGGTACATGCACTGGAGGAGAGAAGCTTGAAGCCGATCACGGTCACCCGCCGCCGATCATCACCACCTCGTCGCCTCACAGTGTCATTGAGAGAGAGAGAGCAAAGGTGGGGACGAGTAAGCGCCATGCAAGCGAGAGCGAGGGAAGAAGCGAGGAACAGAGGCATCGTATTTAGGGGGAGTGTGTAAGTGCAATCAACCTATAATGTGGGTTTTGGCGTTGATGACAATCTAAATAGAGGACTAATGAGATTTATCGAGATGACAAGCAGAAATACGTCAAGAGGACATTACAAACCTAAAGGAGGAGTACCCCGATTCGATTTGCTGTTGGTACTTCAAGAAAGGAGGTTTACATTCATTTTACATTTTGAAATTGAGTATAGGACATGCCGTACTATTAAGAGGGATTAGAATCATCGTGCCCAAAAGCGTGCAACCAAGTGCTCTTTTTTTCACATCTCTTAACCTCCACTCCAAACTTAGTCACCATTCAAACACTTTCTACTTCACGGTGACTAAGGCCGAAAGCAGATGGTGCCGCCGGGGGGCGGTGTGTGCCGCTATGCGGGCGGTGCCGCTTGATCATGTGCGGCGGTGCCGCCATGATCCGACCGTTGGGAGGATAGTATTTATACTTTCCTTTTTTACCCCAACGGTCACTTCTTCGTCCTCCTGGCTCACATTCGACAGAAACACTCCAAGTGCTCAGCTCTCTCTCCTCCATTGAAGCTCCTCCTCCCCTCAAGCTAATCCATCGATTCCACCATCGATTCTTGAGTGTGAGGGTTGCAAACTTTGATTGGAAGAGAGCTCCACTGATCTTCAACGTTCTAGAGGCACTTGGTTCGCACTTTGGCCGGCGGTTTTGGTCTTTTCCTCTTGGAGCTTGCTCCTAGCCGGCTAGTGCGTCGCCCTTGAGCATGCCAACTTGTGTGGCAGCCTAGGGAGGTTTGTAACACTCTCTTGCATCTAATACATTACCCCACATCTCTAGGATTCGGTTCCTAGACTTGTGAACGAGGCAAAGAGGCAAACCTTTGTGGTGAGCTCATTCCTTTGTGGAACCTCAACAACGTGGACTTAGGCAAGCCTTGGTGGCGAGCTGAACCACGGGATAAATCATCGTGTCACCGTGTGCTTGATTTACTTTATATTGCCATCATATTGTTGTTGTTGAGAGGATTTAGGGTTTGAGGTCGATCTCTTTGTATACACTCGATCTACTTGTTTCAGCTCTCGATCTATAACCTATACCTGTCCAGGAACCAAGCAAAGTCACGGATCCGTTTTCATTGAACATTTTTGAACTATGAGCTGACCTTTCCTGCAGGAGTGGCGGTGCCGCTTAGTGGAGCGGCGGTGCCGCAAGGTGATCTGACAGTGTTTCGAGTTGATTTTTGAAACAGGCCTATTCACCCCCCTCTAGGCGTCCAAATGATCCTACAGAGTGGGGTCCGACAGTGGGGGCAACCGGTCGAGCAGAAGTAGCACTTTTTCGCCTTCCATCCGACCAAAGATGTCAATTGCAGCTCCACCGTGGGTCGCCATGTCACCAAAAACCGCCCTCCCAATCCGCCCCCAGAGGTTAGTTGCTCGGTTTGTCAAATTTTAATGTGTAGGATGCCCGGTTTTAGACTTGGTGGCCTTAGTTAGACACCACTAATACGTTGGGGGGGGGTATTTAGACTTTTTCCTAAACTAAATGAATCCAAGGAATATCCATGCAGATAAAGAACTTGTGTAGACCTTAAGCAAAGGAACTTCATTATGTGAGCGAAGCTTAAGAAAACCCAAATCACCATCAAGCTTAGGGACACAAACTATTGGCCATACTACTCTGGAGGATGTCTTCCTTAAGAAAAGGAACTTCATTATGGGGGAGGAGGGGGGTTCTGAAACTTGACAATCTATTTGTTGATTCTTTTAGCAAGAGGATGGTGCTCATAGCAAAAGTAGGCCTACTTGAAGATCTCTAGTTTAGTTTTAGCTAATTGATGAAACCCTAAGGACTAATCTATCTACTCAAGTGTTTATTTAGTTTAAGATTGGTATAGCCAAGTTGTGGAGCATGGTGGTCATGGTGGATACATGGAATGATTCAAAATATGATCACATGCTTGGACTTGGAAAATAAGAAAGAGAAAACCAAAACGGGCTCAAGGCAAAGGTATAACCATAGGGCCATTTTGTTTGCACTCAAGACACTATAGAGGGTGTCAGTGATTTAGGATCGATAGCTGAACAATTAAGAGAGGAAATATGTTGGAAATTTCTCTCTAATTATAGGAATCGCTCCCTCACTCCGTAAGTGTTTCTCACAAACACTCACATACTCTCATGGATGAACTCACAAGAACCATCAAAATAGAGACACATTTTATTGATGCAAGCCACACAACTCACGTCCCTTTTCCATTAATTTATAGACTCGACAACTATGTACATCCAAGGATAACAACCGGCCAATTCACTTAGCCTCACACCATGCAAAGCTTAAGGAACGACCTCTTCACTGGCCACAAATGGCTCGTAGCACATCTCGTGCATGCATCCATCCTCACCCCGACCAATTCGGGCCATTCCTCTACTCCTTCCATGCATCAATTCACTCGACCATGTTGACCTTTCCATTGCCTATATTTAGTAGCATCGCTTCACGCGAACGCCCACATCACATGGCACGCCGACATTATCCATGGACCATCTTACACTTATTTTCTAGGTGCAATTAATAATGTAAACATGCAATACTCTAATGCCAAGATTACACTAACAATCTCCCCTAATCTTGGCATCACCATTCACGTGCAATGCTCTAATGATGAGATTAAACACTAACAAAATATGTCGAAACTTCGATCATCATGTGCCTCTAGGTCTAACATCATGCATGTCACTTTGCATTTATGATCTAGAGAGCTTACTTCTAACCCTTGGAAAATGTTTTGAAAATGCTAACATGTGTACAAGGTGTACACTTGGAGTGGCTAGCAACGTGGAAACAAGGACGGTTGTTTTGCTTGGAATAGTCGCAGACCAAGCAATGGACGCTGCAGTGAACACAAAGGCCACACGCTTTGGAGCGTTACTCGATGGTCGACACGCCGGTGGGCAGGTGATGCGGTGATGCGTCGGGAGGCCTACCTCCCGAAGCGTCCGTAGGCGTTTTCCCCCTGGGAGTGCTAAGGTGCCCCTGTGGACGTTTGGTTTCTGGGCAGCTGACGCGCCTGCTAGGTGCATCCCTCGCCCCCCGACGCTACAATTACCATTGAAGCGGGCGGACGCATGGACCTGCGTGTCCGCAGCACGCGTCGGCCGCAACATTAACTTGCGCAGAGATATTTTCGGCTGTTGGGTGATCGACGATCCAGTTTGAAAGTTGGGACACGTGGCGCATCCGGCAGCGGACGCCCGGCGCCAAAAGCGTCTGAGCCACTACTCGATGTGTCCGCCGCCCCCAAACCTCCCCCACCCCCACCAATCATCCTCGACGGGGTTGGGGAGCCATGGGCTCCTATAAAAGAACTTATGTGTTGGTTGACACAATGGGGATTAGCTTGTCGGTGCACAAGTGAGCCTCGGGGAACAATCGACTTGTTCATTGTCTCATTTGATGATTGGTTTCATATTGTGATTGTATATCTCCATTGATGATTGGTTCATATGGTCTACAAGTCAAGATATCAATTCCTTCCCTCACTTGCATTACTTTGACACAAATATATCTTGTGCTTATGTAGCTTGAGTAGCTTTGATTAGTTGTTTAGAATTTCTTAGTATTTTTAGCTCTCTCACCTAGTTGGTAAAGTAGCAACCTAGCCCTTGTGTGTTTAAAAGACTTCAAAACTAGAAATGCAATTAGCTAGCTTGCCCAACGTTAGAGCTAGAGCAACCACATTTAAGCCTTTTGGCCGGACTAACAAATTTGCTCGTATATTTGTAGAATTTTAAATAGACGATTCAACCCCCCCCCAAAAGACATATAGGACCTTTCACCTATAGAGCAGTCAAAACTGCATTAGTAAGATATAAACACCGACCTCATTTAGAAAAGATGAAACTCGACTAACTGCATTTAAGATATTAGGTAAATTCCGTTAAAACCAGATTATAAATCATGACAAATTCAACAACTAGAATAAGCGTGTGTCCCGATTCAAATGCATATAGAAAAACATAGCATGATCCAATAGCGTATAGCAAAACATGATCATAAGAACTAGTATAAGCATAGCTCATACACTAGATAATTAAACATTATGAATGATGAGATTCAATAATGATGATTATACCCGTTGTTTATACATGTAGCCGATGACGATGTAGATGAAGTAGATGCCGGTGATGAAGGCGTGAGGTCAAGGTCGTTGAACGCAAGTTCAAGGTTATAGGTGTCGACGATGCCCTTCGCCAGCGGGCGGAAGACTTCGAGCAGCCGACGGCGAATACACCCGGATGTAGCGCTGCCTATTTTGGACGAAAGACACCCCTCGTGGTGAAGATTGGGAGCAGCTTGCACGAAGAGCACTTCCCAAAACCTCCTGAGGATCCCAATGCAGATCCCAAAGACGACGGTTCGGAGACCTGCTCGACCGGTCACCGTGGTGCACGGAACGATCGAGCTAGAGAAACTATGACAACGGTGCAATTGCGAGAAGAGGCAAAACCCTAGTTTGATTAGATGAGTTTTGGCGTGACCGGTGGTCCGCTTATGTAATCCTAGCCAACCGACCTCGTGACGTGATCATGATCTAAACCAGTTAGAACTCTTTAGATTGAATCTGTTTAGAACTCTACAAACCAAAGTAACAAAAACTAAAACTGCAAAAGGAGACTGCCGCGCTCCCGCAAGGCGAGGAGCGAGATTTTGGTGGACCACTTAGGTGCCAAATTTCAGCAAACCTAATTAACACTAGGCCCAAACCTAGAGTAAGTGCATTTAGTGATAGTATAAATATCCTAAGCACTTCACAAAACACCTACACTAATCACCAAGTGTGTCACTATGCACTATACAAGTAGAGAGAGCACTGGAATGGAGAAGCGACTCCTTTGATATGTTCCTCGGCTCCCTTAATTTTCAAATGGGGACAACAGTGGGCGGTGTGGTGGTGGATGATGTAGTGGTGGACAGGGAGATGTTGGGGATTGATTACGACGATGGTGGAGAAGGTTGGTGAACTGTACCTCAGCATCTCATAAACCTTGGGGCATCGCACACCGCTTGAAGTAGATGCCCGGTTGCTCGCCATGTTCGCCATGTGACTGGAGAGGTTGGCCAAAGGCCAGGCAATGTCGGCGAGGGCCTTGGCGGTGGCATTTGTGGTCGGTTGCATCACCCCCATTGCCATCATCGAAACCCAACATCTCCATTACCATATTGATATTTAAGATAGAGTAGAGAGGAAGGAGAAGGGCGGCAGGGGGTCGATACCGCGACAGTAGATGTGAGCCGTGGCGGCGCTGGCGGTGGGCAGTGGTGCGACGAGGGTGGTAACAAACACATATATGCATGTGGGAAGGGCCCTTTAGGCCCCGCAAAAAGATAACTCAATTTAGTTTAGAGGCATATATCATCCCCTAAGAGCATTTCCAAGAGTACGTCTTTGTAAATGTCAGTCTCTAAATCATCATTTAGAGGGTCATTTGCCTAACATTCGCTTTTATATCTTTTAACTCTTATTAAACACCTTTTTGTATCCCACGTAACGAAAAATCCGAATAGAAGATGACTAAATGGATAACCATATAGACAAGTTGCTGGAGGATATAGTTTTTTCAACAAAATCCCTATTCCTTCTAGGAAACAAAAGGAAATATCTCATCTCCTGGGCCGCCTGCCCCTACTGCTGGCACACGTACGGTCCCTAGCCACTGGCACGAGCCAGGCGCTGGTAGGTCAGGCCGTTCATAAAAGATCCGATCCTAAATACGAAGCTAGCCACTATGTTTGGTATCTGTCATGGGTCTAACCAGTAACTCAGCAAGTTAGCTTGTTATTGTGAGTAAGTCATCACTGAGTCAGTCCTATTTACTTGAACTTGTAAATCGCAATATATTGTGAGTAAGTCATCACTGAGTCAGTCCTATTTACTTGAACTTGTAAATGGCAATATATTGTGCTAAAGTCTTGATGAAAATTTGAGGAAAAAAGTCTAAATCACACCCCCACCTTTGGGAGGTGGTCTAAATCACCCTCGACCTTTGAAATGGTTTAAATCACCCCCTGAACTTTTGAAAACCGGTCAAATTACTCCCTAAAGCAGTTTTGAAAAATCATAGAAAATCATAAAAAAATCATAAAATGAAAAATAAAATTGTGCTAGACTCCAAATGAGTAGATCTACGCAATAAACATATAATATGGTATACTTTAGTACATTTTTTTACAACTACGAGGAAAAGCATAAATCTAAAGCTACAAAAAAAAAAAGTACTAAAGCATACCATATTATTTGTTCATTGCGTAGGTCTACTCAATTGAGTCTAGCACAATTTTATTTTCCATTTTATGATTTTTCTATGATTTTCTATGATTTTTCAAAACTGCTTTAGGGGGTAATTTGACCGTTTTTAAAAGTTCGTGGGTGATTTAGACCATTTCAAAGGTCGTGGTGATCTAGACCACCTCCCAAAGGTGGGGTGTGTGATTTAGACTTTTTCCAAAATTGATAAGTTTGATTTAGGGAAAAAAACAAAGTGCACATTAATTTAGAACAAAAGGACTAGTAGTTTAGATTTTATAAAAATAGGACGCCCAGAGATTTCACAAGTAGAGAAAAATATTAGAAATGGAAATAGATCCACAAGATTCCTACTCATGGTTTCAATATCGTTTAAAGTGGCATGATATGTAGCTATTAACTATTGAGCTCATCACAATTCTGTTTTGCATGCCAAGTTGACACACTGTGAAGAATAAGTGAACATCAACCGTGCAAAGGCGCATGGTAGCTAGCCTTTCTCACAGTAACAATTAGTTTTTTCTTACTTAAAAATATCTTTTTGCAAATAATTTTGTTTCTTTGTTTCATTGTATCGGGTACAGTTATTGCTCTTGGAGCACTAACATATACAATACTAGGGGAACCTCACCCCCGCGCGTTCTTTGAATTAAAAAATACAATGATCATAAGGAAATTTTCATCATATCATGTCCACTGATAGGGATATATGAGCTTATTACGATAGTTGAAATAACAGTGTAATGAGTCTACACAGCTAATTTTTAAGACCAAAGTGCGGTTATTTGACTTTATATCTGCATCGAGTATAACCCCCCCCCCGTTCTCTGTCCACCATTGCTTCACTCCCCGACCGCTCAAAGTTCCCGCAATGTGTCTCTACAAGTATCATAACTCCCATGGCATACATTTTAGATTTAACACCCAGCAACCCTCAAGAGCAATGAGTATGCTTTGCTAGAATCTTGGAAGAGCAAGACAAATCGGCAACTCTTCTTGAATGATAGAATATCCCAGTTGATGTAAGTAATTCATTCTTAAGTGCAGCTCTTATCGATGACGGACATAAGTTCAAAGCACTTACTGAATGACGTATATAAGTTAGTGATGAACTGATATTTTTTCTCACAGATTCATTTCGAGCACATATTCAGAGAACCAACAACTTACGGCTACATTCTCACATATTCATTTCAGAGCACATTTCAATGGTCAGTTGAGAATCGGCACAAAGCTGGTGATGTAAACATAGTTGTAGGTAGTTAGAGATTCTAGTGATTTACCAATGTAGATTGCAGATTTGCAATTTTTATCAAGCTAAATATTTGTTGTAAACAATTAGTGGCACATAGCTGCAGAGTAATCGAACTACTACAGATTTTGGTAAACCAATCAAAATCATCTCAATAGCATCACAACCTCATAGCAGCATTAAAGGAATCTCAGTATCAATATACATGTATCTTTACACATTCAGTTATTTTAACTAACCTCGAGGACCACCTGAGTGTCCCATGACATCATCTTCTAGATCCTTTTTGCTTGTAAGTCTTTCTTCCAAAGTGCCACTAAACTCACTCATAGTTTTAGTTCAATGTGTCACCCTGTAAAGACCAAAAAGGGCCTAATTTGTTAGAATGCATAACTGTCCCCGTTGTGAAGATGGCATACATCGACTCAAAAAAATTCCATAACCTAAGGCCAAGTACCAATAAATGAATGATCTTGGTGCAATCAAGTATCTTTTGCAACCTGTCACCAATAATATCTTGAAAGGATCATGGTCTCGCACTTAGCCTTGCGATTGCATATGGAACATGATCTTGCTTGGGTTTGTATATAAAAATTGAAGACATATGTTCTTGAGACTGTATCTAAATATATGGCATGAATGTATGTTTCGAATAGTACCTTTTCTCGAAGGGGTAACGACATGATTCGGTAGGTGTTGTTGATTTCCCTAGTGATGATGGATTATTTTCTGAATCAAATAAAATTATAAGGTTAACCATGTTTGCAAACTTAATGCATATGTAATACATATATCCATGGACATAGAATGCAATCCTTTCACAGCCTTTTCTCAGAAATAAACTAACAAATAAGAGGGGGGACACCTCCTTAATCCTTATACTTCATGTAGTAAATTCTCCTCAATGATGCATGTTTAAAAATTACTATAAATAAAATCCGAAAAAAGTGGATTCACAAATAAATAGTGAATGTTATCACATTTCTATTTCCTAACAAATAAGAGGGGACACCTCCTTAACATTCACAGATAAATAAAATCCGGAAAAAGTGGATTCACAAATAAACTAACAACCATTTCTATTTCACTTCATCCGAATTTGTACCTACATAAATATTGACATGGGCAACCAACATAAATAGCCTTGCATTTAAAACAACTTTAATTTAGTAGACCATGAAGGGAACTCACATGATCAGAGGCATCATTTTTTCCCATGGTGTGCTTTTAGGGTGTGTTCATTCTTACATTATCGGTAATATCTTTCTTCACATTGATTGCCTTGACAAAGAATGGTCTTTCATGTGCATGCTGTTTTTTGAGAGACGAAGCAACTTATATATGTTTCCTTCTTGAACCAACAGCATATCACAACAGGACTCATCGGCATTTCTTCCTAATTCGGATAAGCCTAGAGGGAAACAAATCCTGCAATCGATCCGAAAAAATATTACCACAAATGTGAGGGCAAGAACAGATCCTTTATCACCAGTTCATATCAATGCCATCATATTTTGTTCAATGTGTGCAGCTTTAAAATACATGTGGCTACTTTGTACATAAACATTTTGTGCCATTTGAACCTTTTGTTCTATTAATGAACATGATTTTTACTTTTAAACCAACACTATACGGAGGAAATTTCTAATTCAGTACATTGGCACCCACGCACATTGGCACCAGTAGCCGCCGATAGCGAGGGTGGGGGTGCGTGCCAGCAAGCAGGCAGCGAGGATTTGATCCGGAATCAATGGCAGGTGCTAATATCTGCAGATAGGCCTGAATCAACTCCTTCCCTCCATCTCCCGTTGGTTGTATTTTGCATCGAATCAAGGCGACCTGAGCCCTCAAACACGAATCAGGTCGATGTCCTCAGCGCGCGCACGGTATGCCGAGGCGGATGGGGGGAAGGGAAGGGAAGGGAAAGTTTATCCTGTTGTGATTAATTGACAACTACTGCATCCGAAATAATGCACATAAGAAACAGAAACTGATATGGGGTGCATTATCCATAGACAGACCATAAATTACAGGCAAGTAAAATTCATAAATGTGACTACACAAAAAAGAAGATGATTCAGCAACAACTATAGAAGTAGGGAAAATTTTGACAGAAATAATTGACAATCAGTCAGAGCTATTGGGTACATAAGCAAACTATTTCAGTTACAGAGCTTTTTTTTCCGAGGCTAGATATCTAATATGGGAAAAAAAAACTAACCTTGTATGCTACCAGAGATGGAGGCTAGAGCAGAAGATGCAGAGGGAAGAGGATCTCCGGTTGGGGCTCAGGCTATACAATTTTGTTGAAATGACTCTTGAATTGCTGCTAGCGCTATCACCTTACTTTAATTTTAAATCTCTTGATTTCTTACGAAAAATTTCAGGGATACTAATCGAGATATTTTTGAAAGTAAGATACTAATCGAGATTCGAGAATGGGAAGGGGAAAGGACTTGAGGAACTCACTGCAGGAGTGGAGCTCGCCGGATGCCGCCCTTTGCCGACTTCGTTGTCGGGCGCCGCGGCGCCGGGCCGCGGGCGTAGTCGAAGAGGTCGCGTGGGTGTCGCTCGTGGCTTCGCGCGCGGTTGGGGGCGCCCTCCGGCGGGCGTCGACAGCGCTGGAGCTCCAGCAAAGAATCGGCAAGCGCTGGTCCGCACGCGCGTTCCCGCCCATCGGCGCTAGGCTCAGCGGCCGACGGTCCCGGATCCTGGGATGATTGGGCGGGATGAGGCGGCGCTGGATGTGGAGCGCGAGGTGGTAGGTGCGCTTGAGCCCGAGGAAGTAGTCGGTGATGGCCGTGAGCTCCCACAACACCATCTCAATCGATCGATCCCCCGCCCCGGGCGTCTCCTCCTCTTCCGACCTGCTTGTTGATCCTCTCGCCATGCCAGCGGGCGGACGGCATGGCCCTGACCAGTGGCGGCGGCCGGTGACGGGGAGGAGCGCCGGGGTAGGGTCCCGGGGCACAGCGTAAGGGGTTAGGGTTTGACGCGAGGTCGCCGTGACGGGGTGAAGGCGCGGAGGTGGAGAGGGAGATGGCCGGAGGCGGCGGGAGGTCGATGCCGCCCAAAATTTCCTCGTGGACCGGCTTGTGTTTTATCGATGCGGCGGTAGGGAGGCGAGGAGGCGGTGGTGACGGGGAGGAAAGATGGGAAGGCGAGGGCGGCGGACTTGCCGATGCGCCACGAAATATCGCATCTAAATCGGCAGCGAAGAGGCCGCGCCGGGATGGCAGAATTTAGCTTCGCACGCTTGATTATAACTGCCCCTGACCAATCGATGCGAGAGAACTCCATAAAGATGCCTAGTGGGAGCTCCTATATAGGAGTTATAGATATCTATCACTTGTGGTGAAGCCCTTTAATTTATTCCCTTCTGTCACACTTCTTTAATTATTTTCTTCTTTACTTGGGTACTGACTTTTACATTGATTATTATACATACGATTGCAATGAACCCCCACATGCTCCACCTTTTTTTTATCTCTCTAATCATAATTTACCTTCTTTGGAACTTAAAATACTTGATGCCGAGACAAAACACAACACCAAACAGTGTACTTAGTGCGATATGCAGAGTCGTAACTAAGGAAATGTAGTCATCTTGCAGGCCTAGGTATTCCTTCAAGAACTCACTCACTGGCTGGTCAGGTTGTCCTGGAACGTGGATGAGCTCCTTGTGGTCGCCAAGTTGTGAGGACATGAGCCCATAGATAGTCCATGCTGCTGGGTCTGACCAGTACATCCACCTCCACCAGGCCGGCATCATCTACAGGTAGCATATACATATCAACATTAGTGGTGCTGCTCAGAGCCACCCGAAATATCAATCCGAATGTAGAGTTTTGGAGACCATGGATCCATATAATGATGATTTTTTTTTTGAACAATCTGGAGGGGCCGAGGCCTCTTTCATACTGATGATTGGAGAAGTGAAAAAGTGAGTTACCTTCCTTGGGACTATGAAGCCAGAAAATGCATTCCATAACATGAAGATGAAGTAGGACAGGACAAGAGCTATCTCTTCATTGGGTGTAAGTGCAACAACCATCATCCCAAATAGTGCAAAGTCCATGAAGCTCAATATCATGTATAGGACAAACCAGAAGAATTTTTGTGGCAGTCAGTTGAATCCAACCATTGGGTACACAATTGCTGAGAAAATGAACACCTGGAGAAGCATATAAGGAATTTCAACTGCTATCTGCACAAAGAATTCAAGTATTGATCGATGTTATTTTTGTTTCAAATAATCTCAAGTCAATATAATGATAGCTGGCCAGTTGCGCCTGCTTTTTTTTTTTTTTTTTTTTTTTTTGATAAAGCATACCTGTATTAATTAAGGGAAAAGCAATACAAGCCTGCTTTTTACCTGAGCAATGACATATGCCATGGAGGAGTACATCCCAGAAGCCTTTTCGCGGTAGAGGACAACTCTTTCTGATGCTACAATAGGCTGCAACATGCTGCAGTTCACGTAGCCTAGGAATAGTGCTGATGTGTATGCAGTTCCCAGTATGTTAAAAACATCCTGTTCGTCCTTGCTTTTTATGCCAGAAGACAGAAAACAATTGAGTTTTTATACAACATATGGTGAAAAACCTCATTTAACAAATAAAGACTATTGACTGAGCATTCGTCCGTACATACATTGTCAAACCAATTTGCCAGAAGACCATGCCAAATGTGATCGAGACACCAAATGTGTATAGAAAGCGGGTGGCATTTAGTTCCGGGTTTTTCCAATAGGAACAATTTTGCTTCCACAGACATGCTATGCACTGTTCTTTAAAGTTTGGCCAATATCTCTGTTGAAAATGCAAATCTTTTTGGTGTGGTCTTAGCTGGCTTAAGTTATCAATGAGAGCCATGTTCTCCCTGCAAACACCAATTATAATCAATGCAAGTTATATTGTTACTCCAGTTTCCATTCTGAATCTAGTTAAAGTGCATAAATTTATATTGTATAATTGATAACATGATGGCTGCAGTTGGATTACTTATGCCGCGATGAGTTTCGGTAAATTTCAGAATAGTCCACCCCAATCGCATACTCCATGGCTTGTGAACTGATATCTAGCACCCATGTAGCTGGGTTTTCACCATCCTTGATGCTAGGAACTCCAGGAATGGCCTAACAAGAAAGTAGTTAGTTTTTGTGATGTGAAGAACAAAAGTTCATTTCAAAAATTAGCCTCACCTCGAAGTACTTTATCAAATTGTTAGACAGTGGGCCCAGTGACCCACTATAAATGAGTTGACCCCTCTTTTCATAAGTAGCAGCTACAAATGGTTTTTAAAGAAATTTCAGCTATTGTATAAACAGTAAGAAAACATAAGAAACTTACATGGATGGAAAATTGGTATTCACTATTCATTTCAACTCTGTTATGGTAGATTCAGAACCATGCACAGTTAATACTATACACGGCATACCTCATCGAAAGATTCAAAAATCTCAATGCTTGGCTGATGAATTGTGCAAACTACAGTACGCCCGGTGTTCACTGTATTCCGTACTGTTCGCATGACAATTCTTGCGGCGCGAAAGCATCCAAACCCGTTGTTGGCTCGTCCATGAAAATTATGGAAGGGCTAGCAACTAGTTCCACAGCTATAGTAAGTCTTTTCCGTTGCTCTGCTGAGAGTCCATTTACCCCAGGAATGCCCACTATAGCATTCCTCAAGTCAGTCAGCTCTATCAGTCCCATAACTTCTTCTACAAATGTCTGAATCATGTATTTAAATGTTGTCAGACGTCAGTATGTCACATGAGCTGGGTCTTGTTACTTCTTAAATAAACAATATAAATATTGTTAGTTCTTACATCTCTTTTATCTGAAGTAACGTCTGAAGGCAAGCGAAGGTAGGCAGAAAACTGCAGTGACTCATAGACAGTGAGGTAAGGGGTGTGAATATCAGTCTGCTCGCAATAACCTGAGATCCTTGAGAATGTCTCTTGCTTCTTTGGATAGCCAGAAATGTTAATAGTTCCTTCAATGTATCCTCCAGTTTTCCTTCCTGCCAAAACATCAAGCAAGGTTGTTTTCCCGGCACCAGTAATCCCCATTAGTGCTGTTAGCACACCTGGCCTGAATGCGCCGCTAACATCTCGTAGTAGCTGAAGTCTCTTTTCAGTTACTCCATTCTTTCTCATTTCCTAGCATTATTTTTCGTGTTTGTTAGAGAAGGTCTAGAAAAAATAAGAAGCATTATAGTGCAGAGACTGTACTCTGGGCATGTCAACGAAATAGTTGATTTGTCTGAAAACAAGGGACAAAGGTTGGAATGGAAGGTTGCATTTGTCATCAGGTTTATTCCAGCTGCCAACAATTTGATCTCCGTCCACTATATCCTGAACCTCTCTTGCTTTGGCTCTATGTTCCCGTGGATCTACAAGACAATGAAAAGTAGGATAATTGACCTCCATTCTTTTGTCCAAATGAATATGGTCTAGTTTTGTTAGATGCACATACAGTTCAGGAACTCGATAGCAAATATGCTGGCAAGGTTGAAGATCAGAGAGAAGCCAAATAATACACCAACACACACCCAATACCAGTGCCATTCAGTTATTAATCCCCTAGTCTTCAGGACAGCCTCTCCAGTGGTATTGACATTTTCGTAACGGAAAGCCTGTGGTACCATTGGCCAGTGGGCATTTCAAAAAAAAAAAAAAAAAAAGGTACTATAACACTATGTTTAGGATTTGATATCAAGGAAATGAATGAGTGGTTACCGTAGTCCATCGTTTATCCAAAAATTCATTCAGAGCGACAGCATTGAGAGAATACGTGAATGGAGAGGCCCAACAACCCCAGCGCATCCATGGCTGTAAGTCATCTGATAGTCAATTTTGAAATGAAAAGCATGTGTGATTGTTCATGCTTTCAATGTACTCCAGTCATAAAGCACCTTTCACTGTTAAGCTATGACAAATTTGATGGCAGTGGACTTACCTTTAGATATGACGAAGCCTCCAAGTACAAGAATTGCTATAAGAACTTCAGTCGATAGCATGCTGGTCATTACCTGTGTTCTTGCTATGGACGCTATCAAGCGATAAAGGCTCACTGCCATTTGATGCATCATGAATAATACTAGTAACTGTTGGAAAAATCTGAAAGTATGAGAATTTTCTTTGATCAGTACTTTATTCCCCATTTTTTAGCATTTTAACATAGTGTTCCTTAAAAAAACATGGGTACCTAATGGGCGAAGGGGCATAACCAATGGTATAATAGGTTGACAAGGTCCATAGGCATGTCTCCATTAGTGACATTGGGATACTGATGATGAAAATTGTGCAAATAAGAGCCCAGCCTGGTAGTCCTAACAGGTCTCTTTGCTTATAGAATGTTGGGAGTCTCTTAACAGTCACTGCTTGTTCAGTCATGCCATTGAAGTTTACCACAGCAATACCCATAAAAAGGGATCCCATGTACTTGTTCCCATCAAATACATCATTATGGTTCATCTCTGTTCTAAAAAAAGTGTCGCAAGTACAAAAGCCAAAAATAAGATCTGGACGGCCTTGAATATATGAAGTGGATAATTTCTTTTTAACAGGAGTACCTCCCTCGCGAAGCAAGCTTTGAAAATGTAGAATTTTGGAATGCTTTTTGCCATCAACATTTTCAGATGTCTTGCTCTCTTGTTTGTCATATTTGTGGCACTCTTGGTCTTCCAAAAGTGTAGAGAAATTGTAGGCTCTGAAGCACTTAACAAAACTTTCAGTGGAATGATATTGATACTCTCTTTCACCACGTGTCCAATACTGCTTCTGATCCATTTTTGAAGTCACCTACCCAATGCAAAGAAATGAGTTTCACTGTATTGACTTGAGAACGTTTTTGTATTCTGTTATTTTGATGGAAGTCATTACTGCATCATAACGCAATGTGCCATCACTACGACTGTTATAAATGCGACAAGAGTAAACGATGAAGTAGATCAAACTTTAAATTGCAGGGACACAAGATTTAACGTGGAAAACCCTCCCAATGCGGGAGGAGTAAAAAACCACGGGCGCCAGCCAGCAAACACTTCTCACTATATTCGAGAAATCGGGTTACAAAGCCGTATGGCGGCTTACAAGAGAGAAGGAATAATTGTGTTGTGTTGTCTCCTAGGAGGATTGGTCTAAATATATAGGGAGGAAAACTTATGCCTCCACATCAATTAGCAATATGGTACTAATTGATGTCGCTCCGCGCTCATCTTTAAACGGGCCTTCGGTAGTTGGCAGCCCAATATGAATTTGGAACATATTCCAACAAACTCCACCTTGAGACAAATTTCTCTTGTAGCATAAATCAACACCTTCATCCTGAACATAACAAGAAAAATATTTACGGCGCCACATAGCCTCTTGGGCTATTCAATTAAACCAACTAAGCCTCGAGCACAGCTCAAACTTAGCAACAGAAATGGCTTTGTCATCATATCAGCAGGGATTAACATGAGTACCGATCTTGCATACCTTTAACTTACCATCTTCGATCACATCACGAACAAAATGATACTTAATATCAATGTGCTTAGTCCTCTCATGGAACATCTGATCTTTGGTAAGATAAATGGCACTCGACCGTCACAAAGATAAATTAATGCAAGAATCAACTCCACACAGCTCAGCGTACAAACCTTTCAGCCAAATCAATTCTTTGCACGCCTCAGCAACAGCCATGTATTCTGCCTCAGTAGTAGACAAAGCAACAACAGACTGTAAAGTAGCCCTCCAACTCACAGCACAACTGCCAACAGTGAACACATAACCAGTAAGTGATCTTCTCCTGTCCAGATCAGCAGCATAATCAGAATCAACATATCCAACAAGTCCCTTCTGAGTTCTCCCAAACTCCAACCAAGAATCTGGCCCCCCTCCGAGGTACCGAAAAATCCACCGAACTGCACTCCAATGTTCTTTACCAGGATTAGACATATATCTACTAACCAAACTCATAGCATATGATAAATCCGGACGAGAGCAAACCATGGCATACATCAAAGACCCAACAGCACTAGCATAAGGAACTCTTGACATGTACTCAATTTCTGCATCTGTACTAGGACACTGTGCAGCTGACAATTTAAAGTGAGGTGCAATAGGAGTACTAACAGACTTTGCATGATGCATGTTGAAACGCTTTGAAGAACTTTCTTAATATAGTTCTCGTCGACTAAGAAATAGCAAACCAGATTTTCTATCTCTAGTAATTTCCATGCCTAGAATTTTCTTAGCAACACCAAGATCTTTCATATCAAACTCACTACTCAACAATTTTTTTCAATTTAGTGATTTCAACATTACTCTTGGCAGCAATCAACATATCATCAACATATAACAAGAGATATATAAGTGATCCATTAACATGCTTGATGTAAACACAGCTATCATATTTTGATCTCTTAAAACCATGTGACCGCATAAATGAATCAAACCTTTTATTCCACTGACGAGGGGACTGCTTCAAACCATACAAGGATCTCTTCAGCTTGCAAACAAACTTCTCCTTGCCAGGCACTATGAACCCTTCAGGCTGGTCCATGTATATGTCCTCCTCAAGCTCTCCATGCAAAAATGCGGTTTTGACATCTAACCGCCGAGCTCAAGATCATGTGAAGCAACAATATTAAAGAAAGTACGAATGGTGCTATGCTTGACAACTGGAGAGAACACATCATTATAATCAACACCAGGAATTTGACTGTAGCCTTTTGCTACTAACCTTGCCTTATACTTTGGAGGCTCACTTGGAGATAAACCCTCCTTTCTCTTGAAGATCCACTTGCAGCGGACTGTCTTCTTCTTCTTAGGCAATGGAACAACATCCCAAGTGCAATTCTTCTCCAGAGACTGCATCTCTTCATGCATAGCTGAAACCCACTTCTCACGATCACCACAACCAATAGCTTCTTTGTAAGTGGTTGGCTCATGAACATTCTCCACCTGTTCAGCACAACTCAAGGCATAATAAGATAAGTTACATTCTTCAATAAGACGGGGTGGAGCACCACAACTTCTCTTTGATCTGCGTTGAGCAATAGGCAGATCAGGCAGCTCCTCGAGCTGCACACCAGGAGTTTGCTGAACATCATCATGAGCATCATCATCAGCAACTTCAGTTTCCTGAACAGGCTCCACCTGCACACTTGTCTCAGCATCATCATGCTCCACCTGCACACTGATATGTTGTGTGCAACGAGCTGGGCCGTTTTCCGCTGCGCACCTTATAACAAAGACATCATAATATCTGCAGCATTGTGTCTTTTATTATTATTACTTGAGATGCATGCCAGAGGATTAATATGTCATCAGAACAAAAATAGTTTGGTCATTCTTTATGTCGTAATTTAACTTTGTGGGTAGAAATTTAAACTGCCTAATTGCAATGGTTTGCATCACACATACATGTTCCAGCTCAAATTGCAATGGCCCAATGCAATACAATCCAATTCTCCCAATTATATTCTCCTTCACTTCCCACTACTGTAGCTATCGAGTACAAGCATTCGGCTGTTGCTGCAGCAGCACTGCAATAAGCGCAGCCGAATGTGTTGAAAGCCTCTAGAATGAACCTCAATAAGAAAAGGACGCTAACTCTCCTTAATTAGTCCTTGCATACCTATGAGCTGGGGGCATATTATGACATTTTACTTTGATTCCAAATTGATATCGTATTAGTTCTTGGTATACATTGGAAGTAACTTTCTTAACTGGACTTGACTACAATAAAATATCTGCAAAATTCATACCATTAAAATTTTATGAAAATTACCATTATCTTGGCATAAGTAGTTGTATTAAAGAATTGGGAATATCAATTTAAAATCTTAATGAACATAGGAACCCTGCAAAAACTGACTCCCCATTAACACTTCTCAACATTTCACTATTCTAATCATTAACTTTAAGGTTCCTCAAAGAAATTAGATCCATTTTGAAAAGGTTATATTTAAGAGTATTGTTGATTTATGTCATGCATATTTAAGTTTTATCATGGCTCACCTCTTGCAGGAAGTCAGCTACATTTTTCCTGCTTGGACATGCAAAGCCAATGGTATTGAAGAAACCATTAACATTATGCCGAGGACCATGATACACAATCTGACCCTCACATAGAAGAATTATGTCATCAAATAATTCAAACGTCTCTGGAGCTGGTTGTAGCAATGAAATAACCATTGTAAGATCCATTAGATGGGCCATTTGCCGGAAAAATGTCATAATCTCAAATGTGGTAGTGCTGTCCAGGCCTGTTGATACGTCGTCCATAAAGAAGCATCTCGCACGACCAACTAGCATCTCCCCTATAGTTTTTGAAATATGATAGCCAAAAGTAAGTAATGGAATTACAGAAATAAAATCAATTCACAACGATTGCATTTTTCTATTACATTTGTACATGAAATTGATTGGTGAAATATTAACTCACTGTATTTCCTGAAAAATTCTCACTCTTAGCTACTTAATTACCAATTGTTGTTCGTTTTTTTTTGTCCGCCGGAAATTCAGCGGCGGAGTGGATCCCCTACTATAGTGTCAGCGCAGTCAGACAAGCCAAGCATCTGTATCCAGTCAACAATTGGTTATTTGATATAGAAAGGTTGATGAAAATAAACTAATAAAGGCATATCACATTCTTCTGAAATATGGTACCTTGATAATATAATTAGTTTTAAGGTTGCTACGACATCCCTCACCAAGGTTGGTTGCCTGCAAGAAATTTACCATAGATTTTGTTAAACCAAAACAAAGTAAGGTTATAAAAAGAATATGACTAAATAGCACCTTTGTAAATAACTCCTGATACACTTCATTATTGCTAGTATCCATATTTCTTTGTATTGCATATCCCAACAGTATCTCTGAATATCAGAAATGCAATGAAATAATTAATTATTTTTTTGGAGCAAAACCAAATAATTAATTACTTGGATAAGTATGGATTATCATCCTTAATTCATCAATTGTTTGAGGAAGCATGTCAAGGCTTGATGGGCCTCTAATTTTCTTCCATACTTTATAGGCTTCACAAGCTAGTAAGTAATGTCATTTGATAAAGGAAAAACTTTCCAAATACTCCCTCCATCTATTTATCTCCTTCGTCTAATCCTTTGGTGCAATGATCAAGGAGCACTTAGTTTTACATTTAATTATCTTGGGCTGAGTGGGTCACAAACTAGGAACAACCAATGAGCAAGGCAATAAATGCAGTCAAGTGGCAGCCAATGAGCACCAAAGGAGCAATAAAAGCAAACAAGTCCCAAGCTAATATGAAGGAGATTTTTTGAAAAAATGTTTTTTGCATAGATGAAGGAGATAAATGGTAAAAACATGAACTGAATCCTCAGAACTTTGTAATACCATTTAAATCCTTTCCTCAGTAAACGTGAAGTAGGGCTACTGATTCCTAAGAAAATTCATACCATGTTCTATGTTCCTTGTGATCTTGAGTTCCCCTTTGAAACATAGCTTGTGTGCAAGAAGGAGAGCTTGAAGGAGGAATACTTGAGGATGATAAGGATGATGATAACTGTTGGTGTGTTTGTGTTAGGTTTAGTCCCACATCGGTAATTAATAATGTGGGAGCATAACATATAAGGTGGGGGTCAGCCCTCACCTATCATATGCTAGTCTTTTGGATTGATTTAGGCCCAAGGCTTTGGTATTTGTGGGCTCCGTTGAACCTAAGCTCGAGAGGTGCTGGATCGTGGGTATAGCGAGGTAGGAGATTCCGCTGCACACTCTAATTGTTTGTCTGTGGTGCAAGGGGCTAAATTATGAGAATACAAGGATATGAAATAGCTCTTATGGCAGGATAGCTGCTCTGATTCTTAGGCCAATAATGTTTGGGGGTGGTTTTGTTTCATACCAAGTTTTTGATTTCATAAATTTCTGATATGAATAGCTTTTATGGCAAGATAGCTGATCCGATTCTTGCTGAGGCCAATGACATCGGAGGAGGTTGTGATTCTTGCTTGTATGTGTATTGCTATTGTTATAAGAATCTATTATGTAAAATAGAGATAAGTGTAAGCCAGTGCTATATGCTAACATGAATGGTTACATCATGAGTTGGAAAAGGCGGCTAGAGTATTATGTCAGAAATTACTGTATGATCATTAGTATTTTGTATGTACTTGTTGATACATTTGTATGTATATGTGATGGGCTTGTCATTGTTCTATTGCAGGAAGGGCTTGGCCAAAGTGAATTGGCAAAAAAGTAAAAGGATGGAAAAACAACAACACTAGGCCATAAAACGAGCCAACCACATATTGTTAGGGTTATAAAAGGGCTAATCCCACATTCCTTGGGCTTAGAGGCGGTGGAGATTATTAAGGTGGATGTCAACTTAATTAATATTGCATCTGCTACCTATCAAGAGTCTACCTTCTTAAGTAGTGGGTTTCCTGATGTCATGTTTGATTATCGTCTGAGGAAGCCAACAATGTAGCACACATTTTAGCTTGATGGATCTAATAAAAAACTTATATATTTATTTACATTCAGTCCTCCTTTCTAAGTTTAAATGACTAGAAACTTGTAGGAATGGGGCGCAGGAGGGCCTAATTGGACGGGAGAATGTGCGTGTGTGTGCCGGGGGTGGAGGGGGCAAGGAGGGCTTGATTTCCGACGAACCTGGTGCTTAATCCGCCCTGACTTGTTTGTAACACTAAAGGCTCCATGTCCATTCTTTGGTATACATGAATGTCCCTCATTGTATTTTTTGCACAATTAGCTGATGTAACTATTATTTTAAGATTAATAAAATTATTGGCATCAATGTTATCCTAAACGCTAAGTGGTAAACAATCGGTCACCCTTGTTTAGCGTTTAGGCCGTTTAAATGGTGTCTAAACAGAGTTATACAGTATGATGCTAGTTAGTGCAGTGGTTGACATAAGTGACCGCACTGTGTGGTAATCATCAGTGACTAGGTATTCCTCCTGTGAAGACCGTTGATTTGTGAAGGCGTTCATCCATGCATATATTGAGGTGGTCGACTAAATGCCAAATGGGTTGCGACCCGCCTGTGAAATTAAATGGTTTAGCTCGTGGGATAGTTTGGGTCTAGTTTGGTCTAGTTTAGTAAAGACAGTAACTAAGTATATATTATCTAGTTTGGTCTAGTTCGTGGGATGGTTATTATCTAAAGGTCCAGCTAGCAATTTGCTTGTCTATTATCTATTATTGTTTGGATCCAAAGAGATAAAGTAGATAACTACTATAAGCATAGGAATCAGAAAGGGCCTTAGATGCTCTTAGTAGTGTATATTTGTTTATGCATCTGAAATTAAAGTTGGCACTTGCCAAAGAACCAACATTATATATGATATTTGCAGTAGTGTATGTGTATGCACCTGAGAAGTAGCACTTTCCAGTTTCATGAAAACAGAATATATATTATAGTCTTTATATGTAAAACAAAAAAAAAAGAATAAAATATATAAAAGAAACCAATCTCACCAAATTCATTGTTTGTTCCAAGAAGGTTGGAGGAGAAATCAATTGTCTCTCTTACTGTCATCTCAGCGTGGTGGAGATCATATTGGCTGACATATGCACAGAGGTGGTGCGGTGTACAAGAGCTTGTTTTTCCGTTATACAAGACCTTTCCGTGCAACTATCAACAAGAATGTAAGGATGCATATATATATGGGTTGCAGTCCCAGTTAGAACTGCGAATTCAGAACTAAAGGTCCACCCTTTAATCCTGGGCTAGCGAACATGGACACTAGTATTTATTTATTTGTTATGAATGATTGGAGTTATTGTTGCAATAATCAGAGACATGCAGTACCTTCAAAGAAGAATCTAATTTTCCTGCCAGTGCTCTTAAGAAAGTTGTTTTTCCTGATCCAGGTGCTCCAAGAACAAGTGTCATTCTGGACGAACGACAGGGAAACGAAATTACTGTTATATTTACATTCAAGGTAACTGATGACAGAATAAAAGGATGCTGGCAATCTCGCAATACGACAAAAAATTGATTTCTATGGATGGCTGGCTCAGCCACCTCTAGAAATTGTTGATTTCAGCAACCTCTAAAAAGCTTTTCAACAGTCGTGTGGAGTGCTTAATAAACCAGATAGATTCATACGGCTATAAGTTAATTAGATGAAATCTCTGTTTCTGAATAAAAGGATGCATGAAGTGTTTTCAACGAGCAATATAATCAAAAGATTACAGTTCATCCACCCATGAATAAATCAATTATGAATTACTAGACTAGTTTTAAATCAAACTTTTGCTAGTGACCAAATTTATATAAAATAGTACACATATTTATGACACCAAATACGACCACATTATGAAAATATATTTTTTTGAAAGGACATTATGAAAATATTTTTTTAAATGATGTATCTAATGATACTTGGTATCATAAATCTTGGTGCTCTTTTTCTATAAATTCGGTGTTGATTTAATCATGAGCGAAGTGAATATTTGAAATGTAAAATGTGTGTGTAGTATTGGATCAAGCATGAAAAAATTACCTAGATGGTCTTATTGTCCCACTCACTTCATTTATGATCTTGAATGTCTTTTTGTTTTGGCAGCACAGCTGTTCAAAGAACCTACTATAGCCTGCAGAAAACAATAGGGAATGCAGTAGTTTTTATTTGTTTTGTTCATAGTACACACGTATGCACCGGCGGCCTTGCACATAGGATGGAGTAGTACTCCGTCCATATCACTATTAGATGATATTTTAGAAAAGGTGTTGGTTAAATATTAGGAACATAAATTATAAATAACTTTTTATGTCGTTGAGTTTGATAATATGAAAATCATATCAATAGACTTGCCTTAAAAAATTACTTTCATAAAATATATACATATATAAGTTTTCAATAAATATTTTTTTAGAAAAGAGAAGTCAAAGTTGTGCTTTGGCGACCATATTGCTGTCTTAAAAGTCTTATAGTAATACGGAGTGAGTATACCTGAGCCCCGTTTAGGAAAGCGTTGGGCAGCGTGGGCAGCGCCCGGCGGCCGGCGGCGGCACGCTCCATGGCTTCCACGCTCAGGCCGTCGAATACCACCTCCTCCTTCTCCGCCGGCGCTTCGTTTCCCGTCATCCTGCATGCCCATGCACAAGAGAGATCGAGAAAAACACATCGAGAAGCTAATGAACATGGACAGCCGACGATCGACGACTGCGCACCGTTGTCTGACGTCCCTGAGGATGCGGAGGAACTCTTCGTTCTCCGCGTGCGTCAATGGAGGAGCCTCCCTGCCGATGCTGGCCATCGCTGAGCAGGTAGAGCTAGCGCCTGTTGTGCTGTGTTTGTGCCTGCCTGCCAAGCTAATGTGCCAAATATATAGTACTCCCAAGATGTCATTCTCGCTTTTCGAGAAGTTAATCTTTTAAACTTTAACTAATTATATATTAAAAATATTAGTATCATTAGATAGATCGTTGAATATACTTTCATAATAAACTTATTTGGAGATATAATTGTTGCAAATATTTTCTAAGAACCTAGTCAATATTGGAAAAGTTTAACCGACATGCATCCTATATATAATAACGCTATCTATTTTGGGGACGGAAGGAGTCAAACTCATCACTAGAGACGATAACGATTTCCATCCATCTTCAGGAATTGAGCACCTTTCAAAAGACAAACAAATTATGGAACAGGTGGCACGTGTAGAAATAAATTTTAGGTGTGGCTAACCGGCAAGCCAATCCGCCTCTTGAAATGTCATCTTCGAAGGTGGTTAGAATTTCCAGCCGTCTCTAGAGGCGTCTTAAAGATGTGGCAAAGCAATTTGGCTTAAATCTAAAAGAATTATATAAATTCTATTATTAATCCAAAATTTTTGTTATCAACATTTCAACTAAATAGAACTCCATGAATTTGTAATCCAATATTATACTGTGTCATGACAGGGTTTGACTCCGATCCCTATCTATAATTGTTTTTTTTAGATTCCCCTATAATTTTTAGTTACTTTTTTCATCGTGTGCATGCTTTTTTCTGAATCTGAAGTGTTGTAATGCATCTAGCGTTTGCCATTGTTCATGTATATAAATAACTTTACACAAAAAGTCACAGGTTTTTTCTTGTCTTGTAACATGCATACTTTTTTGTAACTGATTTCTTTCTTGTTTTGAAACCTTTACACAAAAAAAGTAGCATTATTGTTTTATATCGTGACATTATTTTTGTGATTATAAACTGGACTATTCCGTATATATTGGTCATACAATGTAAAGGATATATTTGATAACAATTTTAAATATAACACCACAGCGTTCCACGTCACTAGTAGTAACTAAACAGTTGCATATCCCTTTTTCAGGACGCCATATCTCCATCTCAATAGTTGTTTGAACTTCCACAAAAAATAATTCTTTGAACTCATCGATTTTTTTTTCTCTAAAAGCATGCATTGCACATGCTTCATTATTAAGGGAAGATTAGATAAAAGTTAAAGATCCCATTGAGGCCTCTCGGCGAGTTGCCGTTGGACCAACAACACTGACAGGAGGCAGCAAATGTCTCGGACGGTGGAACTTAGAGTTTTGTGCTAAGAGGTTAAACAATTTTGCCACAAGAGAGATGCGGCCGAACTAATTAAGCTACAACGGTGTCAGGTGCTCCGGAAGCCAGCTGCAATACAGGAGTCGCCCTCATCATGGATGAGACTTGAGAGCGAGTAGGTTTATGGGTGTCTAGCTTGCTGTTGCCATCAAATGTGAACTCATCAACTATAATTGCTAAGTTGTCCAATATATACATAACTACTTCTTATGTTTCCAAATTATACCTCAAAGTTCTGTATACTTTATACTCCATAATAATAATATGAGAGCCATGGTATATGAGGACTTTCCCCTCCACAAGAGGGCTACCATGATAAAAGGATGCTATCTTGGAATGTACAATATTTGCTCCATCCACCCTAAAATAAATCAGTTAAGTTCTAGAATCACCATAAGTCAAAAGTATGGTAAGTTTGACCAACTTTATAGAAAAGAATAACAACTCTATGACACCAAATAAACATATTTCATAGATATGTTTCATGATTTATCGTGTAACAATAATTTGGTGTCATAAATATTTGTTCTCCTTTACATAAATTTGGTAATATACTTACAAGAGTTTGGCTTAAAACAACTTTAGAAGCTGATTTAGTTTAGTGCAAAGAGGGAGTGTTATATGGGCCTCTTTGGCATAGTTTAGCTTCGCTAGTAAAGTTGCTTTTTTTTTGTGTGTGGTGGGGGTGGTGGGGGATTTTACCATCACGAACAACTTTTTGGTGAAGCTAAGTTGTTTGTTTTATTTTTGCTACAAATTTAACCTAAATGCCCTTAGGCCTGTTTGGCATAGTTAAGCTTCACACTAGGGAAGTTGTTTTTTTTTTGATTTTAACCATCCAGCACCCGTGCCCCCCACGCCCGGCATCCCTGGCCCCGCAGTCCAACCTCGCAACTCCTCTTGGCAACGGGCAAGATCCGCGCGGATAGTAATCACCCAAATCCGCGCCCGCGAGACTATATCCGCGCCCGCGCCCGCAACCCACCACGGGCAAGGAATTCTGCCCGCACCCGCTACCCGCGGGCAAAACATGCCCGCGGGCGTACCCACGTACCCACCAGACTGTATAAACAAGTCACAGTTGCACAATCACAATTCATAAATACACAATCTTAGTAGTTTAAGTTCAACACACACACACATTCACACGTACAGCACAATACATGAGGCACCTGGGCCATGCATTCAAGTTCAACACACACACGTTCAAGTACAATACAATCCAAGTGATGCAAATAAACAAGAGATAAATAAGTAACTAGTAGGAATCCTCTGTAGTGATGCAAGATTCATCTTTGATATCTTCTTCATTGTCTTCAAGGCATGACCAAAAGCTATTGAACCTTCCATCAGCATCATCTATATTCAAGTAACCAAGTTCAAACATTAGTAGCTGATGTGGCTGAAAGATTCTTGCTGCAGTGATTGCACTTGGCCTTCCATACTCCATCAATTTTTACCTGCGTAAAGTCATTCCAGACTAGAGAAGTGAGCTTTCTCTTTGATGGCCGCCCACCATCTGAGCCCTCCTCCCCATCTGAGATCTGCACAAGATCAGCAGCTTTGTCCTCCTCGGTACCAACTGCAGCAGTTGCTTGGGAGCTTTGCACCTGGGAGCTACCAGGGGTCGCCATTGCACCTGCACATCACAAAAGCAAAGATCTGGAACATGAAGACAACCAACAAAAACCACCAGATCTGCTCGGAGGCAACAAGAATGAGTGAAGTACTGAGCTTGCCTTTGAACTCGACGGCGGCGTGTGGCGAGGTAGAGGAGAAGAGGTGCTGGTCGAGCAGCGACTCGAGGGCCTTCAAGGCGTCGTGAGCCCGTCGGCCCGGCGAGGACGAGTAGGCCTGCACGAGGAGCTGGAGGGACAGAGCAGCAGCCGGCGGCAGGGAGGAAGACTCCGGCGGCCGCGGCGGCGGCGGGCGAAGCGGCGGCGGCCGGCGGGCGGCGACTCTCCGAGCCGGCGGCGCCCGGGCGGCGGCCGGCGAGCAGCCCGAGCCGGGGGCGGCAAGGTAGGGCAGGAGGAGGCGCTGTGCAGTGGGGGGGCGGAGGGGGAAGAGCAGAGCGGGCCGGCGACCGGCGTGGAAGACCAGCGTCGCCAGTCTGCCGCGACGCTGGGTGGGCCGTGGGGAAACGGGTGGGGTGGGGGGGGATTGGAAATTGGAAACCCTAAGTCTGAATTCCTCGTATATATATTCCTCATAATAGTGACCCCACATGTCGGTGAGGGTTTGCGGGTTTGCGGATTGCGGGTAAGGTATTTTCTTGCCCGTCAGTCCATGCCCGTTGGGCACAACCTACTATCCGCACCCGTGCCCGTGGGCACAAATCAGCACCCGTATCCGCGCCCTCGCCGGTTTCGTACCCGCGGCACGCGGATAATCCTGCCCGTTGCCAAGAGGACTCGCAACTGTGTCCGATTGCTAGCTCCCACGGTGGCTATCTCGCGCTTCCTAGTGGCCATGGTTGATGAGCCCGCATGACAAGCAGCACACGTGTATGGAACACATGGCTGCAACTTGTCTGGCCCAAATCTTGATGATGGAGCTTAATTAAGTAAACTTGATAACTCATGACCTGATGGAGAGGTAGCACACCACGAGATCTTGCACCTGTGATGAACTGTCAAGGCATCCCCCTTCCATGCATACGCCGACAAAGGAAATCTACGTACGCCATATAGCCGTAAATACAATAACTGGGTGAACCGAAGTTCGACGTTCTAGAACCAACTTAGGAGTTGAAAGAACAAGAATTGCAAAGCATTCATGCCTTACCAAATATTTCCAAAAAAAAATCTCTCCATGGGAGGAGAAGAGCACACACAAGGTGGTTGTATTTTTAATCCAAAAGACTGAAGGATTACATGGGTATATTTATACAACGACAGACAATATGTGGAAAGTTGACACTTAATCTGAGTATTGAACACCATACCAAAGATCCTCTTTACTTTTAGCTAACCGAAGTGGAAACTTAAGCAATCTCTTCAATTCTTGCGCAACCACACCAACAACATGTACATCCTCCACTAAAGTATGCATAACTCTTACCTCGGAAGTCCAATAGATGCACCATTTGTTGGGTTGAAAACTAGACACATATATCTTTCCAATGATGTAGCATATAACTGCTTAAACCATAAATATTAATGCCAGCAAGCCAGAAAAAAATGTAGCAATGATTCTACCTACTTCACATGGCCTTATGATTGAATTATCCTTGTCCACATCACCACACGCCGGTGGCCATGGCCGCTCCCTCATTGGTAGCTTCCGCGTACCGGGCCCAGCCTCCCCTCCCCTCGTGACAGGGTCCTGGCGGGGTCCTTCAATTCGCAACAGTGCTCGTTGTTGGCTCCCCATGGTGGTGCCTACACAAATGCGCCTTGCGGCCGAGCCCCTGGGAGCCATGTCCCGGTTGTTAAACTACGGCTAGTTGGCCCTGCCTCTATCGAGCCTGAGCGTCTGCACTTTCTTCCCCAGCGGGGCAAAACCTATCATTTTTGTGTGATGGAACCTATAAAGGGATGTGAAGCTGGAATAAGCTACTTTTTCAGCTCTCTCATCCCATTCCGTTATGAGAGGGAGATAAAAATAACTTCATCCATAAAGTTATTTTGGAAATAGATGTTTGGCAAAAGAAAGAAAACAGCTCACGGTAGCTCAGCTCATGAGTGATCACGGTGCGAGCACGTCAATCCGATCCGTGTTGGGTGGCCAATCTCTGTCATTGCAGTTACGTATGACAATCTAGTAACTGCCGAGGATTTTGTTTATGCCCATAACTAGTAGCCTAGTTAGAGAAAGACGTGCTACTAGCTAGTTGAACTGGTTCAATCTTGGCAATAAGTAGTATGATCATCAGGTAGTTTGCATTGACTTCTTATATCGATCTAGTACTAAGGTACTTTTAATAACTAGTTGTACGATGCCATCGTACAGTAATTAGCTTACAATTAACATGATTTGGTGTCGTTTCTTTAGTAATAATGACGCTCTGCAGGTGGATAGTTGGTGCTTTCATTGAATTAACTCTAGAGATGGGACGATGCATGGTTCATCCAGGAGTAGTTGAGACGTACCACTACCGGATTGAGCTAAGTTGGAGTGCCGCTGGCACTCAGCAAACCCAGACAAGCACTCGGCAGCGTTACTGGTGACCATTACAAAGTTGAAGCCAAGACCCATGCTATGTGTTAGATTGATCTCCACCGGTTGGCCCAACGGCCAACTAGGCCCTTGACTCGCATCCTGATCGGGGATGCCCAACCCAATAAAGTGGCTGGTGGGCCCCTGTCGCACAGATCACGAGGTTCAGACCATCCGCCGGTCCCCACTATCCTAACTCTAGTCCGATTGAGAGGGTGGCGCTGCCAGCGATGGGAAGCTCCACCGGCGTCGCCTCTGCATCGTCCACGACTCCAAGACCGACGCCGTATCCTTTCTGGTATGTCCGTACACCGCTCTTCCTGCTCACTGCACTGTGTTCTAGATGAACACATCACTTGATTATCACGATTCAAGAGAATAGCATCCACTGGATGCTACTGCTAGTCGATCCTAGAATCTATCACTATGATCATGCAGGGTTAGTGATCGAGTTGTTGACGGTGTGATCGACTGGGCAATGGGATGTTTAGCTGATATATCCAACAGTTGACCTTTAATTTTGTTATCATGTAATCATACAGCTTCTGTATGCGGTTGCTTACTTGCTTCTGAGTCTTGTACTATTGTAAAAAAGAGAAAAAAAAACCGATGTTGGAAGGTCGACGGCACAATATTCATCAATAGTGAGACAGGCAGCTGAGCTGCTGATGGCCACGCTGGCCTAGTCTCCCAAACAGATTGCAGTTCTAGGGTGACGACCGGTGATTCGCGCATCATCTTTCCTGTTATAAGCAGTGTCGCCTCACTGTCTTGTTGCAGATTGCGAAGGCAGCCAGGGCCAATGCATAGAGACAGGTGTGTGACTGTGCACAGTTCAGCTCGATTGCAGCCAATTCGTGCTTATCTCCTGCAACCTTGCGCTGATCCGTCGTCCAGCACTCACAACTATTTTGCCGGATTTGCTACCGGCTAGTAATTGACATCAGGAGATCGAGAATCTGCCATTTGCCAGGAGGTGTGTGATGCTCGTCTGAACTCTGATGAACACTGCTGGCCCGGTGGCCTCACGTACTGTACGAAGAATCTGCCGCTCACTGTCACTGTAGCCACTGGCACGGATTCTTCCATCCATTCGGCATAGTCGTAGTTCTATACATGTCAGTTACTCAGTTTACTAGAACATTTGGCGCCCTTTGGGCGCCCTGCCGGGATTGAAAGAATAAAATAGCTTTAATTGTCATATATGAATAACAAATAGCAAATGAAAACATAAAGACTAACCAATAACTATAATATATCCATATATACTTTATTACAATTAAAATCAACTAAGTTTAAACCATGTAAATATATTGTACAAACATAAGGATTGTCAAATAAACATATGATTTTGCGATCTCTCCAAAGTTGGATTCAACAGAATCTTGTTCTTCACTTTGCATCTCTGTTCTTTCAACCATGTTCGAAGTTGTCACTTCCACAACCTAAAATTGGGTATATATGTTTTGATTAGAACAAGTCATTAAAACACTAAGCAATTAGATGCACATATACACTTAACTCGCACCTCTAGCCACATCAAAAACTTCAAAGCAGCCCCTCTAGCCACATCAAAAACTTCGGGCTTCTCAATTCTATTATTCTAGAACTCTCAGAGTGCAAGAACAATTGTCAATTGAGCATGAGTATGGATTTTTGGTGTGACACCTCCTGATAGCTTCGACATGAATGTTCTATAGTTGAAAATTCCAGTATGATAGGGAAAAAATCAACAATGGATACAAAAAGGACTTCAAGTCATCAACCGTGGCTAACTCAAAACTGGTGCACAAACATCAAATTAGAATGAACCAATTAGAACCTTTTATCGAAGTCGTGCAACTAAAATGGAGGTCAATATTAGTGATTTTAACCATCTGTATATCCCAATCCCATGATCCATCCATTTTGCAGTTGCAGGCCACTTCTAATGAAAATGTGCTGTCACAATTTAAATATACATAATATCTATTCCTTGAAAAACAATCTCAGTAGCAATATTCACATGTTTAGATCATCACACGTTTAGATGGATAGGCAAAGAAATTCAAAAAACTTAACGAAGTTGTTGGTGCTGTCTCCAGACCTGCTTAGTCTCCATTGCCAACTCCTACTAACCACTCCCAAAGTAATTTTGGCAAGGTGTGGAAAAAGAAAACAAACACGTTCAGATTCAGTTCTACTTAGGTGTGTAAAGAAGCAGCCATGGGAAAAATTAGAATGGTGGGCCTTTTTGGTTCCGCTGCATCTAGCTTGCTAAATGAAGCTCTTCTCTCAAGAGTAGTGAGAATTCTCCACAAATATGCACTTCAGCTCTTGTGTCTAGTCACCATTTGTTCGGATGTGAACACTGAGGTAGTCATCTGTAGGTGCTGAAGTGATGGAGAAAGGGTGCCTGCAAACACAAAGCCACAACAGGTGAATACCAAACTAATCGGAAACTAAGTAGATCGAGGAGATTCAAATCGGGAGTCATACAGACCATTGAAATGAAGAAATTATTGGACACTGTCCACTTCTGTACCGAAAACCATAGGGCATTAACATTGTTATGGTCAATGATGTGCTGGCACAAGGGCAGGGTTCACCTTGAACATTATCAACACTCCTGAGCTCATTGAAGGTGGATATATTAATGAGCAGGCTGTTCATCTAAAATGGAAATACAATTTACCTAGTGCTATAAAAAAGGGATGGTGACATGAATTTCAGGTTTATGTCTATAATATAACAATTCAAACACAGCAAAGTTAGAAATAAGTATTTTATTGACCAAAAGAGGCCTTTTTTAAGTTAACATTTAGAAGTTATTCACATCAGAATGTCAAGGAGCAAGAAGCCTAGAGATGATTGCTTAAAAAAGAGGGACTAAAGCTGTGAAACTGAAATGAATGTAGGCACCTAAGGATACAAGCCACTGACCTAAAAGCTGTTTGGGCAGTTGCTGAATGATAATCAACATGCCAAGGAACAAAAGCAATGATACTCTGCGTCTACTGTTGCAGGTATCAAGCATTAATCTCGATTATTTGAAAGGAGAAACCATACAAGGATTCAATCAGGTATCAAGCATTATTTCAACACACACTGTACAAAGGAACAAGAGACAGTCCAAATCAATTTAATCTTAAGTACTATAGATAAATACTAAAAATATCGAAGTCTGTTTAGATCTGCCACCAAAACTTGTGGAGTAAAATTTGAGCCAACACACCGGATCACATTTTAAATGTTGCCAGCTCGGGGTGAACCTGCAATCTGTGACATTTGCCCAGCTTGAAACAAGTCCGCCCAATCTATTATCAACTTGAAGACAACTGTTTTAGCCTTTGAGCAGCTTTTATGTTTATGTTTTCACACCCATCCACTCTGCTTTCAACCTGAACTCGGCTCTTTAGCCTTTGAGTAGCTTGTTGTATTTATTTTCAGTTTCTGTAGCAAATGGAAGCCATTCAGTTTAGTTATTCTCAACCTGAAGTAGTGAAGTTACTTCTCAAAGCATTAACACTGGCTTACTTACAATGATTTGCTACTGGCTAAGGAGCATGTATGGTTTAATATGTGTACGCCACATGTACAAGTCATAACCTACTCATCGATCACGTGGTCCTCTTGCCAACACACAAGATCAAAGGTGCACATAAAAACAAAAATAACTATTCTGCCAAAAAAACTACATTCTAGGGATGGGACAAATAGATATTTCAGAAAACAATATTCATCAAACAAGCAGGTGTTTCTTCCTGTAAAATAAATTTCATGTCAGTACACCTCAATTGCTGTTGATTGTCAAAAAGTTCTGTTCACACCAATGTTGTCACTGTTCCCACGTAGCAATAATTTTCATCCATACAATGGCTAACACGAGTACTAATTCTAAGATCATTGATAGCAGTCCAAACCCAAGAAGATTGGAAGATCAATGAAGAGTGGCGGGGTACAACATAATTTTTTCATCTTCCATGCTCTACATGCCCGTGAAACAAATCTTTCGCGCTAATTGTCATGTTCAAGATAAAGTGAAATTGCAATCCACCAATACACGCTCGAACTGGACTCTTCCAAACTACAACTAAAATAATCACGCAACAAACAAATCACAGGCAACATCTGCTGGCAAAAATACAGAAGGGACATGATAAGTTGATAATTCAAGAGATAAGCATATGGGAGAACATCACAGAAAAGACCTTTTTCTCGTGACGCACACAACGAAGAACGTGAAAATCCTGGGGCTCAGGTCACGTCCCCATCTCCGGCACAGCCCAGCTGCAACACAGCAAGCTGCAAGGATGACACAACAAGAAAACAACCATCAAGCCAAAATCGTCCATTGCAAACACACATAGTCAAGAATGGTGTGGTGCGGGCGTTTAGATCTGACGAACGGAGAGAACTGGGAGAGGATGAGATGGAGGATTTTGGATGGGGTTAGGGTTTCGCAACAGGGAGGGAAAGGGAGAACATTAGTTGGACGGAGGAGATATACGAGGAGGAGACGCTGATCCGGGAATCGGAATCGGAAGCAGAGCTAGGAGAAGCCGATGGAGAGGGGAAGCACAGAGGCCTTGTTGTAGTAGACGTTGAAGCGCTTGAGCTGGAGGTCGGAGTCGCCGCCGTAGCAGCCGGTGGTGTCGATGTCGTGCTCTGTGCACACCAGCTCCAGCGGCGGTGGGAAGGGACCGCGTGGGCCTCTACCGGCCGCGGGCGCGAGCTCCGCCCGCGGCGCGCCTGACCGGGGCGTGAGCCGCCCCAGGCGTTCCTCTGCCGGCAGCGGGCGCGAGCTCTGGCGGTCGGCGCGCACCTCTGCGAGCCGCCTGAGCAAGGGGAAGGGAGGGAGGCAGCGATGGAGGGGAAGGGAGGGAGAGAGGGTGGCGGCAAAGCAAAGGAGGGAGGGAGGGAGGCGGGGGGGGAGACACAGCGCGGGTGGGAGCGAGCACCACGCAGGGCAGGCGACGACGTGTCAAACAGGGAGAAGGCCACCAATGCCCGAAATGCTGTGGTGCGAGGAAACCCGGGTGACTTTTAATAACCCCGATAGTATACTTTTGTGCAGACGGCCGTGCAATGCAGCCCAAATCAAAACGTGCATTCAAGCTTTCAATATATACTAGATAAATACTCGTACTCCCTTCAGATAGTAAAAAGCAAGTCGTTTAGGACAACGACAAGGTCTACAAAGCACAACTTTAAATTCTCTTTACCGTAAAAATCTTTATTGAAAAGTTATATATCTATATTTTTATAAAAATAATTTTCAAGACAAATCTATCGATATGATTTTCACATTTCCAAACTCAACGACTTAAAAGTTATCCGTGATTTATATTTTCAATGTTTGATCCAAACGTTGTCTAACATAATTTTTTTTCCTTTACGGAGGGAGTACGGTTACAACTTCAAAAAAAATAATAATATCTTAATATAAAGTTGTGTTATATACTTCCTAAAAATGATACTTTGAGTTGTCGTAGTAAAGCCTACATTTTTTTTTCTCACAGGCCTTGATGATGCACAATTGGGCTGATTTAGATTCGGTAATCCCAGCTAGGGCCCTCTTGGATGTGGGCTCCGTGACATATTTTGGCCCATTTCTTTACCGCCATTTGCTTCTTTATCGTCCTTTTGTTTTCTGTCCATAATCTAGCCACGTATTTTTTGATCAACCATATCTGTATTACTGGATAAGGAAACCAAGTACATACGCTGCATAAATACAGATACAGAGGATAAGGATACATGGGAAGCTGTCCCAACAATCTTACACAAAAGCCCTTAAAAGCTGAAAATTCCACTAAAGTCCTTGGACTTTGTGCTTGCCGAACTCGCCGTAAGCCTCCTTCGCCCGCCGCCGTGGCGCCGCCGCCAGCCGCCCGTCGAGGAGGAAGAAGCCTCGGCACCCCAGATCTGGAGGAGCCCAATCGCACAAAGCTTTGAGGAGCCGCAGGTAGCCACCCAATCCGAAGACCGTGATGAAATCGCCGTGGTAAGAACATCGGCCGAGGATACACCCCGGGCGCCTCGGATCCCTTAATCGAGCTCGCGGACGGACCGGTCGCCGCCGGCAAGTCGAGCTCGATCCGCACTCCAACAAGCTGCAGCACCCGCGCAGCCATAGTACCTTCGACGAAACGCGCCGCGACGGAGAGGATGGAGAGGCGAACCGCTGCCCGAACTACTCACCCGCAGGGACCCCACAACGGGAGACCCACCCCCACGAACTTCGCTGCGGCGTCGAGCAGCACGCCAGCAGGGACGCCGCTGAGCTCGGAGGGACTTATTCCATGCCGGAATCGCCGCCGGCGCCTCGCCGACTCGACCGAGACCAAACCCTAGACCTAGGAAACCTAAACTAGGACAAGACCCACCGGTACCGGCGGGGGGACCGCCGTCTCCGCCACCTCCGGATGCCCCAAGGGCCATCGGAGGCGAGGGAGACCGCCTCCTCCTCCGCCGGCGGCATCAAAGGACGGCTTTTTCACCCCGCTCTCAATCGTAGCGAGGTTTCGAGAGAGAGCCGTACAGCGACGACGGCTTCCTTCGACAAAAAGAACTAAAACCATATGGCTGGAATTCTTGACATACTAAGAGTACATGCGTTTTGAAGCCTTTTCTTGGTTTGGGCCATTTACTTTTTCTCTCGAATATGCACGAGCATACATATCTTTGTATTAGAAGGAAAAAAAAGTTTATATACAAGATGTCGTTGTTGCCTGCCAATGAACTTTGAAATCTACATTGTGAAACAAAATATTCTGTGACTCAAGAAAACAACTACTAGCTAGGGGTTAGCGAGCAGCTAGAGATCGACGATAGCATCTCTAGTCCTATTGTTGATCTATCCATCACTTAGCTCCAATTTTGATCATCAATAGCATCTCTAGTCCTATTGTTGACGCGTTCTTGAAGCATTGTTCCGCTCTTTCCATAGGTGACAAGAGAGACAAGCTCAAATAGCTATCCGTCGGGGACCTAAATATTGGGCCCCGAGACATTCTCCAAACTATGAGAATCTGCCGGCTGCGAAGGCTCAAGAAAACCTAGCCCGCTATCATCCCGCACGGAGGGACGGCCCGACGGACGATGGACCAGGCCATTGGCCACGACGCTCACATGACCACGAAAATCGGCCCACGGACGGCCCACAAAGCGGCCCAAATGGAGTCATCACGACGCAAAGAGCTTATTACGCTCACGAAGGACAAGGTCAAGGACCTCTACAAAACAACGAACCATGACGTTCCACGTCGACAGCAGCTAAACCATGGCTCGGACTCGACCACGCATCTCCGTTTCGTCCGAGGCTGGCCTAGCTCACCAGCCCCGGGAGAAATCTCCGCTTCGTCCGAGGGTGGCCTAGCTCACCACCCTCGGGCGCAAAAACTCCGCCTCGCCCGAGGGAGACCAGCTCTCCATCCTCGGGTGAGGCAGCCCAACTAGCCCGTCTAGGGTCGCCGACCCTCGGGCGTGGGAGGTTCCGTCCGGAGGAAGGGAAACCGCCGCATTCAATGCGATTGCACGGCCGGCGGCGCCGCGGTGCCATCGATTACACCTATCCAAATCGAATCGCCAATCGTCTCCCCAATCCGACCGATGGGACACAAAGCCGAACCCGTGGCGTGCTACGCCACCCGCAAGGGGAAACCAGGATGACACTGTTCATTTCCCAGAGCACCGTCAAAACGCCACGTTGGGCCAGACCCTCGGGCACTTGACACGCATAGCCAGCGACCTCTGGGACCGGCCCTCGCCATGCGGATTGTGAGGGACGCCTCACAGGACCCTCGGGGCCGCGCCAGGGGACGGCACGTCCACCATCGGATCCGGACGCGTGTCTTCGTCAAGCAACATCCAAGCCAGCCAACCCCTCGGCGGCCCATGCAACCGTGCGGCCTCGGGAATTAGCCACCTAGGCGTCCACCTGTATAAACATTATCTCTCCTTCTCCTATAAAAGGGGGAGTAATGCCCCATTAGGGGGATTCGATTTTTTCGACTCAACTCCGGTTCACACGGAGGAAACCGCACACCACCACCACCATAACCACGATCGTGGGGGCCTTGAGACCCGCGTCTCTCCCCCGCGCCCGCCTGTAAACCCCTACTGCAGGCTCACCTTTGAGCTTGAGGTAACACGAAAGGGGACACACCCCCGCTGGATGTAGGGCCCCGTTGGCTGAACCAGGATAAACCGCTAAGGTCCGTGTCCATCTTGCGCTACGCCATTGAGGGAGGGGCACACGGCTTATAAATTCTTTATTGCCGGCACCCGAGGCACCCACCGTTCCTCGAACGCCGGCGGTTGGCGCCGGGTAGGGGCGCCGTGTGCAATCTGCATCTCCATCAGCCCTCATGGCGTTTTTCGCCTTTCCACCACCCCGCTCGCCGAGCACGAGCTCCGCGCTGAACGCCAATTGTTCTTTGAACGCTGGCATTTGTGGCGCTTCGGCCACAACTGAGATGATCCTTCTACCCGCGTGCCGGGTAGAAGGGAGGGCTGCAAAGACGCCACCGCGGCAAGCCCATCATCACGACGCCCCGCGCAAGCGGGCAAGGCGGACCCATCAGCGTGCAAGGCGCGTCCAAGCAACGGATTCTGAATCCGTCGGCGTATCCCCTGCGCCGACTCGCGAAGGGCTCCCGGAACCCTAGGCGGAAATACCTTACCCGCCACCCACTCGTGGCGGGGTACCCCGAAAACCCTAATCGTCGGGAAAAACGCCTCCGTTCCGGACATCCTGGAGGGAGTCGGTGAATCGTCGCCGGCGTGAAACCTCGGTGGAAGCCTTCGCCAGGAGAGCACGAGCGGACCACCCGTCGTTCCACGGGAGCGTTATCCCTTGGACATTCACTCGGAGGGCGCATCCTCCACGGGATGCGATCGATCCCGTCATACCACCCCCTCCGGGTTCAATCGGGGCCCGGTCCCGGGCGAGGGACTCGCTCTACCATCCGGAAAATCGAAACCTCCTCCAGGGCGTTCGGCGCACCGTGCACCGGCGATGAGAAGACAAGTACTATGACCCACACGGGAATGCTTCAATGTCGAGGAGTCCGCCGCGGGATGGCCCGGTTCACTAACGTCTCCGGCGAAGGCAGCGCGGGGCGTACCGCCACGAGCTCCGGCGCCGGCGGCTTCCGCCCCCGGTCCATCCGTGCCCGGCCCGGCACTGCCGGCCAAAGCGCCCGGCCCCGAGATTTGCGAGGGAGCGAATGCGGGGCGGAATACGCGGACTCAGCGGGCTGGGCAAAACATCCGGCGGGAGCGGGGCTCGGCGCGAGCAAGCCCGGGGCACCTCAAGCTCACAATGGCGGCGGACCCGCGGACCGGGTGGAGTGCCTCAATCCCGACGACATGGCGGCCCCGTTCACGCGAGCCGGCCTCAGCGTGGCGGCGGCCGCCATGTTGGTGCGAGAAATGCCCGGCCCTCCACTCACAGGGGTAGGCGCATGCGAGAAGGCCTCCGTCAACTCCTTGACAAGGCGGCGGTCTGAGCGAGAGAGTTCCGCTTCCCGGGATCGGGCCGTGACGTCACGGCGGCGAGGAGGAATGGGCGCGGTTGGCGGGGCTCCATCCACCGGATCGGAGCCGAGCCCGGCAAAGCCGGTCCGGGAGCGCCTCGGCGACAGAGTTGCAACCGCCCGGTCGGGAGCGCGCAGAAGACCCGCACCGCGGCCGCAACCGGCGCCCCCGACCTCGGGGGACGAATCGAGCAGCGGCGGGCTCGCCGCGAAGGTGGCTCGCCTCGGGGGCGACAAGCGGGACGAAAGCGCCTGGGCGGTCGAGAGGACCCGAGGGTACTCCACGATCCGCCGGGCCTCGAGGCCTTCACCGGGGGACATCGGGGAGGGCACCACTCCTGCGCGTTTCAAGCCCCCGAGCCATCTCGAGAAGTACACGGGAGAGACCCGAGGTATGGGCGGGCGACTATCGGGTGGCATGCCCGTTCGCGAGAGCACACGATGACAAAGTGATAATCGAAATTTGCCCTGCCCTCTCCGGAGTGCCGGAGGTTGGGTGGGAACACCTTCCACCCAACCTCATATCAAATCGGGCGGACTTGGTGAGAACCTTCCGCGGAAACTTCCGGGGCACATACCTACGCCGGGTAACTCGTGGGATCTCGAAAACTGCCGACAAAAATCCGATGAATCCCTGCGCGACTACATCCGGCGCTTCTCCAAGCAGCGGACCGAGCTCCCTAATGTGACGGATTCGGACGTCATCGGGGCCTTCTTGGCCGGCACCACTTGCCGAGACCTCGTGAAGAAGCTGGGGCGCCGAACTCCCACCGAGGCAAACGAGCTGATGGACATCGCCACCAAGTTCGCCAACGGTGAGGAGGTTGTCGGGGCTGTTTCAATCGGGGCTGGCGGGGAAAGCGCAAGGAAGAGGAGCCCGAGGGATCGCAACCTCGGGAGGGCAAGAAGAAAAAGAAGAAAGATAAGGGCCGCAAGGGCAAGGGCCCACGCCGCCCAAGCGGACAATGAAGACATGGTGGCTGCGGTCGATCGCAAGGGGCCCCGACCCCCGCCACAAGAAACCTTCGATGACATGCTCAAGAAGCCATGCGGAACCATAGCTACCCTGGTCAAGCATACCCTCGGGGAGTGCAAGAGGGTACGCCAACATTTCACCAAGCTCAAGGCCATCCCGGGGTGAAGAAGAAGAGGCTCCCGGGGTGGCGCCAAGGGCAACGAGGAGTTCAGAAGGTGAATAAGCTGCTTCATGATCTTCGGCGGCAAACCGGCAACATGTCCGTGCGACGGCGCAAGAAGGAGCGTCGGGAGGTCTATGCCACGGGCCAGCAACCCGGCTGCGCAAGTGGTCGGACCCGGCCATCACCTTCGACCGGTCGGATCACCCCAGCACATTCCGAACCGGGGGCTTATCCACCGTGGTAGATCCCATCATCGCCAACACTCGGCTCACCAAAGTCCTTATGGACGGAGGGAGCAGCCTCAACCTCATCTACGAAGAAACCCTCGACCTCCTCGAGGTAGACAAGTCAAGATCCGCCACGGAGGGCCGGCATTCAATGGCGTCGTCCCGGCAAGCGGCTAAAGCCCCTCGGGCGGATCGACTTACCGGTTTGCTTCGGTGACCCCTCGAACTTCGGGCAAGAGACTCTCACATTTGAGATCCTTGGGGTCCAGCGGTACCCACCACGCACTCCTCGGGCGGCCTGTTACGCCAAGTTCATGGCTGTCCCGAACTACACGTACCTCAAGCTCAAGATCTCAAGATGTCATCGGGGCCCCTCACACCATCATGCATAGGGTGGAGTGGAGCGTGGGTATGCCGAGGCACTCGCCATTGCCGAGGCACTCATCGCCCGTCACGAAGAGAAGCTTTGATGAAATCACGATCGAGCATGAGGCCAAGCGCCCTTGTTGGGAGCTTCGAGCCCTCCTCGGGCACCAAGAAGATCCCACTCGATCCCAAGAACCCGAAGGAGAAGGCTGCGACCATCAGCTCGGACTGGATCCGAAATAGGAAGCCGTGCTCGTCGACTTCCTCCTCGCGAATGCCAAGACGTTTGCGTGGGGACCCTCGGACATGCCGGGCATACCGAGGATGTCGCCGAAGCACTCCTAGACATCCGGCCGGGCTCAAAGCCGGTCATGCAGCGCTTGCGCCGTTTGATGACGCCAAGCGGAAGATCATCGGCGAGGAGATCCACAAGCTACCGGAGGCCGGATTCATAAAAAAGTATTCCACCCAGAGTGGTTAGCTAATCTGTATTAGTAGAGAAAAAGAATGGGAAATGGCGGATGTGTGTGGACTACACTAGTCTCAACAAAGCATGTCCGAAAGTTCCCTTTCCTTTGCCTCGAATCGACCAAATTGTCGACTCCACTGCGGGATGTGAAACGTTGTCCTTTCTTGACGCGTATTCGGTTATCACCGGATCAAAATGAAAGAGTCCGACCAGCTCGCGACCTCATTCATAACACCCTTCGGGATGTATTGCTACCTCACCATGCCCTTGGTGAGGAGGAACGGGGGGCAACATACCAGCGGTGCATGCAAATCATCTTCGGGAACTCATCGGAAGGATCGTGGAGGCCTACGTCGACGACATAGTGGTCAAATCAAGAAAACGTCGGACCTCGTGGGCGACCTCGGGAAACCTTCGCGTGCCTAAACAAGAAGGGAGTCAAGCTCAACCCCGAAAATGCGTATTCGGGGTCCCCAGAGGGATCTTTGCCGGGTTTTATCGTCTCTCAACGAGGCATCGAAGCAAACCCGACCAAGGTTGACGCAATCACCAAGATGGGTCCGATCCAAGATCTCAAGGGAGTCTGAAGGTCATGGGCTGCCTGGCTTCATTAAGCGGGTTCATCTCACGCCTCGGGGAGAAGGGCCTGCCCTCTCTACCGCTCCTTCGCAAGTCCGGCGCTTTGCACGGACCCCGAGGCCGAAGAGGCCCTCGGCGACCTCAAGAAGCTCCTAACAAACCCACCGGTCCTAGTACCGCCAAACCCGGGAGAAACCACGCTCTTATACGTCACGGCCACTACCCGGGTAGTCGGCGCGGTGGTCGTAGTCGGCGTCGGGAAGAGGGACACACGTTGCCGGTTCAACGCCTGTTTACTTCATCGGTGAAGTCCTTTCCGACACCAAGACAAGGTATTCGCGGATCACGAGAAGCTATTATGCGCCATCGTCGCGGCACGAAGGAAACCGCCACTACTTCCTTGCGCACCCGGTTGCCGTGGTATCCTCGTTCCCCCTCGGGGAGATCCTCCAAAACCGAGAGGCCACGGGGAGAGTGGCGAAGTGGGCGGTGGAGCTCATGGGCGAAACTATATCGTTCTGCCCGCAAGGCGATCAAGTCTCAAGTCTGGCCGACTTTGTGGCCGAGTGGACGAACACACGGCTACCCCCGGCGCCCATCAAGCCGAGTCTTGGACCATGTACTTTGATGGATCCATGATGAAGGCGGCGCGGGGGCTGGTTTTGCTCTTCATCTCACCCCTCGGGATTCACACGGGTATGCCATCCGGCTGCATTTTCTGCCTCCAACAACGTCGCGGAATACGGGCGCGGTCAACGGTCTCGGATCGCGGCGGACCTCGGAATCCGACGGTTGGAAACCGAGGGGGATTCGCGGTTGTTGGTCATCGACCAAGTCATGAAGGCCTCGGCGTGCCGACCCGAAGATGGAGCGTATTGTCGGGAAGTGCGCAAATTGGAGGAAAAAATTCCATGGGCTTGAACACAAGCATACGCCCCAGGAGGCGCTACAACGAGGCCGCGGATGAACGGCCAAGGTCGCGGCAACCCGGTACCGTTCCCCGACGTCCTCACCCGGACCTCGATAAACCCTCGGTCAAATACACCCCTCGGAGGTACCCTCGGGGGCTCACGAGGGCGGCACACGGCAAGCCACACCCGAAGCTATGGCGGTCGACCAGGTCCTTACGGAGGAGAAAACCGTGATGGAGTACCTCACCCGAGGAGGCTACCCGGGATAAGACCGAGGCTCGCCGGTTGGCCCGAAGGGCGAAATCCTTCACACGATTGGAGAGAAAGGGGAACTCTACAAGAGAGGCCTCGGGGGTATACATGCGATGCATACCCTCGGTGAAGGCCAAGAACTGCTCGAGGACACTCAGGGGGAGTGTGGCCATCACGCCGCCCCAGGGACTCTAGTCGGTAAAGTCTTCGGGCAAGGCTTCTCTTGGCCCTCGGCGGTGCGAGGCCGCGAACCAAGTCGTGCGTGCCTACAAGAATGCCAATTCTCTGCGGCGGGGGGCACCTCCCGGCTCAAGCACTTTGCAAACCATACCTCTTACGTGGCCATTTGCGGTGTGGGGACTCGACATGATTGGGCCCCAGAAAGGGCGCCCGGAGGACACTCACGTCCTAGTCGCCATTGACAAGTTCTCCAAATGGATCGAAGCTCGACCCGTGGTGAACCCTCACACGGGGGAAAACGGTGAAATTCTTTCACGGATATCATCTCCCGTTTTGGAGTCGAACTCCATCATCACGGACAACGGAACCAACCGTGGGGGAAGAAGTTCCTCGACTTTTGCGGCGACTATGGCATCCGAGTGGATACCTCGGCCGTAGCACACCGAAGACCAACGGTCAAGTGGAGCGTGCCAGCGGCATGATCTGCAAGGGCTCAAGCCAGGATCTTCAATCGGCTAAACCAATACGGGAAAAGATGGTACCAAGAGCTGCCGCCATCGGTTCTATGGAGCCTTCGAACAACAAAAGCCGAGCCACGGGGTTCACCCCATTCTTTCTAGTCTATGGGGCCGAGCGATCTTGCCCACGACATTGAATATGGGTCCCCAAGGCTGCGAGCCTACAGCGAGCAAGGCAACCAGGCCAAGGCGAGGCAAGACTCCATCGACCAAGTTGATGAAGCCGAGGCGTTGCGCTCACACTCGGCAAGATACCAACAAGCTTTGCGCAAGTATCACGCCAAGCGGCTGAAGCCTCGGGAGTTCCAAATCAACGACCCGTGCTCAAGCTGAAGGCAGGACAACAAAGGGCGTCACAAACTCACGCCACCACAGGAAGGGCCTTATTTCATCGCCCGAAATATTAAGGCCCGGACCTACAAACGAAAAAGCGAGAAGGGGCGAAGTCTACTCCAACGCCGGAACATAGAACGACTACGTCGCTTCTACCCTTAAATTCCGCACTAGAAGTCAAACATCGGTGTTTTTTTCACTCAATAAAAGATCTACATCTTTTACGAAAAAAGTGCTTCTCGTGTAAACCTTAAGGAGTCTTAGCCTCGTCCGGCACAAGACTAAAACTCCCTCGGGGGGCTACATGGGGACCCCCTCGGGAGGACCCCCTCGGGAGATCCCTCCCTTCCTTTTTTTCAAAACTTTTTTTCAAAAAAAAAGTTTTCTTGCGCATTCTCTAAACAATCGTTTAAGTTGCGAAGGTCGCTCACGCACAAATCCAAAGCAAGGTAACGAGGCAAGCGGACCGCCCCTAGTGGCATCCGTATGGACTGCCCCGATGGCGTCCACGGTTACCATTTTCGCGACGGAGAAAGCAAGCGACCCGGCCACACAATAAGCGAACAAATTCGAAGCGCAAACATAAACATAAATGCACCCGCCAAGGCCATAGACCTCGGGCGGCGCCATTGTTTATATACATCCATCTCACAAGCTCAATTTTTTCCATACAAGGAGGTCGGGGGCGGGATGGGCTTCATCCACTTGCGCCTCACGGCGGCCCCGACGAGGAAGCTTCGGCGCGAGCAACACCCTCGACAAGCTGCTTCCCCCCCGAGGGAGGCGTCGGACCAGCCGGCGCATCCTCGGGCTGGGGCGTCCACCATCTCCGTGTCCGCCTCATAGGTTGACTCTATGGGGGAGTATGGGGGACACACTTCATCCTCGAAGCGGGAGGCCAACGGGTCGCGGCGCCGTCCACGAGTCGTACAACGTCGAGGTCTTGGCGGCATCGGCCGGCATCCCTCTCGGCGGGATCAACTTCCTCCTCGTCGTCGGAACCAGGAAGAAGCCTTTACCGCGCGCCGTCCGGCACATTGGACTCCATCGGGAAGTGAGAGCGAAAACGGCCATACATGTCCATGTCCGCCGCCGGGCCGGAAGGCGTTCGGGCTCGGACTGAGGTAGCCACCCACGGCGCTCGGGCGGCTGCGTCTTTGAGGGCCAACCTCGGGTTGTCGCCCCAAAGCGGCGGACGAAGTCCGACAAGGCCTCTTCCGGCTCACGTACGACTTACGCTCTGCTCCGGCCTGCGCCCGGCGTGGCGCGGTGTTCACGGCCTCGGTCGGACCTTCTCCGCTTACGGAAATTGGTGCTCAAACCGAGGAGTTAGCAAGACAAGGCGGCTGAAGGCAAAGCTCACTAAGGAAGAAGATGCACCTTGGCACCCGTGCCCGGCCCGGCATCACGCCATGCTCATCCGCGGCGACTTGCGGATCTCCTCCTTCTCCTTTCACGAGGGTCTCGCCCTCGGACACCAACTTCGCCGATCACGAGTGTTCAAGGCATCGCACATCTCCGCTGCCGTCGCCTCCTCCGGGACCGGTCCCGCTCGTCATGGGCCTCCTTCGGGACTGGAGGGGCTGGATCCGAGCCTCTTCAAAATCATGGCTCATCGAGCCATGTCGAATTTTCCACTTTGCGGCCTCGGACTGGCCTTGACAACCTCGGCCTCCCGGGGTCCGCCGTTGGGACTCCCTCTCCTCGGCAAGGGCGGCAAGCCGGGAGGTCTCGCTGCGGGCCTCGATCAACTTTACGGAGTTTGACCAAGGGCGTTCCGGTTCGAGCGTTCGGCGAAGGAGCTCGGACTTCTCGGGCGAAGCGGCCGAGATGCGCAACGGCGATACTACTCATCAAGACACAAGCACGAGAGACATGCGGGGGGGATAACCGTCAAGACACTTACCGCGTCGACCTGCGCAAGTCGGCCGGTTATGGCGTCCCGATCCTCGCCAAGCCCTCGGCGGCCCAGCGACGGATCTGCTCGTGGGTTCTCCACTCCGGGACCTCGGGGCGGTCGTCGACCACCGCGGCGGCGGGCCCCGGGCGTGCCACCCAAGTCAAGGCGGACCGCCCGGTAGTCGGCTCGAAGGATACATCTCCTCCAGAGAGCAACTCCCGCGACTCAGGGAACCCGGACCCGATAGAAGTCGGGGCCCTCGGGCCCGACCACGGGCACCGTCCTCGTCATGGCCGAAGACGGCGGCCGCCAAGGGCTGCCTCGAACCCGGACACGTGGAGTAGCGGGGAAGTCGGGGTTGTGCGCCTCGTGAACCCCGGATCGGCGAAGGTCGGCCTGCGGGGACTTGCGCGTCTCCGCCGCCATGAAGAGCTCCTCTTGCGAGAACTCCCGGACAAGGGGCCCGACTCCTCGGGGTGGGCGGCGGCGCCACGACCCCCCCGAATGGCGCCATGCGCTCCGGCACCAAGGCGCGTCATGGGCCCTGGCCAGAGCCCTCCGTATCGACCACCATCGGGCTGAGTGGCCGACCCACCATCGCCACCGGGGGCTGCACCACCTCGGGGTGGCCTCGGCAGCCGGCTCGGGTCCGACCCCACCTAGGGCTCGGGGTTGGCGCCACGGGAGGATTCGGCGAGGGCGGCCGCGATATCTTGGCGGGGACGACCCCGGCACTTTGGGCCCGGCCGAGGCTGGCACGCTAGCCTTCAAGGCCTTCTTGGGGTGCGAGGGCCAGCGAGGCGGCGGCCCCCGTTTCTGAAGTCAAGAACGTGTCAAGACAAAGCAATCATATGCCGAGAAGAAGGTCAAGATCGCGAAAGGCGAAAGGAAACTCACGAAGCCCGGGGATCGCCCTCGGCGTTGACAAGGCTCGGGATGGCTGCGATCTCGGCGCCGCACACGACACGCGCCCGTCTCCCCCACGGCGTTCGTGCGCCGCGGGGGCTGGATCGGGACGGGGGTCGCCGGCTCGTCCCCCCGGAACCGTGCCGCGCGGCCGGGGTACCGCGGCGGGAGGTGTCGACTCTTCTCCTCGGGCCTCACCTGCGGACGCCCGAGGTGCCTACGTGGCCGGCGCCAATGGTCACGAGGACTCGGCCGGAAGAGCCCTCGGGCGCACCGGCGTCGGCGAGCCCCGGCGCCTCGAGGCTCGGGCTCGGGCTCGTAACGAAGCCCGACTTGGTCGGGAGCCCCATGGCTCGGTCTATCCGAGCCGCCCGCGTCATCATCGGACGAGTTCACGCCGAAGCGATCCTCGGATCCTCGTCCTCTTCGGTGGTCGAGGTGTCGGTGACTCGCCCGCCTCTGGCTGCTCGGCCCGGCGCTTCTCGAGCCCCGTTTCTCTTCTTCCTCTCCTCCTTCTTCAACGCCAATGCCGGCGTGCTTCGTTCGAGCACGGTTCGCCGCCCGGCGATCGGCATCAATGCGGCAGGCGGAGGGAGTCGCGGTAATCCGGGCGGCCCTGCCGGAAAGAAGAGTGAAGCGCCATGGCGACAATGCACGAAAGCAATGCAAGGACACGAAGTCAAGAAGCACTTACCGGGGAGATATACCCTCGGTCGGGCGCATGGGGATCTCGGGGGATACGTGTCGGGGTGTTGGACCCCAACGCATCCCTCACCCTCTTGGCCGGGCCATCGGTGGAAGCGAGAAGGCGACATCCGGCACGCACCAAGGCCGGCGGCCTCGGGGGTCATCGGCACATGAGCAAAGGCGAGCCATCAACGGCAACACCCGACGCCGATGGAAAGCGGCAACCACGGCAGCGGCATTCACGTCCTTCCCTCGGGCCGCGAGAATCGCCCATCGCCTTAGGCCCTCCAACCCGATGATGATCCTCCGAGGGGGGGACCCCGGTTCCACTTCTGCGGGCGTGCTTGAGGACACGCCCGGTGTACACGGGAAGCGTTCTCGTCGTTGCGGAGGTAGAACCACCGATCTTGCCACCCCTTGTTGGAGGAGGTGAGCTTAGAGATGATGTACCCATCAGCTCGGTTCGGCCTCGTCTGCTCCGGCGTGCACTGGCGCCTGACCTCCAACGCGCGGCGCCCTCCGTGGTTGGCCTGCGCGACCGAGGCGGTGGTAAGGTCCGCCATGAAGAACCACAACCCGAGGTCCCAATGCGGCTCGATCCCGGGAATCCCTCACAAAGGGTGGCGAAGATGGCGGCTGGGAGATCAAGTTCGGGGCGAATGATGAAGCTCGATTTCATAGTAGTGGAGGATCGCCCGAATGAACCGGCTGCCGGCATACCGGCAGCGCGCGGTGAAGATCCATCAAGCTCACCACGTAGCCATCGGGAGGGGTTAGGCTCCTCCTCGGTCAATCGGGAGCAATCCACTCCCGGCCGCGCTTCATCGGTGCGGGGACGAAGAAGCCCTTCATCGACGAGGCGCTGGGTTTCTCCTCCGTCATTTGTCGACCTCGGCCACGGCTCGGCATCAAGCACCTCCCTCATGCCGTCACCGCTACCCGACTGCGCCATGGGTAAAAGGGAGGCGAAGGGTGGCAACCACTAGCAACCCCGATCACACGAGCACGAGGCAAGTGAATCTCACCCTTAATCTCTCCCACACTATCTCTCTATCTCCGATTCTTTGCGACAAGAAGGCAAGAAGGCGATGGCGGCGCAAGGGAGCAACTATCCGCCCGCCCGCGCCTTACCCCCCACATTTATAGGGAAGGGAAGGCAAACCGCCGGCTGGGCAATCGAACCGACTCTGGAATGGACGGCCCATGATGGGCGAGAACCGCTCATCCAACGGCCAAGCTGCGCGGTGGAACCGTCGGGTGCATTAATGCACCTTGACGGAACCCTCGGTCTCCGCCCACGACAAGAAGACGTAAGGCCGCGTCCCATCGGTACAATGCGGTCGCGCCACCTCGGGCGTGGCGACTAGGCGCCTCGTCTTCCGGTCGGGTAAAACCGTCCGGCCACCCATATCCGGCGAAAGCGCCCGACCACGAGGGCAAAAAGTCGGTCCGTTGACGGTTCCCGCCCCGGCGGAAACCAAAGCGAGCCTCGGGCGACACACCCTACGTTCGAGGTTGCGGGCCGGGCCAGGGGGTTTCAACGGTCGCCTCGGGATAACCCGAGCCGGGGACGGGAGGGAAATGCACAACCCGGCTATACCGGGCCCCACAGGGGCTCTGGATTTCTGAATGTGTTTAAGGCCCGCGGGTCTTTGCTTATAGAGATGTCCCATCCGTGGGAGGCCCACGGGCCCTCGGGGGGGGGGTCCGCCCAAACCCCGGGATCTGCTAAGCGGTCGCGGGTTCTCATGGGGTGAATCTGGATCACATAGCCGACCCTTGCTCCGGCAAGGGCACGGGCACCAGCTTAAACGCAGACCCGCTACAGCGCTCACCGGAGCCGCGACACATTCGGCTTACGAGGGGCATTGTGACGTGTCTCCCCTCCTCCTCCCTTTCGGGAGGGGGACGGAGGAGCGTATAATCAAAGTCGAGGAGGCACAGTCGACCTTGCGCACATAAGCGCGGGCCTCGGGCTGCCCACGCAAAAATGAAGGACTCCGCACAAATAAGCGCAATTTAAGAGCCGCTGTTTCGGTCTTGCCCGGCGTGCGAGATATAAAAGACCTCGAAGGAATCCGCCATTCCATTCGAGGCCTCGGGGGCTACACCCACCTTGGTGCGCTCGCGCACCCCTTGTAGAGCGAACCACCCCGAGAAACAACAAGGCGACGGGGAGCAGCGGAACCCCGGGCGAGTCCACACTCGCTCGGGGGCTCGAGCTCTTGTCGGGGGACCTAAATATTGGGCCCCGAGACATTCTCCAAACTATGAGAATCTGCTGGCACGCCAAGGCCCATAAAACCTAGCCCGCTATCATCCCGCACGGAGGGGCGGCCCGGACGGACGATGGACCAGCCATTGGCCACGGCGCTCACATGACGGCGAAATCGGCCCGGGGCGGCCCACAAAAGCGGCCCAAATGGAGTCATCACGGCGCAAAAAGAGCTTATTACGCTCACAAGGACAAGGTCAAGGACCTCTACAAAACAACGAACCATGGCGTTCCACGTCGGCAAAGACTAAACCATGGCTCGGACTCGACCACGCATCTCCGTTTCGGCCCGGCTGGCCGCCTAGCTCACCGACCAGGGAGAAATCTCCGCCGTCAGGGGTGGCCTAGCTCACCACCCTCGGGCGCAAAAACTCCGCCTCGCCCGAGGGAGACCAGCTCTCCATCCTCGGGTGAGGCAGCCCAACTAGCCCGTCTAGGGTCGCCGACCCTCGGGCGTGGGAGGTTCGTCCGGAGGAAGGGAAACCGCCGCATTCAATGCGATTGCACGGCAGGCGAGGCGCCAGTGCCATCGATTACACCCGATCCGTCGAACTGCCGAATCGTCTCCCCAATCCGGTGATGGGACACAAAGCGAACCCGGTGGCGTGCTCGCCACCCGACGCGGAAAACCGGGATGACACTGTTCATTTCCCGAGCACCGTCAAAACGCCCGTTGGGCGGACCCTCGGGCACTTGACACGCATAGCCCGGCGACCTGCAGGACCGGCCCTCGCCATGCGGATTGTGAGGGCGCCTCACGGGGACCCTCGGGGCGCGCCGAGGGCGGCACGTCCACCATCGGATCCGGACGCGTGTCTTCGTCAAGCAAACATCCAAGCCGGCCAACCCCTCGGCGGCGCAGCGCACAACCGGTGCAGCCTCGGGAATTAGCCACCTAGGCGTCCACCTGTATAAACATTATCTCTCTCCTTCTCCTATAAAAGGGGGGAGTAATGCCCCATTAGGGGGGGATTCGATTTTTTCGACTCAACTCCGGTTCACACGGAGGAAACCGCACACCACCACCACCATAACCACGATCGTGGGGCTTGAGACCCGCGTCTCTCCCCCTGACGTCGCCTCAAACCCCCTACCGCAGGGCTCACCTTTGAGCGCGAGGTAACACGAGCAGGACACACCCCCGCTGGACGTAGGGCCCCGTTGGCCTGAACCAGGATAAACCGCTGCGTCCCGTGTCCATCTTGCGCTACGCCATTGAGGGAGGGGGCACACGGCTTATAAATTCTTTATTGCCGGCACCCGAGGCACCCACCGTTCCTCGAAACGCCGACACTATCTATCCCACGATGTCGGTACCTGCACAATCGAGGAACACAATCGCCGCCACCAACTACTGATAGTCGTAGCTGCTGGCGGAAGTTGTACGCTTGATCACCTGAAACATATGGAACCAAATTTCCGGAGAGAAGACACAAATGGAGATAATCTGGTTGATGGACTCTTCTTCCTGATCACAAAGGTAGCAAAGGTCCCTCGCCTCTGGACTATGCCTTCTTCTCTGATCCGCTATCCAGTGTCTGTGGCAGAAGGTCAGCTAAAGGAAAATTTTCACCTTCAGTAGTGCCCAGGTTTTCCAAATTAACTTTTATCCCGAGAAACCCACTAATTTCGCTGAATATTCACCAATAGACGTGCAACACTATATGGTTTTATCTGATTAGTCAGAAAGATGGACATCGGCACTGCATTCTAGAGATACAGGAAATCAATGATCGCTTGAGTTACTGAAACCTCTGTTTTTTGTTTGTTTGTTTTTTTATTAACTAGACACACATATTTTGTGGATTTGGCCAGCATATGTCGGCAAAAGATTGCAATATAACTAGTCCTATTAGCATATCATTGAGGAACATTAGGTAGGTAATAGGCTGTCGTACCGCTACTATTAGTTTGGCTATGTGAGGAGCTCTAACGAGGACTAGGCAGAAGCTTGCGCATTTCTCAACGATTCAGCCCCTCAAGTGATGTTTATCATGTGGATCATGTTTTACAAACTAAATGGAACCATATAATTTGTGGCAATACCACCTACGTATTGCAATGAAATTCAAGATTATCACAAGGTAGAAACATACGCGAGAATAATATCAACTTGTCACAACCATTTTAACAAGGCGTGCAATTACACCAACCACTTGTAAAGAAACTTAAGATTATCTCAACGCAAAAAAAAAAAAAAAAAAAAGGAAGAAGAAGAAGAAGAAGAAGAAGAAAAGTGGCAGCAATGTTTTTCACTTCATCATATTTGATTCTCTCGATCATATTAATAGTAAATAATCAGGGGCGACGCCACAGTGATCTTACCTGGTGCACATGCACCAGGGGTAAAATTTTTTGCCACTAAACAAACGTATTTTCACCATATAATTTAATAAAGTTGTGTAGTGTACTTAAACAGTGCACCAGGAGAATTTGGCTGTGGCTTCGCCACTGTAAATAATAATGATAGTTTATTCTGTAAATAATAATGATAGTTTATTCGATCAACATCAAAATGCAGCACGTAGGACGACCTTATCTGTTATCAGGTCTAGTGGTCTACCTTGCATATAATAAATTATCTGAACCTTGAAATTGTTTGCGTGTTTATAGTTGCAATATCAGATCAATTATTACGACTGCAAAAATATACACGATATAGATGTCCCAACCATCCTACAATAAAATAAAAATATAGCCGTGCTTATCTGATAGAAAAATTGTTCAAATGTCGTTATCTCATATACTTGCTAAATTATCTTCAGCAACATTTAGATTAATACCATAATTTGAAGGAACCTTTTTGTACCAGGAACAGGAACAGCAGTATCACATATGATATATATATCAATTAATTTATAATAGAGCCACAAATTAAAGCTTCAAACACATAATTTATCACAATCACACATACACAGCCTTACCACGTACTACTGTATTTATAAAGCCCCTCCTGTTGGAAGAAATCGACGCTTTCAAACAGCATATATATAGAAGACAGAACTAATTAACTGAAGGTTAGTTTTGTTGTTCAAAGCAAGACATTAGTCTGACTGGCCGGAGGCGGAGAGGCTGCTGTATTTCTTCCTTGTGACCCCACCCCGGCAACACCCAAATACCGATGGAGGCGGCCATCGCGGCAGCGGAAGCGCAGAAGCTCCTGGAGAAGAGCACGAAGATCATCGGTGTCAGCACCAACTACATGGTCTATGTCCAAGATCCCGGCAACGTTCCCAAGGTGCCCACCCTGTTCCTGAAGCCTACGTCGTCATTCCTCCACGCTGGAACGCCCAACGCTGCCATCGAGGTGCCCGAGCCGCTGGAGTCTCTGCGCCATGAGGCTGAGTTTGCCATCGTCATCTCCAGACGAGCACGCGACGTCCCAGAAGCATCTGCCATGGACTACGTTGGAGGTAACTATGGAATGCTAGCTCTTTACAACCAAATAATGTTTAGTGCTAGTGGGTCAAAAAGACGCTCTCGTTCGCTAGTGCTGATTTGTTGTGAGAGAAAAATACTACAGCCTGGATGGCTGATGTTAATTTGTTGTGAGAGAAAAGCACTGTTGGATGTAGAGGCCGGATATTTGTTATCCATTATCTAAAAAAATGAGAAAGAATAAACTGAAACAAGCTAAAAAGTTGAAACTAAAACACAAAGTTAGTTACATGTGTTAGTACAGGCAGAGATGGCTTAGATAAGAGAAAAAAATTGGTTTCTCACAAGATTCGAAAGAATCAGCTGCAAACACTATTTCTGGTCAATGTTTCGAAACTGGAAAAATTGATTGTTCCTACGTATGCACTCAAAATGGCAGGAGGTTGGTTTTGCACTCATTCTCCTCTAGCCGATTCCTACTTCTCTTTGATATTTTTGCAGCAGGATGGTTTTGCAATGTTTCTCCTCTAGTCAATGTTTTGAATCTGGAGCGCTGCAAAACACCACAACCATAGATTCATTTAAACAGGAAGTTCATGATTAATGGAGGAAAATGGAATCTTTTCTCCGATCTATATAAGCTAATGTATCTAAAACTAAATAGAAACTGATTTTTATTGGACTAGGAAATATGCCCGTGCGTTGCCACGGGAGTACAACTTTACGTGTACAGATCAAGTTAAATTTGTGTGACTTTGTGTACATGTGTACAACGACAAATTTGACGACGTCAAACACCAACAGTTAATTACATCTTTAAATTTGTTGTTTGTTTTGTTTTTAGGAACGGCTTTGATCGAGCCATCCAAGTTGATAACACCCAAATTCAAAATTTTACTTTTTCAATTATCTTTTTCCACCTCATCTATCTACTTATATCTTCTCAAGTGTCTCTGCCTCCTCGGCCACCTGTCTAGCTGCGGTCAACCATTCATGTCCAAATCTGAATCCGACGATATCCTGTTCCTAACCGACCCGTTTTCATCTCTATACACCCATATATGGGCCTTAAATGTTGGGTGAGATCGGACGACATATTTAATTTGGCTTTTTCGTAGCTACAGAAACAATACGGTACTATACTAAAAAACATGATTTAATTAGAAAAACGTGTTAGTGCATGCCTGCTCTTTAGACGTTGTTGAGACGAGCTATCAATGGGACCCTTGGCTAATTTAATTAGAAAAACGTGTTACTGTTGCGTGGCCTGCTGGCCTGTTGAGGCTTCGGTGAGACGGCAGGGCCCAACTCGGTCGTCTCAGCTCGTGGGCCGCCTACTGCCCATTGTTGCTGCCGCTGCTTGCTTGGGGAGCTGGGTTGTCGCTGCTGCTTGGGCCAACGCTGTTCGCCGCGCGTCTGGCCAAGGCCGAGTTGGACAGCAGGAGCAACTAGTATTTTTATTTTCTAACGATCTGAACCAAATCTATAATCCTGTCTGGATACGATACAACTCATGCGCTTATTTTAAAGAGGTGGAGGCAGACGGGAAAATAGAGGTGGACAAGAAATTTTATCTCTTTATTAGTAGGTATAGATTTAGTAGCTTATGAAGTATCAAAGTTTTGGGAATTTTACACCCAGCCTGACCTAGCCCATTACTCTCTCTGTCGACCCAAAACAAATAAGATTCCGAGGTTCAAAATTTGTTACCAAAATAAATAACATTCTACACAAACTTGGAACATTGGAGTAATGGGCTAGGTGGTGTAAAATTCCCAATCATTGGTGCATGCAGATGATAACCACCAAATCCAACTGGACAAGGAGAGTACATGCGTCTTTTGCCAATGTCCTTAATCTATCTAACCACAAACTGATAACTTGACACAACCCATATGGGTGTGTTTGATTCATTTCTTATAATAGCCTGACTAGTAAAAACTAAGCCAGGCCTCCAACAAGAAGAGCCGTTTGTTTTGTTGTGTGTGATATTGAACCTGATTAGGATGAGCTCGTGTTTGGTTTGGTTGGCTCAGTTTGCATACAGTCACCTCTTCCTTGAGCTGGTGAGTTCACCCACTTTGAGGTATTTTGTAGAACACTTGGTGGGCATCATGGACGAGTAGGATGCAGGAGGAGCGTCACAATAGCACTATGGATGACCACCACTGCGGCACAGCTAGACAAGCATCCTCGACCAGTCCACCGGCCCCTTCTTCCCTGCAGCCACCACCTCGCAAGAGGCGCTGCCACCTGTAGCATCGGTCTCACCGTCATCATCAGAGGCGCGCAAGCCGTCGCGGAGGCGCCCGCGGGCATCGTGCCGGCCACCCACCAACGTGGTCACCACCGACACCTCCAACTTCCACGCCATGGTGCAGGAGTTCATTGACATTCTCATGCGTCCGCCGTTCACGCCTCACCTTGGCCCCGACGTGCTCTTTGGTAGCCCCACCACGACCCCACCCTTGTGGCAGGCACTGTGCACGCCCTTGAAGGTGCTAATGCGCCCCTCGCCTCTCAAGATCCCTGTTGCCGCTCTGCACGCCTCGCCTCCCTGCACAACGGGTGAGGCACAGGCCTCGACCTGTAGCCCGCCATGGCTTGCGCTCCTCCTGCAGCGCTCGCGGCATGGATGGATGGGTGATTGGACGTAGGAGCCGATGGTGGACGGGTGGATGCGGCTCCTTCGCACCGCCTGCACCTCAAAGGAGGACACGGGGAAGGCATGAACATCGGCGGGGCGGGGCCATCGGTGAGGTCGTGGAGGAGCGAGGTTGAGCTGCAGCGCCAACAAGGAGGGTCATGCTCGAGCCAGGAGCGGAGGAGCGTACGCAACGCGGGAGGTGAAGTGAACCGCGGACGGAGAGTGGCCCAAGCTAGGCTCCGAAAGAACATGCTCGGAAAGAACGGGCCATTCGAGTATGGCCTGGCCCTGACTGTACAGGTGGCCAGCCCAGTGAGGCTCCATGGCCAGAACAAGCAACCAAACAATAAAACATTGGTCCAACACAGCCTGGCTACGTTTAGCCCAGCAAAACCAAGCACGCGCCCATGATGGTCATAGGCATAATTGTTTAGCCCAAAACGAACCAATATTTTTGGCATCGGTCCAAAAAAAATTATGAGGTCAAGAGCAGAGAGTATAGAATATTTAATAAAAATTACATCCACAAGCATACCTCATGACACAATTACAAAAAAAGGTAATATATAGTAATAGTATATAAAAAATATGTAAAATAAAAACACATTGATTATTAAACATTTGACTGACACATGGATGTAGTAAAATATGTAAAATCATGACACGTGGATGTAGTAAAATGCATGCATGCTTTACTAACATAGAAATAACAATTTCCAGGTTATGCACTTGCTTTGGACATGACAGCAAAAGAAATTCAAGTTGCTGCTAAGGTAGGTGTTACTACATAGATCGACTAACTGTGTGTTTTACTTTGACGTCAAGTCATTTATTCAGGAGCAAATCAGTCTCATAGTTTTATAAGTCATTTGTTTCCTAATATGACATATCACGCCTATTCGAAAGAAAATGCAGCAAGACCTACTTAATAGTCTCTTCATTGATCCAGTATGTATATTGTTTCATTTCAAATAATGGTTATTCTCATATTTTTCATAAGAGTTAAATGCATGAGTGCCCCTGAACTTGTCAACACCATTAGGTCCATAAACTTTGAGAACACACCTTTTCTCACGGTAACTCTTTGTATAATCTTAGAAGTAAGCACAATGACTTGACGTAAAACTTCTATCTACCTTGTATTTACTTATACTCATTATATGATACATTTGTAGGCTGCTGGTCTTCCATGGGCTTTGGCTAAAGGACAGGACACATTTACTCCAATTAGCGCAGTGGTAAGCAATAGTTTTTCTCATGTTCTATGAAATCGAATTAAGCATAGGTGAGACATGAACAAATACTTTTCTTATTTGTAATTTTGCATACATGTTTCGTATTGAAATTAACATATAGTGCATGGAATTTTCAATAGGTTTAACAAATAACATGTGCTTCTCTAGAATTATAGAAAAACACACGGTTAAATCAATATCATCGAAAAAGGGTGTCTGTCAGAGAAGAACAAACTGAAACCTCATCTCTGTTTACACGAAAGTGGTATTTGTATTGTCCCTATGATCCATGCATGCCAATATTATGTGATCTAAAAATCCATAATACCATTGGGTAGTCTCTTCTATTCTCACAAAGTAAAATTTCTCCACCGAACAGGTTCCAAAATCTGCTGTCACTGATCCCCATGATTTGGAGTTCTGGTTAAAGGTAATTTTGCATAAATAGAGCCAACATATTTTTTTGAAAGACTTATTTCGATTTGGGAATAAGTTTTCAGTAGCATATTTGGCCTTTTATTTCTCTTTTAGCATACATATCATCAATTAGATTACTTTGAAGAGTAAGTACCAAGTGATATGCATTTTTAGATTAAAATTGAACATAGTTCAGTTAATTATTTGTCGTCAAAGCTGAAGCTTTGTGTTAGGTTGATAAGGAATTATATGACATGAGTGAAGAAAAAACGACAGGGCCAGATGCGTGCGCGCAGAGATCGAGGGTCTCGTGCTAGCTAATAACGTCGTAAAATTAAATATAATGCAGGTGGACGATGAACTTAGGCAGAAGGGCTCGACTAGTGATATGATATTCAAGATTCCTCATATCGTGAGCTATATCAGTTCCATCATGACGTTAATGGAGGGCGACGTGATACTCACCGGTAATGAAAATTTTTGTCTATCCACAAATTTTGTCTATCCACAGCTCGTGCTTTTCGCATCGATCGCAAACTAAATAATACGGACTTGTTCTTGGATTATATATTCATGTGTTCCTCTGCAGGTACTCCGGCGGGTGTAGGTCCTGTCCGAGTAGGCCAGAAGATCAAAGCTGGCATTACTGGCTTCGTTGATATGGAGTTTGATGTTCAGAGGCGCAAGCGGCCGTCTTCTGCCTAATGCAATACTATGATAAGGGCGAGACAGAGGGTAATCATAAAATGGTTTGTGACACCTTTTGGACAGAGCATGTGTGGTCACGTTCTTATATATGCTGTTGCACTGGACATGTTTTTATCCAAACGCGATTGGTCGAGTGATCCGATCTGTAAACTATGGCCCTGTTTGTTTCCAAATAAATCATCAACTTATAAGTTAAAAAGTGAAATAATTGATTTGTTTTACCAAACAACAATGACTTATTAAGTCACGTAACTTATAAGCAATAAATTGGTATCAACTCGTAAGTCATCCCTTTTGTATACATAGAACAACATATAAGTCATTTGTATCCAAACAGTCATAACTTATAAGTCATTGATTTTAAATCATTTACTTATAAGTCACCAACTTATTAGAACCAAACAGGGTCTATACAGAACGGACCCAGAAACCCCGAACCATGCAAAGATTGCCCGTACACGCGAAACAAGTAAGGAGATGGTTAAGCTTAGGGGTTCTAGACTCATTACATTGGATATGTCAGAATCTTTACATGGATGTTGGCGCAAATGTCAAGCCAAATTTAACAAAACATGAAAGAGAATAGATGGAGTGATGATATACCTATGGTGAAACATTTAGAATGAACGAAATATAGAACCTTCGAAAAAAAGCCTTGACTCCTAACCATGTAGCGCAGCTTTGCAAGAATGATGTCATCAATACCAACTACTAACCAAGTATATAATTGTATTTGTTTGTAACTGGCAAGGCGGTCTGCATACGTAGTGGTAGTAGTTCCAAGTTGGGCAGTAGTTCTAGTAGGAGTTCCTGACTACTGTACTTGTTTTTTTCCTCGTCTAATAAAATTACAGCAAAACTCTCTAGCCGCCCTTCACATCCCTTCACATCACATGAACAGCGAAAGGTACGCGAACCGAGTGCGCGCCATCTGACCAGGTGACGGCGCCGTGTGCGTATCCTTTGCTCACGGCCGCATTATTCTTCCCAGCATAGAAGCTCACCTCGAACTTGGCAGTGGCTCCTCTGTGTGAGAAGACGAGACGCTCCGGCACCACATGCACCGTGAGGCCCAGCGGCGCCTCAACGGTGGCCTTGTAGGTTGTCGCACTGGACGACCCCACGTTTGTAACAGTGCGCGCCACGGTGACCACCTTACCGGCGTGGAACCGGGGCACCGAGATGGATGGGTAGTTGATGCGCTCGGCGATAAGGTCTTCCGAGGGCGCGCCAGCAGGGCAGGCGAAGCGTGCGACGCCGAGACCTTGCGGATGTCCTTGTCGGCGTAGCCGTAATAGCAGAGGAAGTTGAGGTAGTCGTCCGTGGTGGTGTCGAACACCAGGCCTGGGCTGAGTGCCCGTAGCGGGCTCACCTCCCCGGCGCCCATGTCGTGCCCCGTCGCCACCGTGCCGGTGCTGCTTGTCAGAGGCTTCCCGAGGTTGTCGCTCGTCGTCGCTGCAAGCGTTGTACCGACCAATAAATCAACGATGTTTGATTTCTCGCTTGCTCCGCATGTTGTTCACCAATAATCCAACAAATAAAAATGGGCTGCAAAATACCCGTGGTCATGAGAGCTGATCTGATCATGGACGGGCTCCAGCCAGGGTGGGCCGACTTGAGGATGGCAGCGGTGCCGGCAACGTGTGGACAGGCCATGGAAGTTCCAGACCTGATTGCGAACGCTGAGGGTTGCTGCTTGCCCGCCGGGACGACGTCGTCCATGGATGGGATGGCAGCAGCAAGTATGTCGACTCCAGGCGCCATCACATCCGGCTGCCAACCCAAAATTGTGAGTATATATTAGAATTATGCATGCGACCAAAAGCAAGTTACTCATAAAAAAGAATACAAGTGTACTCCCTCCGTTCCAAATTACAGTTCATTTTAGCTTTTTTTAGATACATTGATTTTTCTATACACCTAGTTATACACTATGTTAGATACATAGTAAAAGAAATAGATTTAGAAAATGAACTATAATTTGGAACGGAGAAAGTAGTAAATAGAGCAACCTTTAAGATGGTCTCTGTGAGGCTACCAGGGCCACGCGCTGAGAAGGATGCTACCACAGGTGCCGGCTTGAACCCCGTGACGTCCACGGTTGGGAGGATGGTCGCCGTCGGTTTCCTATAGCAGATACATACGTAGACACAAATTTGGTCATTCATTCAAGGAGCTCCGACGATCAGTGCAGCCAATACAACAACCAGATAGGAATATAAAACACAAAATGCAGCTGAGCTACTCTTCAAAAAAAAAAAAAAAAATGCAGCTGAGCTCACATTGTAGTGTTGATGTAGTGGAGAATCTGAGTCCCGTCGGCGGTGCTGACTTGGGAGAAAGGGAAATCGCCTGTCGACAACGCCGAGTCCCGCCCGTTGCCGTCGATGAGTACCAGGCCCCTCGCGCCTGCCCGCTCGGCGACCATCTGCTTCAGCCGCCGCGGTACCAATCTGTCCGTGCCGATGCAAACCACGATCTTCCCGGCAACCTTCCGCGCGTCCAGCGATCGTGGGTGACAGTTGCTGCAGGCATACCCGGCACGTTGTTACATCAGCATATACCATTTTTTTTCCTTCACATTTGTTTTCAAGCCTCATTTGTTCGACAGCACCTGACCTCGAGTTGAACACGGGCGTATGCCTGGCTGCGACCTGGCGACCAAACACAAGGGGTAGTGACCTCCGCTCACGCTCTGGTTGGAAAAGTTGATCGCTACTCCCTGCAGCTGGCACGACCAAATTAAGACATGTTGCACAAAGGCAACTAGCAACTAGCAGTGTGATTTAATATTAAATTACCTTCACGACGGTTCCTTTGCCGAGAACGACGCTGGATTGGAATGCGCGGTCCATGGTGGAGGCGGCGACGGTGAGGATCCATGGAGCCGTGTTGACGACGGTGTAGGACTTGGGCCCGTCGTTGCCAGCGGAGCAGACAACCAGCACACCTTGCTGGTGCGCGTGGAAGGCGCCCACAGCGATGGGGTCGTCGAGGAACTTGGTCTGCTGGGGCCGCCGCCTGCTCCGATGGAGATGGAGATGACATCCACACCGTCACTCACGGCGTCGTCGATAGCCTTGAGTATGGCGGAGCCTGTGCACCCGTCGTGCGAGCAGACCTTGTACACGGCCACGCGGCTCGCAGGCGCCCCACCCTTGGCCGTCCCCGGGCAAGCCCCATGGTAGCTCGCGTCGGACACGGCTGCACCGCCCGCCGTTGACGCGATGTGTGTGCCGTGGCCTACGGTGTCCCGTGGCGAGCCTCCTTTCGCTGACGCCCCTGCGCGAGAGGCGTTTTTTGATGCTGTGGATGCCGAAGACTCATGGGCGACGTCGTAGTACCGGGCGCCTATAAGTTTCCTGTCACAGTGACGGTGTGAACACACATCACACAAGCAAAGCATGCAATGTTATCACTTATCACGCTCACGGTGACAAAATGAAATAAAGTAGAGATGATTTATTTCTACCTGTTGCAGCTACTCTTGTTGAAGTCCGGGCCTTCCATGCAGACGCCGCGCCACCGTGATGGCACCTCCGGCATCCCAGCGTCGTTGAAGCTCGGTGACTCCGGCCAGACACCAGTATCAAGGACGCCGATGATGACATCGCCCGACGCCCGGCGGCTGAGGCGGTCTGGCCGGAGCCCAGAACGCGCGTCCAGGAAGTCCCACGATCTGGTAGTGTGCAGCTGCAGCACTGGATCCCGGAACACCGACACCACCCTCTCGTGCTCTGAGAGCGTGGCGGCCTCCTCCTGGGTGAGCAGGGCGGCAAAGCCCTCGAACGCGTGGTGGTAGCTGTGCCGCAGCGACAGCCTCTCCGGATCATCGCTGGGGATGACAGACGACAGCAACTGCAGGTGAGCGGCCTTGCCCCCTCTGGGTCTCCGCAGCCCCTTGTTGCGCTCCCCATGTACACCACATATGGCTGCAATGCATTATTGTCCAGCATACACGATCAGTAGGATTCAATTTCGTTCTCGTTGCTAGACAAGTCGCAACGCATTTGCACGCTATGCAGGATAACTAAAAAAGTTTTTTTGTGTGTATGAAGGAACTAAAACAGTAATTAATAAGCTCGTGACCACGAACCAGGACGCAATTCAAACATTCAGTATGCCAAGTGTATTGCATGCCATGGAACAAGAAAGAGTATCTACTCCGACCATTTCTAGAAGTATATATAGCTCGATCCTACCTCCTTGGTCTGGCCTGATGATTCAGCTAAGGGTAGCAGGAACACACAGGCGGTGAGGACGAGGACAAGGAAATAATGCACTCGGCTCATCATCACCAATAAGATGGTGATTGGTGAGCACCAAGTATACGGATATACAGGGAACTGCATATGACTGGTCTCCTTATATAGTAGCAGGGAAGGGGAATATCTCCTCAATTGTGTACAAGGTAGGGGTACTCGGTTTTCCTCCTGCACTAAGGCTTCAACGATTCTGCACAGTTCATCGACAAGAGGCTACTGTTCAATATTAGATTCGGTTTGCTTAGTTTCTTGTGCCTTTCCTACTTAGATCAAGTTTTTTATGGTTACAAGCTGTTACTTTTTAGAAAGGCAGCTAAACGCCACAAACACAAAATGAAAAGTTAGCAGCCATAAAGTAGGATAACATGCATCGTGTCCTGCATGCATTACTGGTTAGGTCTTAACCATATATAGATGTGCTTTGTCACAATTAATTAGAAATGATAAAGAAAAAAAAAATAGTTGCTCGTGCCTATGCTGCAAACCATTTCGATTATTAAAATCAGGTCCGCCGGGTGATCCTGCCAGCTGGGATCAGATTTTAGAGGTTCATCTTGCTTGGTTTTCATTTATTTATGTTTCCCGACCCTTTTTTTATGGGAATTTGGCCGACCTAGAGGTGTCGCTCAGGGAGTTAATTTGCAACACTGACGACATGAAATTGAGCTAAAAAGGTCATATGTGCGATGTTTGGTTAATTTGCAACCGCTATGTTGGCGGAGAAAAGACAACCTTTAGAGCACTGATATATTACCCATCCTAACTCTACGGGCCACGTTTAGAGCACTGATATATAAATTACTGAAAGTAAAATGGAATCTTATGATTGTGTATGGTGCAGCTCAGGAAGAAAACAAATTAGAATTTCTAGCTGAATTATCTAGCTTTTGTGCAAAGATCAAAATGTCCTGAAAAGATCAAAATTTTTCTATGGCTTCTAGCTAATGATGCTGTTCTGACAAAAGAGAATTTGATTAAAAGAAACTGGGAAGGGGACAAGAGTTGTATGTTTTGTGATGAGTTAGAAACAGCTGATCACTTGTTCTTTCAATGCCCTTTAGTTAAAGTTATTTGGTCTGTGATAGCTTCTAGTGTGGGAGCAAACAACATACCGATGAATCTGAATCAGTACTGGAATTGGTGTAAGTGGTTACCTAATTCTAGGTCGGTATGAGTACTGGAATGGGTTTGTCTGAGTAGTTTGTTGTTATCCTTTTGTTTGCGCAATGTCGCTGGAGAACTTGTAATCGTTGGTTGGCCTCAAGGTGGTGAAACTGGTTTGTCGTCCTAGGTCGGTATGAGCTCGCTCCAAGTGAGCGGTTGGTACTCTAGATATTGGCACTCTGTCAATCCGTCTTTTTTATTCCCTGTAAAACTCTAAAAATGCTGTGTATTTCCGTTCTTGGTAATGGAAAGGGGTTTCCGATTGGAAAAAAAACTCTACGGGCCACGTCAAATAACTTTTTCAGGTACGCACAAATTCAAACGAGTGAGATCAACTTTCACAGATTCTAACTATGAAGGGATGTGTGCTTAGCAGCGCCCACTTCCACCATATTCCTGCCACTATACTTCTAATCCTGTTCAGTACATGAACACTGAACATAGTATGACTGCACCCTCTGACCGCAAAATCCTATCCATCTTGCATTACCAACACAGGACAAAGAACAGAGGACACTTACTTGTTCTGATATAAACTGAAGATGCCATTGCCATTTATCAGGTTGTATGTCCTAGGGTGTGTTGACAAGGCTACACACCTGCCAACACTGCAACGTTGCAAAATACACAAGATCAGTTCGCACACATCAGCATCTCATTTGACGGTGAATGCCAGAAACATGAGACATATATAAATATAAAATATGAAGCCCAACAATAAGGAGAGTCTTTGCGCCATCAGGTCATCACTCAAATTGAAGTCCGTTTAGCGGGTCTGAGATGGCTGTGCTCCTTCACTTCCTCAAGACCATCTGATCTCGTGTGGCCATTATACTTAATCATGAAAATACAATATACAGCAGCAATTCAATTGTTTATTATTTTTGTGAGAAGAGTTGTTTTAGTTCTGAGTGGCTATTGAAAGAGAAAATTCTTAGGTTAGGTAAAATCACTTAACGCAAAATGTGTGGCAGACTAATCTTTAATCATACTAACACAATTTGAAAACAAGATTACCTTCTCAGGGTGACTAAATTCATCATAAAGCAACGAAGAACAGGTTTCCTTGATTACTTCAATATTGACAAGATTAACTTCTCAGGATGGCTGCAGTATTTCCTACATGTTTTGATTGAATGGATCCCATCTGAAATTTCAAAACGAATTTAAAAATCATTTAAACAATACATTTGTAAACAAATTATGCCAGAATATACAGTGTATGAAGCAAGACATTTGAAGGCCAAATCGTAGTTAAACTACAATTTGTTGAGTGGATTAATATTCAGACAAAAGTCGCCTGTATAAAAAAATCAGAGATCAATTCAATTTTTGGTCAAACCATATTGCTTTAAGCAGTTGGTGTAGTAATAAGAAATATCATCTGAATGGAGTCAAAGTTGAAAAATTATTTTCTATGATTTGACTGCAACTGGTAACAACTGACTGCTTACAGTTATTGAATAAGTGTATGATCCCAAACAGTTATGAAATAATGTAAGATGACTGCTCAAACTGACCTGACATTAGGATCATCAAAAGATAAAATCAACTTCTGCTTGCCAGGTTTTATTGTCTTCGCATTCCCACCAAAACAATTTTATCTCCAAAGAAAAGCATGTTGCAGATCAGAGTAGGTATTCATTTGGCATACCTCACATGGATTAATTTGCTCCCAGTATGTCGAATTACAAATTTGTGATGAGCGAATGTAATTTATGTATTAGATGTAGATGATAAAAGCTCTTTTTTAATAGTAGGTGAAACATTGTCCTAGTAAGTCTTCTAAAGTGCAAATGAAAAAAGTGATGCATGCCAAAACATTTTCATCTCCAAAGAAAAGCAAGTTGCAGATCTGAGCAGGTATTCATCAGCGCATACACTCACTTACATGGCCTGATATTTGGCCTTACCTCACAAGGATTAACTTCTTTAGCCAGCGATGGCGACGGGTGACGGCGGAGGTCAGCTGCTGATGCATGAGGGCAGGTGACAAGGGGAAGTCCGCAGAGAGCTGGCGCGGACTTCAAGTATAGAATCAGGAAAAAATAATTAGCATAAAGACATGAAAAAAATACATAAGTGCTTCTTTTTTTGATCTCTTGTATCTACATCATTTGACTACTGAATCAAACTATGAGATGATTTCTCAATGTGTTATTCCTAGCTGAATCTAAAGCACACGGGATAATACCATCTTAATGCCAAAACACGTCGCACACATGAATCTGTGCTGAGCATGCATCTGCAACCCATCCATACAACAATACCATGTAAAAGAGTTCTACAAACGAAACTTACAGTTACAGGTGCTGAACGGAATGATGCTCGTGATTCCAGCAGCATGCTTTAGGCCATGGAAGAATGAGCTGAGACGGGGAGATGCTGCATTCATATGAAATCGAGTTCAGTGCATAGGGAACATGGGGCTGTAAATCAGATTTTAGACACCAAAAAGGGGAAAAACTCAGGGGCATTTCATCAAACACGTTACCTGCAGATGAATGACAGACGGATAAACGACGGGAACGAGATGGCCCAGCCCCGCGCGCATTAGAGTTCGACCCCGCCGACCTCACGGAGACACGGACGACCGTGGCGAGGTGGGTGCAACGGTGCGGGCTCTGACGGGTCAGAGCCCGGCAACGACGCGTTCCCGGCGGTGTGCGGTGTGCCGTGCGGGTGGTGGCTGCTGTTTCGGTCGGGCCGGACGACGTCGTCGACGATTGCGGCGATAGCGGCCTCGTTGGCGGCGTCGGCGGCGTCTCAGCGAGATGTCGCGTCCAGGCCTTAGGTGCAGCCGCCCAGCAAGGGCTGTGGCCTGCGATCGACGCGGCGCCGGCGATGTGGCCCGCCGGCAGTAGCCGTGGGTGGCCAGCAGGGTCTGAAATGCAAAACAGCTAGTAGTAGTACTACTCTGTATAAGTGGCGGCGCGCACCTGCGAAACATTTTCAGGTCTGGTACTAAATTTTTAAGACGATATAACTGGGAATGGCTCCCTGCGCAGAACAAATGTCCACGTTATCCAAAAAATTTTCAACTGTTAGATCTTGCGGTTCATGGCTGTGATTCAACGGAGCAGCTTCTTGCCTCGTAGCTTCTCCTGCCTTTCCTACGGATTCTGCTCAGCTTCGCCTTTGCATCCCTCTAGATTCATTCTTGGCCGGGCTGCTCCGTGCTCCATTCATATATATACTCAGCTTTTACTATTCACTTCAAATATCTACCTCGGCTTCTGCCCGATCTAGGAAACTCGCGGTCTTTGACCCATCGCTTCGCCTGCCTCGCTCTCGCCTTCCCCTCCCTCTCCCTCTCAATCTCCCGACGCCCACACGAGTGGCGGCGACGAGCGCCAAAGACGACCGCAGCCCTCTTCCTCCACCTCCTCATCGCGGCGACGCACGACGGCGGCCACCCTCCTCCTCCTCCTCTCCCTCCTCCACCCTCCCTCACGCCTTCCTCCCGTTGGTCCTTCCTGTGGTAGCGACAGTGGGTCCACGAAACCCTAGGTAAGGTTGTGCCTAACCCTCTTCTCTTCCTCCTCCGTTTCATGTCTCCTCCCTGATGTCTGCCCCCGGTGCAGCGGCGGCGCTGATCTAGCGTTGCACGGAAGTGGCACGACGCATTAATGTCGTCCATTCCTTTCGACTCGTCGCTGAATCTGTGCACCGCAGGAGATGCAAAGATAGGTAAAGCTAATTTATCGCTATTCCTGTGCGAGCTGTCCACTTACCTTGTTTGATCAAGAAATCAGGTACCAGCCCCTTGTGCTTCCCTTTGTCTTGTCTTGTACTACTGGATGGCAATGCTTTTGTCGCGAATTGGTTGGAGAGATTCCCACAATACAAGTACTGGGAGTTTGAATCCTGCCTCCTGTTCCCCCTTGAATTTGACCATCTGGACAAGTCTATGAAGCTGCCAAATTTAATCTGAGCATTTATCCATGTCTATGATGGTTGCAATTTTAATATTAGCATTTGTATGATGGTTGCAATTTAATCGAGCATTTATCCATGTCTATGATGGTTGCAATTTTAATATTAGCATTTGTATGATGGTTGCAATTTAATCAGAGCATATTTCTCTGTAGAATTTTAGCATATGCCCTTTTTGTGTATGTTTACTATTTCTTTCTTGAATTTCTCTATGTTCCTGGACATATGTAATGATGTTTATTGTTTCCTGCTCTTGATCTGAGACATTGGACAAATGTGATAATGGTTATTATTACTCTAAGATACTACACTACAACTGAGACTATGGACATATGCGATGATGATTGTTCTTTCTTTTTGCTACCTAAGGCATGCGCAAAAATATTTTCTTCTTTATGCTCTACACCTGAGGTATGAGTGGGGCATAGTAGAACTTGATTTGGTGAGTCCTAAACCCCAGCTCTAGGCTCTGAAGCATGGACCTTCTATCATCATTGTTTACACTCAAGGATTTAGAGCTTAAGGTTAGCAGCAGATTCATTGGTCCGCAATTTTTTTATTATGCCAGCAGCACAACAATAGAAAGTGCAAGTGCTCCTCGGCAAGAACACCTACCCACGTCGCCCAAAATTTTTACCCGGCGTTAAATCTCGTGGTGGATGGCTGTGATTCAACGGAGCGGCTTCTTGGCCCGCAACTTCTACTACCTTTCCAATGGAAGGCTCCTCGCACAAGGAATACATCAATATTTATTAACTATTAGTTTAGTAACCAAATCAGCTACTCCAGGAGCAATTCTGCAAGCAAAGAGACAAGGCTTTCTAATGGACCAACAAATGGACAATCCTTGTTTGCAGGTAGAAACAGAGTAATCAAATCTGTTATAGTGCAGGGAAAACAAGGCTGAGTGAACTTTGTCCTATGTTGTACGCCATCTGATAATGTCGTACTCCATCTGACAAGGCGGAGTGTTTTAGGAACTAGATAGTGGGCATAAATCTCATGATAAGTCCCAAAAGATTCATATTGAACTTCAATCGAACGGGAAAATATATGGTGGAAACCACATCTTAGGTGGAAACATGGAAACCAATTCAAAAAGTCATACCTAGACTGTTTCAAAAATTTTGAAATTTGGCACACGCATAGTGCATACAAATATGTACTCATATAGAAAAGTTGAGATGTAAAAATCAAACTAGAAAAATTCAAACGAAAATGGCAAATTTCATGTTCAAGTGCACTAAAAAGACAAAATTTAAAGAATTTTGTCTTTTTTAGTGCACCTGAATCTGAAATTTGTCATTTTTGTATGAATTTCTTAAAACTGAGTTTGCATCCCAACTTTTTATATGAGTACATATTTGTATGCACTATGCGTGTGCCAAATTTCAAAAATTTTTAAAACAGCCTAGATATGACTTTTTGAATTGGTTTCCATGTTTCCACCTAAGATGTGGTTTCCACTATATATTTTCCCTCTTATAACACCGCTATAGAAGAAGCATAAGGTAAACTGGCCAAAATGATAATGCTGGGGTAGGATATAGACTAACATTGAGTTTAGAATAAAGCGACATCACCTTGGTGGCCTCTTCTTCCAGCACTCTTCTACCTGGGAGGGAGGTGGCTTCATTAAAGGCTGCTTTGACAGTGCATCCTCAGATGGAGAAACCCCAACCATGGTCCTAAGAATATTGAGACATGTTTAGTTCTGCCTCCAAAATCCACAACCCAAACAAATTAATTTATCAGATAAAGCATTTATATTCTTGTCCATTTAGCAATAGCTTTACATATAAATCACAAAAAGTAATTATATGCGGATTTTTTTTTCAAAATTTGGCCCTTTTTTTCAAAACAAATTTCAAATGTATCCCTACTTTGAAACATTTTACTGGTATCCCTTTTTGTCGCGCCAAATGCATAGGCGCGATTTTTACCACATGTCGGCGCCTATGCATGTGGCGCGGCGTCTACCTGACCGCGGCGTTGACCGTCTTCTTGCGTGGAGGGCGGTGGGTCCCCTAACGTCGCGCCCTACGCATCTTGGCCTTGCACGCCTATCGGCGCCCTAATAATGTGCGGCGCGACGGGCCCGTTAGGGTTTAGGTTTTGGGCTTTGGCGAATCCACGTGGGTCCCACTATATAGGTGCCTAATCGTCGGTAGCGGCGCACCGAATCGATATACACCCGCCCGATTTTTTCTTTCTCCCTCTCTCTCTTTCTTCCTTCTTTCTCCACCCGGCCGGCGCCGCCGTCCGCCGCCGGACTCACGCTGCGCCGTTCTCCACCGCCGGACCCGGCACCGGCCATCCTCCACATCGCCGGCCGCCCGGCACCGGCCTCCTCCACCGCCCGGCGGCGGGTTTTGGTGGCGGCGGGCACGGGGGCCCGGCCCTGGGCCGGCGGCGGCCGGCAAGTGGCGGCTCCCGGTAGCCTCGGGCGGCGGCGCCGCCCTCTCACCGGCGGTGGCGGAGCAAGGCCGGGGAGGCCCCTTCTTCCTCTCAAAACCGCGTAGGTAGTAGTTCTTTCTTCCCTCCCTCCTCCTATTCATGGTTTATTCATGGTTTATGGTTATTAATATGAAATTGTTAGTGATTGAAGCGTCAATTGGTACAATGTGGTTCGTAGAATCGGTTTAGGATTCGATTTGGCTGTGGATTTGGTTAAGAGAACGAGTTGCATGAAAGTAGTTCATGGATGCATGCATGGAGGCTTAGGGTTTCAATTTTTTCTATTTTCCAATGTGAAATTATAAGTGATTGGGCCGTTTATTGATGCAATGTGGTACGTGGAAACGTTTTAGGATATGTTTTTGCCTTTGTGGATTTCACCTATATTAGATTTTTCATGAATAAAGTTCTTTTTTGCATGGAGGTGTTTAGTTTGTTTCTAATATATATTGGCAATATGGTTGTTTTTTACTTATAGCTTTATTGTTTTTGCATGGTAGGATTTTTGGTTAATATGAAATGGTCGTTGATTGAATCTTTTAATTGATAGATTGTGGATTTGATGTATTCTTGTTTAGATAATACTTATAACTAATTAATGCATTCTTTTTTAGATAATACTAATAACTAATTAATGCATTTTTTATCCTTAACAAAATTAATGGAATGTAGTTGTTGGATAAATGGAGGTGTTGAGTTTGTTTCTAATATATATTGTCAATATGGTTGTTTTACTTATAGCTTTTATTTCCCGAATAATTTGTAGATGGACCGTTTAGTGCGCTTTTATATTGGTGGCAAAGTTAGAGAGGATGGCAAGTTTGAGAACATGCATGAACAAGTTCATTTTTTGATAGACCTCCTAGCTTTGATGATTTGGTCGGACATTGTCGTGAGAAGTATGGATGGCCGTCTAGCTTGATTGGTCGATTTGATCGTGGGAAGGAACGAGCACACTATGCACTTATGCCTTTGTCATGTGAAGATGATTGGAAGAACTTTGTGGAGGTTGTGAAGGGTAGTAGTGTTCGTTGCTTGGAAGTTGTTGTGGAGAAGGTGATGAACCCCGTTGTTGTGCCTCGGGCGCGAGAACGTGGATGAGGAGCCCGTGAGAGCACTTGACTCGGGGAAGAAGAGGTGCAACCCTAGGGCCGTTGTTAGGGACAATGATAATGTAGTGATGGTAGGTATGGAAGAGTGCGATGAGGAGGAGATTGGTGCTATGGACGACATGTTTGTAGGATCAGAGGATGATGGAGAGTACGGAGATGAGCTCACTTTCAGTGAAAGTAGCTCTGAGGAGGTTGTAGAGGACGAGTATAGGTCGGAGCCTAGTACGGAGGATGAAAGCGATGAGTATAGGGGATATTGCATCCACCGACGGGTCATTTAGAATGGAGTACACCGATGTAGAGCTAAGTCGGTTGAGGGAGGTCCATGTTGAGGTACCCTCCGTACCCAACTTCATGGACATTAGTATGGTTGATGAAGCGGTGTGTGACACCGGTGCATGTCGTTGTTGGACGATGAGGGGACCGAGAGCGAGGAGATGGAGATTAAGAAGGGGGATGGTCTTTGACACATTGGATCATCTCAAGTTTTTCTTGCGGACTACGCCGTTAGGTATCATAGGCCCTATCTTGTGTTGATCAACTGCGACCGGAGAAGCGGTACACGTGCTTTGCAAGAAGAAATGTGGTTGGGGAGTTTGGGCGAGGAAGCCGCCAAACAAGACTTGGAGGATTCGAAATGTGAAGCAACCTCACACGTGTCGGTCTTCTAAGCCTAAGGGGGTTCACGCCTGAGAACACGGCCCGTTATCCGAAGTCGTCGTCTTGTCGGCCTTGTTAAGGCCGATAGCGATATATCTATTCCCTCCCCGATCGAGAGCATTTGGGGGTGGACCGGGATATCGAGTGAGCTACATGAAGGCATGGCGAGCAAAGCAACATGCTATAGAGCTGTTGTGGGGTGATTGGAAGGAGGCATACAACCAAGCTCCTAGGATCCTTACGACCATGAAACACTACAATCCGGGGCTTGCTTAGGTGGTATCCTCTTGCTGGTCGGATAGTGGATGACACGGGACGGCGTGCCTAAACATGTTCTCGCATTGATTGTTTTGGTGTTTTTCCCGGTCGGTAGGGCATTCAAGCATTGTCGGCCTGTAGTGCTTGTTGATGCAACATTCCTTACGGGGAAGTACAAAGGTGTTCGATGATGGCGGTCGGTGTGGATCCGAGAACCGACTTGTGCCTTTAGCGTTTGCTTTGGCCGAGGCGAGAACACTTTGAGCTGGTCTTGGTTCATGAAGCTTGTAAGAAGAGATGTGATCCGTCGTACATCCCGTAGGATTTGCATGATATCGATCGGCACAATGGATTGCTATTGGTCGCTAGAGAGGAGATAGATGGGCTTCCCCTCTTAAGCATCGATGGTGCATGCGACACTTTGCCGCCAACATTTGGCGGCGACAAAGGAAGAAGGAGGTCGTCCCGAGTTGAAGGTCGTGTGTTGTTGTCGCATCGAAGGAGAGGTTTAAAGAGAAGCTTGCGAGTTGAACAAGGTCCTAAACACTCCTGCGAGGACTTGGCTTGTGGCCCGGATGAGTAATGTGGACAAGTGGGCTCTCGCATTTGATGATGGTGGCCTTAGGTATGGCGTGATGACCACCAATTCATCGGAATCGTTTAACAAAGTGTTCAAGGGAATCCGTGCGAGTACTGTCTCCGGTATTGTGGAGTACTCGTTCAAGAAGTGCAACGAATACTTTGTTAAACGTTGGAACATTGCCAAGGCTTCTGACGAGAAAAATGGGGCCGTGCGGTGGGAGGGGAGACACCGCAAATTGCGGAGGCCATAGGTTCCAATCAGGTTGGTGTTGCCTACGGACCTTCAAGGCTAGTGTACAACATAATGTCGTGGGAGGAACCAATCCGGGGCGGTGAGAAATACGGTGGCAAAATTATAGGGTGGACCTCCGAAGCCGGAGTGTTCTTGTTGCATTCCGCGGCTACTTCATGTGCCTTGCTCACACGTCATCACGGCCCGTAAGATGAGGGGTTTGGACCATGAATATCAGTTTTTCATGTCTCCATTCTATCTCAAATCAAACACCCTAAAAGTGTGGGAATCCAGCTTTCGAGCCGTACTTAGATCCTTCCACGGTGGCCTCCATACAATGGATTGGATTATGTACCCGACCACGATCAAGAAAAGAAAAAGGTTGGGAGAAGGAAGAGAAAACGCCTTCAAGGAATTATGGGCGATTGCAATGCCGATGGCCCGGATGTGTATGATTCGAATGGCTATGGTCTCGATATGTATGGGTATGGAGATTTTGATGAGGCCATGGCTCGGTCCGGTGCTCTAAATGTCACAGGACCGGTCACACCACACCGCAGCCACTCACGATAGTGTTCAGGTACTAGGGTGTTTTTAGTTTTGGTGTTGTCTTAGTCTCTTCACGTTGTGATATATTAATTTCCTAATGCTTTGTTGTTGACATTATTTTTATTCATGTCATATGTCTAATCTTGTGTTTTTGGCCTTCTCCAGATGGCGCGGGGAGGAGCCCGTTCCCTTCTTCAAACCTTTGCTATGACAAGGACCACCGAGCACACATGGCGGTGGACTTGGGCCAGGCAAGTGGTTCCCATATTCATTGTTGCAAAAATATTTATATTGTGTCCATCGTTTATCATCTCTAATCGTTACAAATGTTTTATTTTTTTCAGAAACTGAAGCCGCTGCGTCCCCGAGCTCACAAGCCCCTCGCGTTGGGGACGAGCGATGCATACTTTACCTCGCCTCGAGCGGGCTTCTTGGGCCTTGCTCGAGCCATTTTGGCGGGGCTCCCAGAGATGGACGGGGCGCTGGTGACTGCTTTCGTGGACAGATGGCGTCCGGAGACGCATTCCTTCCACCTGCCGTGTGGAGAGATGACAGTCACCCTAGAAGATGTGAGCTACATCTTGGACCTCAAAGTCAACGGTCTACCAGTGTCAGGTGCCATCGACAGTGCCAACTGGAAGGAGTTGGTGTTCCAGTTCACCGGACATTACCCTCCCCCGCCTCCACAGGGAAAGAGGGAGCACAAGACTTCAGGTGTGTCGTCTGGTTGGGCGAAGCAGCACTTCAATACTTGCCCTGAAGACGCCGCCGATGAAGAGGTGCAGAGGCATGCGAAGGTGTGGTTGTGGCACCTGATTGGTCTTTTCCTGCTACCCGACGCTTCTGGGAACACCTTGTCTGGATGGTGCTCCCAATCTTGCAAAGAGTTTGGGAGGACATCGCCCGCACTGGCTGGGGCTCCGCCACACTCGCATGGTCTGTATCGGCAAATTGTGTGACTCCTGTAGGAGGATGAAAGATTCCTCAAACTTGGGTGGATGCGTCTACCTCCTGCGCAGATATGGATCCGGGAGCGCATACCCACCGGAAGGGACTACGGGGAGGGGCGGTTCCTCATGCGTTACTCATCCATGTTTTTTTTATGTTCTGATCTTAGTTGCACTATCTAATATTCTAGTTCTTATACGGGTCGCTGGAATTTTTGTGCGTGGCATGGCCATATCGAGTATCGGGCCCCATTGTTGTATTTGTGGCACAAAAACAAGATGGTGAAGGGCGAATCGAGAGATGAGGTACGGTCGGTACTCCAATGATCTGGACTTGTTGACTTGGGCACAAAGTTAGTCATGTTGCTATACATATTGTGATGTACTTTAAGATCGCCGATGCATTTGTCTAATTCTCTCAAACTTTAGGTTGAGTGGACTCCATATGAACGACGCGATGTACGGGACTTGAATGTTCCCGCACGGAGTGATGAAGAGAAGTCTGCTTATTTGGAGATGCAATGCTCCAATGATCCTATACTACATTGTGGAGCACCACATTCCTATGAGGGTCATGAAGCAGTTCGGGCGGAGGCAGGAATACCCAATACATGAAGGCGGGACGTCCTCAGCGTTGCACGAGTAAGTCATTTCAGATTTAACTTCCTTCGTTGGCGTATTTTTACTTATCTAGTCAAAACTAACGATGAATGTTTCAAATTTCAAGGAAGAAGAGGTTTGGTCTTTGGAGGAAACGGGCTCGACACCCATGAGGCTTATGTGCAGCAGTGGATGAACGCCGAGAGGGTGTGGCCTGATAGTGGGCCTCGATCGGTGGCCCAAGAGTACCATCAGTACCTCGTGTACCTTTTCAAGGTGACTAGAGTGCGTCTTCACACTCCACACTCGGTGACTCCAGTCTTCTATGGAGAGAGCGATCAAGAAGACCCCTACGACAAGGCAACGAGGGGAGGCCGGCAGCCCGCGAGAGCACCTCTCATCAACTACACGGTAAGCATGCATTTTGAGCTGGAGCGTACATTTCTTCAGGGTTTAGCATCGCATTCAAGTTTTAACCTTGCTCCTGTACACAGACCACGCAGCTAGCCCACCTTTCGAATGAAGCTGGAGCGTACATTGGGCGCGCGGGGGGGCAAGAAGGTAGTGAGCTTGTAGAATTTGCAGAGGTATGACGCCTGACTCAATATAATTCCAGTTAGACGCATGTGTTTGTATGTCCTAACTCTGCCAAATAAATGACTGCAGAAAGTGAAGAAATTCTGCCGCCGCCTCGGTCGCAAGTTGAGCTGCTTTAGAGGTGAGGATGACGAAGTGCCGGCGCAGCAGCAAGGAGAGGCCTCCGGCGCAGGAGCTGAAAGTGAGGAACAGGAAGAGCCGGTGCAGGAGTCACCAGTGGCCTCCGGTACAAGACGGAGTACCAGGGGAAAAGCGATTGCACAGACCCCTCAGGACACAAGCCCAGTAGGAAGCGGTGATGACACCGACGACGACAGCGAGGATCCAGACTTTGAGCAGGAGGTCATTGGTTCTTCGGAACTGTATGATGCTCCTCGCGTGAGCCAAACACAGGTTCAACTTCTATGCTGTTGAAATAGTTGTCACCTTGTATTAACATTTGGACCATATCTGAAATTCTGAGTTTTGTAGGGTGCATCTCAAAGGTCACCTCCAGGGCGGCGTGGGCAGGGAAAGCGCAAAGGTAAAGACCGCTCGACGTGGGGACTCAAATGTACTAGCAACACAGCACCGTCGTCAACGTCGTCGGCCTCAAATTTTTTCCCCCCCCGTGAGAAGGTGAGTGTTTGGCAAACAAGAAGCAACGTTGGGGAAATGAGAACTAACAACACATAACTCATAACCTTGCTACGTTGGAAATATGGGGAAATTACATAATCGAATACATATCTCTAATTGTTTCTATCCCCATGTGTGCGCGGCTTGGCGACGACCTTTCGGTGGACTCCGTACCTTGCTTTTTGGAGTGGGGATGGATGGATTTGCTATTATGTTTGTGAATGTATCGACTATGTTTGAACTATGTCCGAACTATGTGAGTTGTGGTCTTCAAACTTGGGTGAACTATGTAAATTATGCTCACGACACTTTGGTGACCTATGTGTGAACTATGTCTGTAGACTCTATGGTGAATTGTGATATGGATTTGCTATATGTGGACCAAATTGGTATGATGTTGTTATGTATGAATTATGTGATCTTTTGTGGTATATGATCATGTTATCTATGAAATCTGTGATATTTTGTGGTATGAATCTGTGTTTATTTGTGATGTTATGCTATGTGCTTTGTAAAAAAAATTTTAAAAAAAACGTCGCGCCAAAATGTTAGGCGCGACTGCCATTTGCACAGTAACGTCGCGCCTACTCGTCCGGCGCGACAACCACTCGTGTCGGCACACAACAACGCCACGTGTCCGTAACGTCACGCCTGATCTGTTGGCGCGACGTCTCGCGCCAGGACCATAGGCGCGACGTGGCAAAGAGGCCCTCCCTGGCCGAAACTGTGACGTCGGGGGTATTTGGCGCGACGGGTCACGCCAAACCATCCGGCGCGACGCGACTGACATGTTGCGCCACGTGTCCCCTTGCATCACGCCCGCTGCTGTGGCGCGACAAGTCTGACAATCCGGGCCCCGGTTTTCAGCCCGTCGCGCCTAAGTATCTGGCGCGAATATGTCGCGCCACGGGCCCTAGCGCGACGTGGCCAAGAGCCCCACCCTGGCCGAAACGGTAACCTCTGGGGTGTTTGGCGCGACGGCTCGCGCCTAAATTTCTGGCGCGACGAGTGCCAGTTCCCATCCAACGGGAGTACGACACGTCCGCGTCGCGCCTTATGCGTCGGCGCGACATGCACGTCGCGCCTACGTGTCCGGCGCGACGTGCGTAATAAAAACACCTTCTTCCTCCTCCGACATCAGTCTTCTCCCCCCCTCTCTCTCTTTCCCTCGCAAAGGTGCGCCTCCACCACCATTGAACCCGCCTCCAAAGCCCCCAACCCACCTCCAAAGCCCCCAAACCCCTCCTCCTCACCCCCCAAGTACCCCCCCCCCCCCCCATAGCCCCCCTCCTCCTCCCCCACCACCCACCCCCCCCTCCTCCTCCACCCAAGGCTCCTCCTCCCTCCCAAGCCCCTCTCATCCTCCCCCAAACTCTTCAAGGCTGCTCGAAGCCCCCTCCTCGTTGTGGATTATGTAAGTGTTTTGGATTTGTTTTTCTTCATTCAATTCATACTATTTGGAAGTGGTTTAGGGTTTAGTTGTTAATTGGAATCTCCATTAGTTTATTTGGTCGTGGTTATATTGTTAATTAGTATGGCACGTGTTAAATGAGAATGGTGTCAATTTCTTATAAATGCAAGTTACCATTACGATAGAGGTTGGTGTGATTTATAAGAAAAAGAAAGACAATTGTGTGATTACTTACAAATAATTAGTCCCTCCTTTGGGACGTTCGATTGTTTAAGAGTAGCTACACTTGTCGCATGCCGAGGCGTGGTAAAAAGAAGGCCTTCAATCCTTACTTGAGGCTGCCGGATCCTTATGTCCATAAGCCTCTCCCGCCGGGTGTACCGGTGCCCAAGTGTTGGTGTGGTGATCCATGCAAAGTTGAATGGGATGAAGATGATGAGGAAACCTACATGCGCAAGTATTGGATGTGTCGCAATTATCAATGGGAGCCAGGCCCGAAACAACGCCGCAGTTTCATGGTGCGTATATTCGTTTTGGTTCCTTTGTTTGATGAGTATGTATTAGCTTGCTGACAATTGTTTGTCTTCCAGACCCCACCTCCACTCGTGATTTTGTGCGCAAAGATCGACCTTGAGGTCGTCAGTGAGGAACACAAGAAATTCTTGGAAGGGCACAAGGAGTGGATTGCATGGTTTCAAAGGAGGTCCGAGGAGGATATGAAGCAAGCGGCGGCTCAGAAGGCGCGCAGGGAGGAAGAGGAAAGGAGGAGAGCTCAAGTTCAGAGGGAAGAGAGAGAGAGGAAGCTGGAGCATGCGTGCCGTGCCAAGGCTGAGTGGGCCAAGGCTCAGATGCAGAGTGAAAATGATGAGGGTTACGACGACACCTCACGGTTGGATGAGCTCATTGCCTTAGCTGAGGCTGACTTGAAAGCCCAACAAGAAGGACGGCAGCGAGGACCCACAGTGCCTCACGTGCAGGAGGACACCGAACATGTTAGGCCTAACATGGAGGCCGACAATGCTCCAACGGTGCCACAAGAGGCCCCGGCAGACACGGGTGCAGTGCGGCAGCTGCCGGCGTGCCCCAGTGTTAAAACCGTCTTTAATCGGGTACTACATGCCCTCGACTTTGTTCCCGTTGTGCATCCCGTGCACGAGGCGCGTTGTCTTGGACTTGGCACATTTGCGGGAGGGCGGCGAGGATCAATTCTGGAGGAGGCTTCGAAGCTAGCGGATGAGGTTGATGCAAATTACAACAAAGAGTGTGATGCCTATGTTTCGGGTCTTCTACTAACCCAAGCGACAAAGATGCAACGGAGGATTCGCATTACACGGACGAATCCTTACCATATGATGGCTATATTTCGTGGCTCTTGTATGCGACTCGTGGCTACGAATATCCGAGGGACTGGGACACGCCAGATCGAAGATACTGAGAGGATTGGGGCACGGACGGCGAATATATGCGAGGATTGGGGCACGGGACGAGGATTTGTGAAGTGCAACGTTCATTTGTTGCCATATGTATGGAACAATGTCTAATCTATTTGTAATGAACCATGTACGAAACTATGCTCTCTAGTTGTTGTATTCAACCATGTATCTTTAGTTGTATTGAACCATGTATCTCTAGTTGTTGTATTGAACCATGTCATGTATCAACAATTATGTACGGTGTTGGTCTTTTATTCTCATCAGCGTAGGAAGTGTTGTTCGTGGTTGAGTACGATGAACAAAACGATGTACAAACATTGAAATGCCAACACATAGCCATAACTTTACTTCGCATGCATCACAATAGTTCAAATCATAAAGAAGAGTCACTACAATGAGTTACATAAGTGGGTCACCGACAATTCTAGGGTACATGCATCATACACTTCGTGGTTCGAACAAAAGCATTGCTAAGTCATGGCCACTAATGCCTTCCTCATAGCTAAGTCAAGGCCAGCCAAAATCATCATCGTCCTCCCAGACAGTCCGATTCCAATCCTCGTAGTCGAGATCATTCCAAACATTCTCATGGGCGTTCTCCTTGTCGTGGTCGTCCACGTCCTTGGCCTCGTCCTCGTTACCCTGGTCCTGATCATGCACCTCTTTGCCATCGTCCTCGTTACCCTCGTCCTCTTGTGGTGGCGAAGGAACTATGAGAAACAAACATGTCAACATTCCAACGACCTTAATAAATAGCGAAATGTGAAAACAAGTTTTCGAAGAACAAGAAATGCTCACAAAGCTCGCGTATCAAAGCCCGTCGTCGTTGACCTTCAAGTTCGAGAACCCGCTCCATACGCTCACGATGCTCCCTCCTTTCCTCCGCTTCGAGGCGGTCGTAGTGTGCCTTGTTTTCCCCGCCAATACTGAAGGAGCTCGTCGCCCATAAATCGGAGATGGTAAGGACTTATGTCCTTTCCTTTAGCTTTACATGAGTCTTTACCGAAGCTTCATCCAAGTGTTACCCGCGGGTCTTGCAACACGGGCCTTCAGGGCTAACTTCTCTCTTCGACTTTTGCCTCCTCGCAATCATCCTTTTCCTCTCAAGGGGACTTCAACTTGGGAGTAAACATATTGGCCATAACCTCACCGCGCAGGAAATCCTCCCAATCACAAGTCTTTCCGGCTGAGTGAAACATAAACAAACATTACCAAAGTTATGCATTGCCAAAGTAAGATAAAGTAGCCATGCAAGACACAAGTTCGTTATACTCACAAAGAACTCATCGGCCCACCATAAGCATTGCCACCACAGGTAGTAACCAATCCCAAACTCGGAGGAACAACTCCTTCACGGGCCTTGATGCCGCACTTGCACTTCTTATCCGGAAGACCAAGGCATGGCCATGGCATGCGTCCATTGGAATACTCTTCTTCTTGCAACCTCTCGTTAGGCCACGCGGTTTTTGGTCCATAGTTATACTCCTCAAAGTCACAAGCTGGAAAACCACTTACTAAATCGCTACCGACCACAACGATAGAAAGGGAGTGAACAAATCCGGTCGGCTCGAAAGTTGGAGGAATGCCTTCTCCCCACAATGGCATGTAGGAGGATTACGTAGACGGTGATGTGCGGCGTCAACCTTCTCCGCCGGTCATCTCGGGTGGGTTCGGGGCGGAGCCACCCACCGTTCAAATTGATCAAAGCAACGGTCTTCCAAGGGTCATAAGGAAACAACATGATGGAATGATTCACCCATTCATTACCATCGATCCACGATAGAAATTGCATCCGTCACGCCCCATCTGTGCGTCGGAGAGGACCACGCCGTAATCGGGCAAGAAAAAGCACGCCCGGCGGACAAAGGATGCCCGGATCGCTTCACATTGGCCGGCCAACCGACAAAGGTGACAATGCGCGGCGTCGGCACAGGTGGTGGGAATGGACCCTTCCCATCATGGTCCTCGGATGGTGCACGAACAGGGACAAGTCCATGACACCTAGCAAAAAAGTACAATGACAACTATTACACAAAAGATCTTCCGTACATGTGTCCAAAACATAGGTGCTAAATGAAACAACAAAGCATGGATGGGAAATACTATTATCAAATAGTGTCAATCTCATTAGTGTTCATACGGTTCTAATAAAATAAAATAAAATATACAACTAAGACAAGGAGATTTTCATTCCTTAGATGGTAAGCACTTCATAATTGAAGCATAAAAACAATGAACACATCTTCAATACACAATGAGGTCATCTACGTAGTAGCAAACAAGATTTCACATTTGCCATGACCCATGAAATCAATTTGTTTTGCCATGACCAAACAAGATTTACAATTACACCTAACCATATCATCGCTAACAAAACAATTTTACCACATATGATTGCCAAAAGTATGACACAAACATAAACAAACATCACTACAAGAATTCCAATTTGCCATGAACATTCCTATGAATTAGGGTTTGGGGATTGAGAGCACAATTAGAACTAAGCAACACAAGATTAACAAAAAGAAAATCAAACACAAATGAGGGCCAAATAGCATAGCACAAGGAAAAAACAAACTTCAAACTACAAAACAAAAGTAAATCATGAAGAGGAGGACAAAAGGAGAGGAGAACATTCCAATGGCAGCACCGACCTCTTTGCTCGCTCGTGATGATGAAGGGAGAAAGTGGGGGAAGAGAAGGAGAGGAAAAAAAAGCGGTGGAGGCATTTATATCAACACGTCGCGCCCGAACCTGGCTGGGCGCGACGTAGGGGACCCACGGCTTTCACTCCGGCCCAAACGTATAATAATAACGGGCCCGTCGGCCCCGACGCATCGGGCGCGATGCGCGGTCGCGCCCGCATGCACAGGTAGCGACGGTGGGACAAGGCCGGCCACGCCAAAGACGCAGTCAACGGCGCCCTAGCCGGCGTGGCGGGGACACGTCGCGCCACATGCATAGGCGCGACATGTGTAAATGTCACGCCTTACGCGTTTGGCGCGACAAAAAGGGATACCGGGTGTAATATGTTTCAAACTAGGGATAGATTTGAAATTTGTTTTGAAAAAGGGCTAAATTTTGAAAAAAAAAAAACTTATATGCCACGGTACAAGGAAACAGATTTGTTTTGAGCATCATTGGCATAGAAATATGATCAACATAAGACCACAAAAATTTGAGTATAAGCCAGCGGAAACGAATAATGGAGTGATATTACACGACCTAGCTTGATCATTTGTAGGAAGCCTCTCCACACAAGGACTATGTCAATATTCTTAACTTTGAGCTTATTAACCAAAACGAAAAATACATGAGAAAATCTGCAAATAAAGAAACAATTTTGCTTGATAATTCTGTAAATGGACCAAGGAATGGACAATGGTTGCTCCTGATTTTGACAATGAAGTGCCAACCTATATGAATCTATTACATTACCTGATTGGGTAAGTGAAACTCTAGTAAACCTAAACTGCCAGTTTACCAAGAAGATAACATAGAAGAGGGTTCCAATAGAACATCCAGCATTAGCCATTTGTAGGTCACTAATATCGACAACTATTTATGCATAAGGTTCTAAATTTCAAGTCGCTTTGATTTTTTTGATACTTCCATTTAGTTATGTATCTAGATATAATAATACTCCCTCCATCTCAAAATAGAAGTCACTATGGGATGCGTGCCAGTCAAACTTTCTCATCTTTGACTAGATTTGTAAAAATACGTGTAACATTTAAATCTCCAAATAAATTTGTTAAAAAACTAGACTTAAAGATCTTTCCAATGATACTAATTACTTAGCATAAATATTTATATATTTTAATATATAATTGCCGGCATTTTGAAAACGTTGACTTCTCGGGAAGGCGAGAATGACATCTATTTTGAGATGGAGGGAGTATGTCTAGACCCATAGCAAAATGGATAAGTAAAAAAAAATCAATGTGAGTTATAATTGGAATTGGGGAGTATCCACCTATGTGTCATTAGTGCCGATAGACTTACCCACAATTCAGCAGCTGGTGCCCAACCTATCGGCAACCCGGGCACCGGTCAAGGGGCCTATCAGCTGACTACTATGGAGCCATTAGGATTATATACTCATTGACTCCTTTGTTCTTTCTCGTCCCTTCGCACCGAGAAATTGTCATCGACACAGGGAGCATCGTGGAGGGAGAAGGCATCGAGCCATAGGGGCCATGTTGGGGTCACTCGTGGTAGCAACAACTACAATGGTAGCACGAGCGGCCTAACTACCTGCCCTCCATACCTAAAATTTTTGACGTTTAGGACATGATTCTGATAACCAAGGAGTCATTAATTAGGAGGTATTTTTCCTCCTTTCCCCTTATATTAAATAACAATATGGGTGCCACTTTTACAACAACCTTGTGTAGCTCGAGTGGCTAGTCCTCTGCATCCTAAGGGTGTCCGCAATGGTAATAGCTTATAGCCTTATACTAACTACGTAGGCGCCTGGTGTGGAGGTAAGAGATTAAAAAACTCTTTTATACTTTTGGAGCCACACACTCATCTCACATATTCTTGGGTTATGTGAAATAGATCAGCTATTTGCTCGTCGCTAGTGACTACTCTCTCTTCTACATTTTTCATGTCACGTCAAACTAGCTAGCTAAATGGCTAACCATTGCGGGACGCCCTAAGGCTAGGGGCCGAGGGTCAACGGTTCGAGTTCTGCAGTCTCACTTTTTTTTTTTTTGAACATTTTGCATGGCGCTTGTTGAAAGGTCGGGTGTGGGCCGTTGGCGAGAAACGAGGCGTTCATGGCCCTCGCTGGGTCATAACTCCCCAGTGTGTTGGCGAGAAATGAGGTGTGCATGGCTCTGGGTGGGTCATATCCAAAGAACGGTGAGGGGCATTCGCGTCCTAACTTCACCTCGTGAGCGCTCAGGCTCTGTGAAAATAGCGATGGAGCCCAGGACGTCGAGAATTTTGGGTATGGAGGAAGTAACCAATGCCTATTAGTCCATCACTATCTGGCGCACTGGAGCCAACCGTGTGTCAAAGACCCATTTAGGTTTTGATAATTAAGTGATAATTAATGGTTAGCGTTCTTTACATCTCTAATCTTGAGTATCAAAATGGTCCTAACAAATGACAACCCTTTAGAAACGTTGTCCAAACACTAATGGCCCAAAATCAAGTGAATGGACAATCTTCCATAAGAAAATGTTTAAGAGGTTCCTCGCAAAAAAGGGGTGCATCCGTAGGAACCCGCCATTCCTCAGCTAGCTTTGTTTGGTGACCGTCAAGCACCCTTTATTCCTTCTCTCTATATATACCATTTTTGTTGAAGGTTGTATCTTATTGTGTATTTATCTATTTACAGATGCATACCACTTTTTGCTCTTTTCAGTGCCTTTTACTTGTGTGGTTGAATTCTAGATTTATACTACTAGTACTGTCGCTTAAACTTACCTTTTGCTTTAATAAGGAAGGCAATAGAATGCTTTGGAAGTGTCAATTTTTTCGTCCATACTAGTCGAATACGAATGGCAGCCAAATTGATTAGGGAAGTTCGTTCAAAAAATTGATTAAGGAAGGTCAAATATGGGCCTGACACTCTTGGGACTGAATTCTAACAGACCCTAGTGTAAATGACCAAAATCATCTCCGATTATTACTTTTACAGTAGAAACACAAGGGAGGGCAACTCTGAATTTGCACGGGCAAGAGCAACACGCAGTGGAGTTGGAGTCGACACTCGACAGGGCCATGCGGCTCTGCAGTGGCAAGATTCTTTGGGAGATACGGTCGGGCGGTGAAAAACAAGGACCGTCATCCACATCCACCCACCACAATTACTGCCACCCCAGGCATTCATTCCTCTTCGCAGATCAGGATTGGCCCGTTGGAATTGTTTCTTTGCGGGCAAAATGCAGCAGCAGGAAGACAGCCAGTCTCAGCTGCAGTCCGCGGCGCACAGCAGATGATCAACCAGCACAGACAGGAGCTTTTCTGTAATCCCTACATGTCAGTGGCACATTACATTAATCTCTCAGAGAATGAGAGTGGGGCTGCGTTGTGAGCGAAGCAAAGCATAGCATCTGAAGGGGCCGCCATGGCCAGTGGCAACAGTCGGTTGCGCTGGTACACTCTCATGACTCATCTCTCCCACTCGCGCCGCTCCTTTTCATGGTGATGGATGGCCTGCTACTGCTACTGCTGCTGCTGAGTGTACTAGGGTGCTCCCTCCCTCCCGCCGCCTCGCCTTTTTCCGCTTTGGCCGCTTTCTTGCTTTTCCTCTCTTTGGCTGCTTTGCTTTGCGGCCTTTGTTCGCTCGACACCATCACCATCCATCCTTGGCGCATCGACCGGCGGTTTCTTCGCCATCAGCGGCATCGCATCTCCCTCCCTCCTTTGCTTGTTGGCTTGCGTGCGCGCTTTACTGTTACGCAGTCAGTCGCCCGCCACCACCACTATGTCCTCCATCCTCCTCGTCGTCGTCTTCCTCGCCGACCTCTGACCGCCGCCGCTGCGCCCGCTGACATTTGTCTCCCCAGTGGCAAAAGAGGAGAACGTTGCCTTGCTTGATTCGCGTTTATCTACCCCCGGCTGGCATTACCATTGCTCCTGGTCCTGGACCCTGCTTTGGTTGAGTTTCGCACGCACCACTCTTGGCTCTTGCTACTCTCTCTCCTACTCTCCTCTGCCTCTGCTCTGCTGCTCTGCTCTTAGGGTCGCTTTGCTCTGTCAAGATTCATCTCAAGGTATGACGGTGCCTTCTGCTTTGATTACCCTTTCTCGCTCTCACTTCCATAACGCAGCTTCTCCTTCAGGTTCAGATCTTTCGACCCTTCAGGCCGGTGATTCAGAGTTTCAGACCGAATAGATAACAAATTCAGAAATGGCCGAGGTGAAGCCCGAGGACATGGTGCATCATCAGCCCATGGACCAGCTCCAGGGCTTCGAGTACTGCATCGACTCCAATCCTTCATGGGGTATGTATGTATGTATATTATGTCGCACACTCAACTGGTGTTGGAATGTTGCTGTTCGTCTGTGTATAGACTCACTAGAGAGGGATCGGAGAACTTGCTGATTCTTGGTACGTGTCGTGGGTGTTACAGGCGAAGGGATTGCTTTGGGCTTCCAACACTACATACTGTCCCTGGGCACTGCTGTCATGATCCCCACGCTGCTGGTTCCGCTTATGGGTGGAAATGATGTGAGAATCCCGTTCTTGGTTTTCTTGCCTCATGTTCAAGCTTCCTGTTTTGGTTTTTGGCTTTCAGTAGTTAGTGTTCGTTTCAAAGAAACAAGACAAATGTACTTACAACTTTTGAAACTGAAGAGAAGATGTCATTGTATCATTCGCTCCACTGAAGAATTGACGACAGAAATCTATTTTTTTTTCCTCTCCTTTTTTTCTATTAAACTAAAAGCATGACAAGGCCAAGGTGGTTCAAACACTGCTATTTGTTACCGGGATCAAGACGCTGCTCCAGACGCTATTTGGCACTCGACTTCCCACAATCATGGGAGGCTCATATGCTTATGTGGTTCCGATCTTCTCCATAATCCATGATCCCTCGTTCGCTCAAATAGCGGATGGCCATACTGTAAGTATGCAATGATCCTCCATCAGTGATGAAAAATCCCATGTTTTCTACCCCCAAGCTTATCTTTTCTCGTTTGTCTTGTTTCCAGAGATTCCTGCAGACTATGAGAGCCATACAAGGTTCACTGATTGTATCCTCCAGCATCCAAATAATTCTTGGATATAGCCAATTATGGGCAATATGTTCTAGGTACATGTAACTCTCACTTTTGCTTTCGTAGATGGAAGATGGAATTATGCATCATCACCCATATCAAGTGCACAAAATTATTTCCATGACATATCCAAAAGTATGAATGGTTCACTTAGGTTCATACTATATTGCAGCTGAGGGGGCCTTTTGTTTGTTATAGATGTTTCAACTTTAGCATGACATGTCGACAGTCTTGTTATAGTGGTCACATGGTCAATACGTGGATCATTATCTGCATATTATTCTTTACAAACTAGTCTGGGCCCTTTGGCTATCCATCCACTTTTGTGTCTGTCTGTTTGAATTAAGGGCATTACTTTAGAGAAAAAAAAAAGTACAATATGCTAATATGATATTCAAAGGTAGAAATTAAGTATATACAAAGGTGATAGGAATGGCTGCTACCTTCTGATCCACGGCAGGAATAAGAAGATAAAATTTTGATGTGCATGTTGCAGGTTCTTTAGCCCACTTGGGATGGTTCCGTGGTTGCATTGGTGGGGCTTGGCCTTTTCGAGAGAGGATTCCCAGTGGTAAAAGCTCTAGTGGATGTACTTTTGCTATGTATAAAGTAATTCCATCGACATTGATTCCTTCAGTTTCCATACTCAAGAATATGTTGTCTTGGACAGTCTTATTTCTAAAAGCTTTAATATAATTGAAGATCTTATAACTGAAAAATATTTGTGTGTCAGCATTTTATTAAAGTTAGAAAAATTACATTAATTATCATTCTATTATATGTGTGATAATTCAACTGTTAGCCATTAGCCAAGAGCTGACATTCTGTTGTTATGCTACCATTCAAAAAGAAATCTGTTGTTATGCTCTACTGAGTCCCATAAGCTAATTCAAGAACAAAATTTCCAGGTTGGGAAATGCGTGGAGATTGGTCTTCCAATGCTTATCCTCTTTGTTGCGCTTTCCCAGTATCTCAAACACGTGAATATTCATCATGTTCCTGTTTTTGGAGAGGTTCTCACTGCTGATGTGCATCGCTCTCATATGGGTATATGCCCACATCCTCACAGCAAGCGGTGCATACAAGCACACAGCACTTGTCACCCAGATCAACTGTCGTACAGACCGTGCCAATCTCATATCTTCATCAGAATGGTTTGGAGACTTCGCTATGTCACATTGACTAATTTTAACATCCATGTGCTTACATTTTCATGTAACTTTCCACTCTCTTAGGATAAGCATTCCATACCCTTTTTACAATGGGGTGCACCAACATTCAGTGCAGACCATGCATTTGGTATGATGGCTGCAGTGATAGTTTCTTTAATAGAGGTACCATGAAATACTTACTAAAAATAAACAGAGAATTTTTTCGAAGAGGTTTATATATCATGCCTTGTAGAAATTTGTTGGTTTTCATTATTTAGGATTTTTTTATACATCTAATTCAGTAGACAATATTTGAGGGTTGCAGACCACGGGAGCATTCAAAGCTGCTGCACGATTGGCTAGTGCGACACCCCCACCAGCATATGTCCTGAGCAGAGGCATTGGGTGGCAGGTTAGTGATGTTATCCTAGCTTCCTACAGCAATCGGTCAATATCTCTGACATGGCAATTAATCTTCCTTTTATAAACTTCAGTCCAAATAATCTTCCTATAGTTCATGGATGTTAGCAAGAAAATTTTCTGATACTTTATTGCAGTTGTACAGATGTTGAATAACCAACGTTTTGCTGAAGAGAAATTAAAATATATTTGCACATACTCTGTGTTAAAGCAAGTTAAATATGTACTGTCCTTTTCTTCTCAAATATGTGATATATCCAGGGCATTGGCACCCTACTAGATGGTCTGTTTGGCACTGGGACTGGATCTACTGTTTCAGTGTAAGTGCATCTTCATGCTGATATTGTTCTTTAGCTCCATGTCTAAGAGCATACTGAATCTCTGCCTGAAACACAGTGAGAATGTTGGTCTCCTAGGATCAACAAGGGTTGGTAGCAGAAGAGTGATACAAATTTCTGCTGGTTTCATGATCTTCTTCTCCATTCTAGGTAACATTTGTCCCTACCAAGTGACATTAAGTCGCAACAGTTATTCTTTCTCTTTTAAACGAATTCTAAAATTATCATGATTGCAGGAAAATTTGGAGCACTTTTTGCCTCAATTCCTTTCACAATATTTGCTGCCATTTACTGTGTTATGTTTGGCATTGTTGGTAAGCACTAAGCAGCATAGTAGACAAAGTGCCTTTTTCTAGCAATTTGTTAACTTAAAATGTAGAGCTAATTGCTATGGTTATGTGTTCAGCTGCTGTGGGGCTCTCCTTTATGCAGTTCACCAACATGAACTCAATGCGCAATCTCTTCATCATCGGTGTCTCACTCTTCCTGGGTTTATCTATACCAGAGTACTTCTCTCGGTATTCCACAAGTTCTCAACAAGGCCCAGCACACACAAAAGCTGGATGGGTTCGTATTTTTCTTCTTCTATATACTACCAAATTCAAATTCCAACTTAAACTTAGGTCCCAGCAAAAAGACGAAACATTTAGCATGATATAGTAACTCAGAAGCTGATGCAGTGTCTCGTTTACCATTGTATATTGTTAAAAGCTGAGTTTGAATTGATGTGATTTTCTTTGTGTGTTCAGTTCAATGACTACATCAACACTATTTTCTCATCACCACCCACAGTCGCCCTCTTTGTAGCAGTACTCCTTGACAACACACTTGAGGTAAGAGATGCAGCTAGGGACCGAGGAATGCCATGGTGGGCACGTTTCAGGACATTCCGTGGCGACAGCAGGAACGAAGAGTTCTACACTCTGCCTTTCAACCTCAACAGATTCTTTCCCCTACTTAAGCCAAATTACTACTGAGAACATGCTGCATGTCAAATGGTCCACTGAAGCAAGCATTAGCTAACAATGAGGTCTGCTTTTTATAGAGCAGGACAACAAAAAGCTGGACAAAGGAAGAACTAATTCCCTGTTACCAATCGATTGTACATAAAACCAAATCGTTTAGGTTGACCACCGGTGTCGAATCAGAATGTCAGATTTTGATGTAATGTGAGTTTAGAGATCTTATGAACAATTCGTTTCAAGCCTTATATGCAAGATAGCTTTTAAACAGTGTTCTCATGGCTTTTTGGCATGGTCAGGTGGCTGGTCACCAAAAGCTATAGAAGATCCAGCTATTGCAAGAATTGTTCGTCATCTCTCATATTAGTATCTGTATATTAATTAATAGTTTTATTCCAACTTTTGTTTAATATATAGTTATTGGTAAAAGAATATTAAATACTAATTCCTCTATCACAAATATAACACTACTAGGACATGGATTGATGAACTACAATATGACCCTTTGATAGAAATTTCTGTAGAAATATATGGTCTTGAATACAAAGGGTCATTCAAAGTTAAATTTTATTAAATCTAATAGCCAATCTTGTGTTCTGAATGTGGCAGTCAAATGTAAAACGTTTTAAAAAGTAGAATTCTAGATGTATCCATAATTATTACTGGAAGAATTAATTAACACATAAGAAAGTACTAAACATAACCTTATTATGAGACTAATGTATAATCATAGAAGTACTAATTGGAGACTCCTTTTAAATCACGATGTCAATGTCTACTAAAACAAGATGAATTCTAAATTTTTTTTGCAAAAGGAAGAAAATCTGACCATCAAATATGTAGACCTGGCAACACAATGAGAGGGGGTTGATGATTCCTAGTACCTTGTCTTTTTGATACAAATTTCAAACTCTGGATCCTTAGCATACAAAGAGAACTCTGTTACGCTATTGTGACTTTATTCTACTCTTTGGAGAGCCACTAACCAGGGTTTTTTTACCGACCGAACCCTAAAACCGCCGGGGTCCGGTAACGGTTTACCGGTCCGGTTACCGGAAACCGGCCTAAGCACGGACGGTTTGGGTTTTGAATTCAAATGAATTCAAATTTTCCAGCGTTCGGTAAAAAACTTTTTTACCTGGTCGGTTTGAGCGGTTTACCGGCCGGTATAAACGGTTTTACCGAGCGGTTTGAGAGGTTTGAACGGTTTTTTCAAAATTCAAAATTTAATTTTTTTTTATAAAATGCTAAAAAATTCCTAAAAATACTTCATGATTTGTAGAATCCAATGATGTCAAAATTACTCAAATTTGAGTGTGTTTAGTATGTTTTTCGACCTTCATGATTTAATGGGCCTTAATGGGCGGCTGTGTATTTTTCTTTTTTCTTTTTTTTTTTTCAAACTTAGATTTGAAATTTTTATACCAAACGAACTCAAATTTGAAAAAGTATTGCACCGTTGGCTTCTATAAATCGCAAACTATTTTACGATATTTTTTCCACGATTTTTTTTTCAATTTTTTGATTTTGAATTTCAAATCTTTATACCGGCGGCCCGGATCCGGGCCGACCGGTAAAGAATCGGTAATCGCGGTTTACCGCTGAAACCGACCGGTATAAAAACCCTGCCACTAACACCGGCAATGGTACAAAATATAGATCTTGAACTTTTGCAATACATACTTAGACCGTCGTAAAAGCAAGGTGCAATGATTTTACATGGCTTTTGTGCCTATTCAGCGGATGAAAGGAATTGGCTTTGGCGAATGCTAACTGTTGAGGCCTCATTGACTCTTAGCGCTTCTTCCTAGCATCATTGGAATTTTTTTTTTTTTTTGATGAAACAGGAGGGGTTGCCTCATCCCCCCCCCCTACTAGAAGCATCATTGGCTTTGATTAGCGCCTTGGACGGCCATGGAGGTTCCTCTCTCTTCAGCCACGGATCTCCCTCTCTTTCCATCCCTCATTGGCCTTGATTACTGCCTTCAAAGCCGACGCTGGCACGACCTGCCACTGTCATGGATTTGTCCACCACTTCTCAAACTGCTCACATAGGCTGCTGCATATTGGTTAGGTTTTCCCTCGCCAAGTGCGAGGCAAAGGGCCCTATGCGGGAGGCCTTTCACCGCTGCATCTATAGCTACTTCGTCCGACATCAAGTGCACACAACCTTGATCTATAGGAATCGCTGGAAGTAATCCTTAAGCACCTCCCCTTTCCCTTGCTTGCATTGGAAGAGGTCCATCAAGGTAAGGGACTCGTCGACGTATCCCTTAAAGTTCGCCAATATCTTGTCATGGAGCTTCTCCCACGAATAGATGGTGCTCGGTTTCAAAGACAAAGGTACCAAGCCATCGGCCGTGATTATGAACGACTTGGCTAGGACCGTGTCATCCCCTCCGGCGGAGGCTATGGTCATTTCATAACTTATGATAAAAACTGATGTGGGTTTGTTCTTCCATTGAACTGCGGCAATTGAATGAGCTTGTATTTAAACGGCCATGGGGTGCGTTGTATCCCTTCGGACAGTGGCGACCTCGGGTCGAAAGCTCGCCGATCAACCAACGGCAGGACTAGGAATCCGGGGTGCGCCTGGGGCAGATGTTGCGGTTGTGTTACTGGGGGGTTCACTTGATACGGCTGTGGTCCAAGGACTCGATTGTGGCGGAGGTGGCATGCTTTGAATCTCAGCTTGCGGCGGGGGCTAGGCTGGCTGCCTTAGCTTCGCTACCCGAGATGAGGCGTCTTTGCACCCTTTGAGCCTCGACGAGAGCTTCTCGCCCTTCTTTCTCTCTCTCTCCTACGGGACCAGGAGCTGAGCTTGCAATCACTGGAGTTCTAGCTCGTGGGCCTGGAGTGCCTGCCCACCTGCCCTAGTCGCTCCTTCTACTGGCTGGTCCCCAGCCTTCGCACCGGCAGCTGCGGGGTGATGCTAGAAGGTCCTATATGGCTTAGGGGTAAATAGCATATTAAAATTTCTACAAAAACACTACAACAACTTTTTCAGTAAAACAAAAGGCGTAATTATAATTTTCTCTAGCTCTACAGTTAGGCAAGCCACCTATTTCACAATCTCTAATCTACACAATTTCTAGATTGCTACTTTCCTAACTAGAAGAGCAAGGTAATTACCACTATATATCTCTACTCAAATAGCAAGACTACACAAGCTAGAACTACACAAGCACAATGCATATCAAATTAACTTGCAAGAGGGGATTGCACATGTTATACCGACTTGTAGAGCCAGTGATCCAATCATCGATAAAGATACACAATCACAATCAATTGGATGAAGCCAATCACCAAGGAAACAATGAATAAGTCAATTTGTTCACCGAGTTCACTTGTGCACCAACAAGCTAATCTCTGATTGTGTCGACTGACACCTCGATGGTCCTTCGGTGAGGCCCGTAAGCCAATCTCTCCACAAGGTACCGCAAGGCACCACTTGCAAGTGTGGTACTCAATGACATGCACAATCCACTATAGTAGTAATTCTTCGCTCTGACGAGGATACTCAAGAACCCCTTACAATCACTAGGAGGTGGCCAAGAACAATCACCTTCTCTTGCCAATGCCTCCATCAAACAACAAGCCGACTAGGAGCGGTACTCTCCAAGAGTAACAAGAAATCCACTGGCCACAATGATCTTCAAGTGCCACTAGATGCAACAAGCAAGCAATGCACTCAAGATCACTCCCAATCTGACCAAGAAATGCACAAGCAAGCAAAAGAGTGGATGGGAGGGTGTTTGCCAAGCTCAAGGGATGTCAAATGATTCAAAACAGAAACTCCCCACTAGGGCTGGCCAAATACTTAAATAGGGAGCCAAGTGATCCACTAGCCCTAAGAAATAGGCTCCGGACGCATCCCGCGGGGGCTCCAAGCACACCAATGCCCGGTGTCCGGTGTGCGATGCTCGCCACTTATCGCTAGATTCGAAGATAGACACTAATCTCCAATGGTCATCCAGATGTGTGCACACGGGTTAAGTTTGCATCGGATGCACGGTGCCTCACACCGGGTGTGTCCGCTACACCAACGGTCACTTTCCTTTCCCGGTTTGTGATCTCCAGACACACTCATTAGATACCACGACATTTCCCTCGCCGTGCATTCGATGAGGGTCCGTAGAGCTCCAGAACCCAAATTTTAGCCCTAGATGTGTCAATAGGGCTGGCTCCCGACGCATGCTACGTCAGATGCCCAACCCCAAAAAAACAACGACATCGATGCTTGCATTCATCAACTCTGTCACGGCAAGATCGACGCAATGACGCATGCGCCCGTCAGCGGCCTTGTGCTTTCGGAACAACTCCAATTCATTCAAACACTTCACCCTTGCTTACAATTAGCCAACCACAACAAGTGTACTCCATATGCATGTGTGTTAGTATTTTCAAGGGTTAAAAGTTAGCCCACTAGATCCTAAATGTATTGACATGAATGTTAGACCTAGTGGAAGTTGATTGAAGTTTTCGAAGTATTTTTCCTATTAATAGTTTAGCTATCCATCCTAAATCACTCACACCGCCTATGGTGTCTTGAGTGCAAACCAAAAGTGGCCCTATTTTATACCTTTACCTTGAGACCATTTTTGTGTTTCTCTTTCTTGTTCAAGTCCAAGCACTTGATCATTTCCAAGCATCCACCATGACCACCATGCTTAACTATTTGGCTAGGACCATCTCAAGCTAGATCACACTTAAGCAAAGAGATTAGTCCTAGGGTTTCATCAATTAGCCAAAACCAAACTAGAGATCTTCAGATGCCCTCCCTCCGCCACACCGACAAGGAGCTGGGGGTCGTCTCCCGCCGTTGGAGCCACAAGCTGGTTCTCATCCTCTTCCTCAACAATCGGGTCCTCTTGCACTGTGGCGTAAACCCTTCGAGCATTATGCTAGAGTCTTGGTTCTCAAGCAAATGAGGCGGCCGCAGCTCGCAGTGAAGCTTTCCTCTGCCTGTCCATGGGTGGTTAAATCTGGAGTGATTCGTGCCCCACGGTGAACACCAATGTTAGAATAGCGATTTCCAGGGGCGGAGCCAGAAATGCTCTTTTGCCCAGGGCTGAACTAGTGTTGAGATGTTAGATGAGCTATAATTGTACTAAATTTTGACACAACAAGCTCAAGTACGGTAGAATCTTGCTTAAGATAAACCGGACTCGCTCCCCCCCTCCCCGTGCTGCACCCCGAGAAACACGGGCCGTAGATCCGCCCCTAGAGATTTCGACAAATGATCGGTGGAACGACCTCCACCCGAACCATGCTTCAGGTGGAGGCAAGGAGCGATGAATAGTAATATTGACCAAGTCAATTAGGGTTTCATGAATGAGTTAACCAACCAACCATTTACACCGAGGTGCTCCCCTTTTATAGGCCTGAAACCGAGCCGCTGTTCTTTTACGCTTGTGCCCCTCGAATATGCTGCATAGATTCCTAGTCTATAGAAACCCTTAGGGGTACACCCGTCACATTGGTCAGCCGTCTTCGATCATGGGCCGCTTGTCCGGCCCGACAGCGGCCCACGACATGCCAATGGACTGGTGGACCCATTGCGGGTCGTCGAGAGGTGCTCGCTACGCTGTGTTGCCTTCGCCCCAGCCTGTGTCACCTCCGGCAGCATACACGCGGACTCGGTCACTTTGCACGGTTGCCCGCGCTTCGACGGAGGCCACCCGTTGAGTTGGGATCAGTGGAGGTGCCCGCGGGGTGATGCCAGGTCCCGCGGCCCATGATCCATCGAGCGAGGTCTCTGTTGTCCTACACACCATAAACATCAAGACAATTATTATTAGGGTTTTGTGTAGATTGGCCTACACACAATGTTGTAGCCCAACATGCACAGTCCCCAAGAAGCTATGTGGGAGAATATACATTAATGATATGTATTAATGATGTATGCTATATCAACAACAAACTATTAGAGCAAGTATTATAGTTTAGGCAATAGCCGGCTGTAAGCATGTGCCATGTCATCAACAGTCATTTATCTAGCCTACTAGTATTATGGGCTGGCTACTTAACGGGCTGTAATGATGAATTTTTAATGTTCCTAGGTCCATGTCAAGGGGCTCACGGTGCAATGGCAAAGGCCATTGGTTGGGGGCTCCCACCCAGTGGTTCAAATCCTGGGTGCGACACTTTATCCTGGATTTATTTCGGGATTTTCCTACGCTATGCATTAAGTGGTAGGCGACGTCCCCGTCGATAGCGAGGCGCCGGTGGTGACTTCGAACTTCAAGATTTGCCGGCTCGGTCCTTTCAAGGTGCTCATAGGGGTAGGGTTTGCGTCACGTGTGTTCATAGGGGTGAGTGTGCGTGCGTGTTGAGCGTCTGCGTTATGCTTGTGTAATCTCAAAAAAAAAAAAATGTTCCTAGGTCCATATAATCTATTGTGACCTACATCTTTGTGGTCATATATATGTGCTCATTAATCTAGAAAACAAATATGTGCATCGATGCCATTGCCAAGCAATATTTATGAGATGAACCATAGAAGATAGTTAAATAAAATAAACAATACCAGATGAATGTCAAATCTCAAGCAACAATACACTTACGGTGGCATATCAACAAGACATGACACTTAGAGATCACAGGCATAGAAAAGCAATAATTTTAACCAATACTAAAGTTCATCGGCACATAGGCGGCCATTATTTATTCATCTAGACGGGTGATAGAAACATGAAGACATAGTTGATAGCTCTGCTTCAGTAGAGTGGAGCAGCCAACCCATTTGCATCAAAAGTCATAACACTGCAAGTATATACGTACTATTGCATACATTTAGAATGTATGACCTGGAAATTAGATAAAGCAATTTCTATTTGTAGACAAATGTAGATCCGATATATTGAAGAGAAAATGCCTAGAATTTGAATGAATACCTGCAAGTAGCCTCTGCAGCATTCACTACACCTTGCCCAATCTTGATTCCTGAAAAAGTACATGCAAGATATCATGTTAGTTCCTCAATGTGAAGGGAAAAAATAACAAAAACATGAAAGTTTCAGAATTCTACCATGACTAGTTGTGTTGCCTATTTCCAAACTTGCACCAAATGTGCTCAATGAGATCATTTTTAAGTTGGGTATGCTGTGGACGATCTCGGATAGCAGCTTTTCTACGCATAACATCGGTGAAGCGCACTTGAGATTGGGAGGGCGCGGACGAGCAGCTTGGCTGGGTGCCGCATGAGATCGAGGAGGAAGGGAGGTGGGGACCGAAGCGTCGACGAAAACGCCCGCAACTGGCTGCAACGAGCGGCGTGGAGAGTTTCAGCCGGGCGAAGAGTTTTTTGCCGGCGCGCTCTCTCTCTCCTATTCTCTCTACCAGATCATTTGTTTGCATGACATGTCCTATATTTAGCCAGCTGACTCAGCCTAATACTTGCTGTTATATATGTGGGCAATTGTCCAAACTATAATTGATATGGCACTACGAGCCGCACTAGTGTGCAGCCAGCCGCTAGCTAAATTATTAGCCATGTTCTAAGGAGTGGTTTTGGCTCTTGGCAAGTACCATTGCACAATACCTGTGATGCTGGTCATTCTATCTGCCTATGTGTGCGCGTAACATGCTCATGACTGGGTTGATGTACGATCGAAGTTGTCACCGTCTCGCTCTTGCATGTGCACATGATTATAGTATATGCGCGACCCTGTACTATGTTCGTTGTCATTATATGCCATACGATAATACCTGACCACTGACCCATTTTATACTAATGTGTACCCCCCCTGTCCCTAAATGTTTGTCGTTCTTCGCTTCCCAAAAATTCTGCCGGCAATTATATACTAAAATATATAAATATTCATACTAAGTAATTAGTATCATCGGAAAGATCTTTTCGTCTAGTTTTTAAATAAATTTATTTGAAAATATAAATGTTGCATGTATTTTGTACAAATCGGGTCAAACTTGTGGCACGAAAAATCAACGGCGACGGTCAAATAGGGACGGAGGGAGTACATATATGCTCTGTGTTGGCTTTCTCATATTTATATCAAGTCTCGTCAACGGATCCAAACCGCAAAAATTAGCAATACGTTTATATGCTAATTAGAAGGATCAAACATGAACTAATTTTAAAACTAATTGCATAGGTGGGACTAATTGACTAAGACAAATCTATTAATCCTAATTAGGTCACTACTAGTCCATCAACCCGTGGGTTTCCCAATTGATCTTTCAATCCCACTCTTCACGGGCTAAAAGTTTAATAGATATAGGTAGGGTTTGGGTACGTGTGTTCATAGGGGTGAGTGTGTTGTGAGAGTCTCATGTTATACAATGTAATTCTGAAAAAACTAATAAAGAATTATTTATATTAAAATATATGTTTTTTTTTTTTCTCTACAAAATAGTCATAATAGATACTTTATAGTATATATTCCAATTATCATAAACTTATTAGTTACTATGTTCTAGTTACTTGTTTTTAATTCGTATCCATATTTTTACTTTGCATGGAATCTATGTATATTTAATATACAATTAGATTTAAATAAATCTTGCCAAGAACTATGGTGGCTCTTGATGCATCACATATCTTATGAAGTCATATATCTAAATTTTTATTTTTCAAATATTCTTAGTGACCACTTTAGATTTTTTTTTTGCCCCGAGTTGAAACTCTTGTGCTTATTGTATCTCAAGTACTAACCCTCCTATTTGCATCTTTTTTCAAATAAGGATTTTGGATTAGAGTATGTTCTTAAATGCTATGATAACAGTGATTAACCCTCCTATATGTGCAATGATTTGAAACCTACACCATGTCACTTAAGATGAGACCCTTGATGTGAGATCTCGAATGCTTTGTAATAAAGGCTTGCTTCAACAGAGTTTGATTACTTTAGTCATATAATGATCAATATTTTACTTTTAAAACTTTAATCGAATGGAAAAATATAACCACAAGTGGTCTCTCATGCTTCTCAAGATGACTGAATTTTCCTATCAATAAATTATATGTGCAAATGTGGTTGTACTATCAAAATAGATGTGCCAAAACATTAATTAGTTAATAATAAGATAAAAAAATATGTTCTATAAATTATCGATCGAGAAAGAGTCCATGGGTAATTAGATGCAAGATATACTTTAGACAATGTTTGTTAATGGCATATGTGGATAGTTTAAATATGGAGTCATGTTGTTTTACTAAGTAGAGGTGGTACAAAACACGATATCAAAAATATTGTACATATTATTATGGTTTCCCATATAATTGTGTCTATTTGTTCATATACTAATGTGACACTCATATAAATGCTTTCTAATGTAAAACCGTACTTAAATTGTCAATTGGTATATATAAATAATTTTCAATCTCAATTAGTAGATTATCTAATGTAAATCCATACTTAAATCAATCAATTGGTATATAAAAATAATATAAAACCCTTTTTATTTTTATTTTTTTATCATACAGTGATAGGCTTTAATACAATTAATTTATTTACTTCCATCCACATTCATACTGCATCATACCTCCATTTGTGTTTGATGTCGGTTTAGTTCATCAATGTGTTAATATTTCTACGTAATACTCATTTAAATATTCTCTTATCATTATTCACTTTTTATAGTTGAGTTATCATTTCCATCCCCATTCATATTTTTCACCTTTGCATTGTACATTCATATGCTCGACATATGTTTTCTCAAAACCTTAACTATATATTTTGGTTTGAAATCGACCTTCTCGCTAAAGTACATGTATATGCATAATGACACACAAATTGAAGTTACTTTTTCATATATTAATAATAATATGAGTGATTAATTTATGCCATTATAAAAGTATTTTTATGAAACTACTTGATAATAGTATTTTTACGAAACTACTTGATAATGATCACAATAGATAATTTATATTTAGTGTAGTTTATATTATTGCTAACGATATAATGCAGTGGCTAATTTAGATATAAATTTATGTGTTACTTTATATCATTTTTCATATGTGGTGATCGAAATGAATATATATTAGAGGTCTACTTTAGTCTCTTTTTTTTACATAATGGTAGCGGTGATACTATAATAGAATATATCTAAGGATTGTGATTGTCAATATATAAAGTATAATAAGGATTATAGTAACAAATAGATGATCGTATAATAATTTATAAAAAGAACCTGACTTGTGTGTATTATTCTATTTAAAAACATATACTAATCTACCACACAACACTCCAATAACATTTTAGATTTAACATATACCATATTTTTATTGAAGGGATATATAATGTCATTCAGAATTGTGCTCTGACCTGTATGGAGTCATGACGTGGCCGGGGTCACCCTTCATCAGAGCTTTAGACTCTCCGCACTCATGTTTTCTATTTCCTTCCTCTATACATCCTAGTCATCAAGATTCTCTCCTTTACAAAGACTCTCTCCCCGCACTCATCCCTACTTTATATCTCTACTCTATACTAACACCATCGAAGTGAGGTCCACTTGTAATTTTATCTAAATATATCCATATGACATCTAGTTTTGAAGAATTAATTGAAATGAATTCAATGGTGTAATTGAAATTTATTTTGAACTTATGGTTTGTGAGTTAAAATATTTTTTTGTTACTTAAAAATAGTAGGACCCACCATCATATCTCTCCTCCCTCTCTCTCCCAGGCCGGCTTGCATGCTGCTGCGGCAGCTCGTGGGCCCATACCGGCTTTAGCGCGCGCACGGTACACACCCCACAGCTACCGGGTCTGACACCATGCAGAAGGTTACCGTGCCTTTTACAGGCAACCGGTGCAGCTGTTTTTTACTCCAAATGGCTGACGTGGTCGGTACCGGAGGGCAGTTCCGTACAGCAGTGCAGATAGCCTACACTGAAAGGCTTCCTTGTTGCCGAATGCTTGTCATCTTTGTAGGTGGCAAGGATACATGACAGGGCAAGTGCGAGCGAGATTGTACGTGCTGATCGGTAGTCTCATCCATGGTCCATGCGTGTCTACATGGTTCTTGTTGACAGATACCCGGCCTAGTGGACTTTTCACACTGGAGCTCCATGCATCTCCTGATCTACATGCATGCTGACGAAGGACGAACCGACGACAGGTTCTGCCGCAGTTACGTTACTCCGTCAGCTTGTCGTTGATCAGTTGATGTCGCGGTAGTGGTACATACTCCCTCCATCCCGTTTTTCTTGACGCTGGGAAGCTGGGCACGGGAAATAAGACGTGTGGCAAATGACCTGCACACCCCTACGTGCAATGATCATTGTCCGACAGAGAACCCACTCACATTTACTACTATACATCCACAACAGCTTTTGACATATTTTTTTTTACAATAAAAAAACCACCGGATACATCGACCGCTAGTACTAGCAAGCACCTACTGAGATGGATCGGGTGGGGATTCGTGCTTGGAGCCTCGTGCTCGGCGATGGGAGGCTCAAGCCCCGCTTCTCATGGTCTCGCTTGATGGCCGGAGGAAGCGGATGCATGTGGGGTCGAGCTCCTTGGCGGACGAAGGGAGACGGGCGAAAGCGGCCCGGAGCCGGCTCGACCGGCCGCCGAATCTGCCATAGCCTCGCACTACTCCACCGCCAGTCGCGCTTCGCGCAGGGCGGTCGGCGAAGCGCAAATAAGCGTCGGGCAGCGGTGGAGGGCGCAGGCGGCGCCCGCGATGGTGGGAGCACCGCCCGCGACGCGCAGCGCGGCGCGGGTGAGGGGACGGCACTTGCGCCGGGCGGCGGAGCGCAGTGGCGGGCGGCGAGGGACAGCGCTTGCGCGGGGCGGCGAGCGCAGCGTGTCGCGGCGAAGCGGAGCGCGCGCGGGCGGCCCGAGCGTCGGCGTGGCGCGGCGGGCCAGAGAGGGCGCAGCCAAGCGTGGCACCGCGGTTTCGGAGTATGGGGATGGGATTTGGGGATAAGGTGGGGATTTTTCTTTTTTATTACTGCGCATTTTTGTGTGGTGGCGCATGCAGTGCAGACCGGTGCGCCTGCCCCTGCCATGCCTACTCCTGTGCCTACAATGACTAGCTTAATCGACAACAATTTTGAGACGAAGTTACTGTAGCTTCAGCGTCAAGAAAAACGGGATGGAGGGAGTATTACATCATCTCTTCGAGATCCACGGTTGAAGATCGAGTAATAATCAGATTGCATCTACTCCAAACAGGAGATCTAGAAAACAAAAAGGGTCCGAATTTCATGAAACTATACTGCCTGAAAGCCTGCGCTTAATGTCTGTCCATTGGAAGGAAGAGTGTTGTGACCTTTTCTAGGGATTGAGAACTACGTGTGATTTGCAAGATGAGGAGGCGGCGGCGGCAATAGATTTAGAGAGAGTTAAGATGTGGCACCTACGGCAACTTGTTTATTATATACGGACTGCAGTAGGTTTCTTTTTTTAAGCCGATTACAATAGGTTTCTACCGTAACGTATTAGTTTTACTAACTTTACATCAGGCCCGTGATCCAGCCATGGCGGCGCTCCCCTCCCCGCCTAATCCCCCCCTCCCCGGTCCTCCGCTCCCCGGCCATGGCAGCAAAGGCTCGGCACGCGAGCGCCGATTAGGCGGTGCGGGCGTGGAGAGCGATAGCAAGGAGGCGCCCACGGCACGGAGGCAGCGCCGCATCGCCTCCACGCCCAAATCCGCAACGTGGTGGCCGGCCGTCCCCTTCCGGCGTTGAGCACCCTCCACTCCCATCCCACGTGGCGATATGGTGCCATGGTGTGGAGGCTGGATCTGCCGCCGCGGGAAGGTGGCCGCGGCGCGTGGATCCAGGGCTTTTGGCGACGCCTCCCCTCGTGCCCCTCCCTCCCTTTGCCCGCCATGGCGGCGCAGGTGCAGGCTCGGGCGCGGGCGGGTGACAAGGTGGCGCGATTGCGTGAGCGCGAAAGGCGGCGCTGAGCCGACGGGGGAGGCGGCGGGCAGTCTTTGCATCGCCTCTACATCCAAATCCGGCAACATGGTGGCCGTACGTCCCCTCGGCGTCGAAAGCACCCTCCACTCCCCTCGCCCATGGCTGATCCGATGCCGGGCGTGGAGGCCGATCTCGGCGCGGGACGGCGGTCGTGAATCGGTTCGGCGGCGGCGGCGCAAACTCCGAACGTTATGGTTTGGGATGGGCTTTGTGGGCGATGCGGTGGCGGTCCGCCTCGCCGCCCCATCTCCGGTGACGGCTTCGCGCGGTGACGATGACCCTACAGTGGTGGAGACAGCCTTTCTCCGCCGTCGGATCTTGCTCGCCCGCGGCGTCTTCCACCGCGACCTCAAGCCCGATAACCTCCTCGTGGGCGAAGCGGCAACCTCAAGGTCTCCGACCCGACGTCTCGGCGGTCCGCCGATCACCACCCCGACGGCCTCCTCCACACCTTCGTGGCACGCCATCCCCACGCCGCCCGAGGTGCTCGCGCGCCGCAACTATGATGGTGCCAAGGCGGACATATGGTCGTCTTGGTGTCATCCTCTTCGTGTCTTGATGGCGGCTGGCTATCCTTTCGGTGAGGGACAGGGCCCTCACCTACAAGGCCGACCCCGACGGCCGGCGTTCCTCCGTTGGAGATGGCGCCCCTTCATTGGATTCAAAAGCCCGTCGAAATTCAAGAGGAGGGCGGCCGGATCCCAGCGCCCGTTCTCCCCAAATCGTCGTCTTCCGACTTTGCCGACACATCGGCGGTGGCCGTTGCTCACATTCTAACAAAGAGCAACGGCCTCTCTTCCACCGGGACAGTGCTTCTCCAATGGCAACCATTCAGCGTCGCGATACACCCCGGAGACCCGGTATCACCACGAGTCGGGCGCATATCTATCGCCGGATCTGATCCACATTCTCGTTTTTGGATCAAGCTTGGGCGGTTTGCCACCGGTGGGTGATGTCGGGAAGGCGACATCACTTTGCCTTCTCGTCGGGCGTTGAGGTGGGGTGTCCATGGATCTCAATTCTTCGATGCTATGGATGCCGGTTGATCTTTAGTACACATATCTTCATGTACTAAAGTTTCTTTTTGTTCTTAGATTCTGTAATAAGTTTGGTCAGGTGTGGTCACGCAGAGGCTTTGGTCATGGTAATGCGTCGCAGAGGCCTGAATGTAATTCCGTTATCTAAAAAAAAATAGTATAAGTTTTATAATGGCATTGGTGGGTAATTTATATGTACATATAGGGGTTATTTTTATGATGTTTTTATAATGGCAAAAGTGGGTAATTTTTTTAGAAAAAATAGATTGAATGGCTATTATTTGTTAGAAGCTTGTGGATTGATGGCCTGGATGTTTCGATTATTGTGGGAATTTCTAGGATTTATCATTTTTTCTAGCGCGTGCCGGTGAGAATCAACGTGGTGTCTCCGTCGGAGGCTCCAATTAGTAATAGTAAGATTAGCTATCATATAGTGCTAGATTAAACATGGGTTGATCTCAGGGGCTAATTTTCATCTCGATAATTGATCCAAGATGTTGTCCCAAGGTTGACAATGCATATCGCGACAAACTAAAACAAGTACTTGAGTGCTGGCCGGGTATACGATACAACATCAAAGATTGTAGCAATGTAAGTTATGTTTTCTCAGATATTTAAAAGTCTTGTTTTAAGTAATTTACCACTCACGATCTATGCTTTGCTTATAGATTCTACTACCATACTATCGAGACGGCCTATACACTCTAATTATATTGAACTTGCAAACCCAATCCGTGCATTTGTTAGATCCACTTCAAGATCTAACATCGTGCTACAAGGGGTTTGCTCAAAGAGATTTATATAAACCTACATTCCACCATATTGCTAAAAAGTTTGCTCTCGCCATGGCTATGACAAATCCTGATTTGAAGAACAATATTTAGGATTGGGGTGGAGATTATTTCCCAAAATGGGTAACAAAGGTTCAACATAATAAAGACTGATAATCACTTGTAATAAGTTATATGATAAGTTTTATGTCACAAAAAGTGCTTATTTGAACAACAAATCTTGTCCGAAAAATTGGGAGGCTTTCTTGTGTACAATTTCATGAAGTCATGGGATGGAGGAAAAATGCCACCGATCAATAATGTAAGTCTGTATAGTATATCTATGTTTCAATAAACTTGGGATAAACTAATTAGTTATCTATTATTGCTATCTGCCACGTCCAGGAACCAACTGCACTAAGGAGGGAATTCGTGGGTGACATCTTGACGAAAAATAAGCAAAGAATGTTGTGACAAGCTCCCTGAAGATATCCAATTCTTGATCAACAAATTAGCTACAATGTAACTTACATGTTTATATTTTACCGAAATACACAAAGCAAGTACCAATGCTGTAACTTAAGATGTTTCAACCACCAAAATCAGGAACAATACCCGGTTTAAACCGTGACGTTAGCACGGGCATTATACTAGTTTCAAAAACAGTTCAAGTTTGATCCTTTCTAATTAGCATAAAAATATAGTGCTAAGTTTTAGTAGCCGGGATCGGATCCAAACAGGTGGTAATGCCTTCCCCAGTGCCTATCTGACCCACATATGCCCGCGAATCTTGTTACAGTTTTGCGCTCTCAAAAAATTTTATAGGCATGTATGACTAAGTATATTGACGGATAACTTATTTGTATCAGTCCTTCATTACTATTAAACACGCATCACGCAGCAGACCTTCCTGTTTTTATACTAGAGATAAGGCTTGATCAGTATTCGTATTATTGTTATCCAGCGCAAGCAAGCAACATGGCTAGTATATATATTAATTGATGTTAATTAGTTATACCATTAATGCTCTCGTGGCTATATTCCTTACTCGATTCGTGTGCTATTTTATTTGTACAATACTACATTTTATAAGTTTGGTCAACTATTGATAGTCTTATGGCAGGTAGGAGCACAATGAGCTAGGCATCACCGCAGTTTAACTCACTATACTAGGTGAAAACCATTCTCAGATACGCTTGGCAATTCTCAGCACGACGGGCAAAAATTTTTTGGACTGCCTGTACAATTAGCTAGCAGGCTCTAGAGCCTTTGTCCGAGGCATATTTAGGCACACCTCTGTAAATCAATTTATAGGCCCACTAGCTAACTGGAGAGGCGGTCCGAAAATTTGCCCACCTCTGCTGAGAATTGCCAAGCATCTCGAAAATGTGTTGCTTTACGTAGTGAGTTAAACTGCGGTAATGACCAGTTCATTCTGCTCCTACCTGCCATGAGAACTCAACAATAGTTGACTGAACTTAAAAAATGTGGTATGATACAAATAAAATACCCACGAATATGAGGGAATATGGTGGGACAATATTAATAATGTAAGCTACATCAATAACAAACTATTATATATGGTTGTTTTTACTATAATTGATATGGCACTACAGGCCACAATTGTGTACAGCCAGGAGCCAGCCCCTGGCTAAATTATTAGCGGTGCTCTAAAGAGTGTTCTGGCTATTGGCAAGTACCATATATTGGATGCTTGTGATGCTGGCCATTCCATATGCCTGTGTGTGCGTGTAGCATATATGCTTATGGTTATCCTAGGTTGATGTACAATCAAAGCTGTCACCGTCTCGCTCTTACATGAGCAGATGATAATATTATATATGCACCACCCTATACTATGTTCGTTGTCATTATATGCCATACGATAATACCTGAGCCATGACTCACTTTATACTAATGTATACATGTGGGTCAGATATACGTCCCGGGTTTACAACCTGTTAGGATCCGGGCTACTAAAGTTAAGCACTATATATGTATGCTAATTAGAAGGATCAAATGTGAACTAATTTTAAAATTAATTGCATATGTGGTGACTAATTATCGAGACAAATCTATTAATCATAATTAGCCCTTGATCATGCAGCCCATGTTCACTAGGGCACTATATGAGCTAATTGTGACCTAATTAGGATTAATAGATTTGTCTCGTTAATTAGCCACCACTTATGCAATTACTTTTGAAATTTGTTCATGTTTGGTCCTTCTAATTAGCATCTAAATGTATTTTTTTTTAAAAGCGTCTAAACGTATTGCTATTTTTTTTTGCTGTTTGAATCCGTTGAGGAGACTTGATATAATATGAGAAAGCCAGCATATACTAATGTGTACCTTCCCCGGTGCCTATCTGACCCACATATGCCTGCCTCTGCTGAGAATTGCCTAGCGTCTCGGAAAATGTTTTTTCACGTAGTGAAACTGCGGTAATGACCAGCTCATTTTGGTCCTATACCTGTCACGAGAACTCAACAATAGTTTCTGAGACCTTAAAAAAATGTAGTAAGATACAAAAAAAATAGCACAGGAATTGATTAAGGAACATAGCCCACGAGAGCATGCAGCAATGGTATAACTAATTAACATCAATTAATCAATTAATAATATAAAATATGTTGCTTGCGCTGGATAACAAAGTCATCAGCACCGCTGATTTGGTGGATCTCTTTCATATTCTCATGACGCGACAAGCTTTTAATGAGCTACAACTTGGAGGTGATGTGGCTTCGTTGATTATTGATTCATCAGATGAAAAGGATCAGTGGTCTGATTTTACCTGGGAAAAAAAAAAAAAAACTCTTTTTCAGCCAACTGGTATATTATTATCATTATCACTTTTTCCAAAATAGTTACACCTTAACCCATTCGTTGGATTTGGAAATAAAAGAGCAAGCATCAAGCTCTTTGCATGGCTCTTGTTGAATGATCGACTCAATACGCCGTAATTTGCTCAGAAGAAGAAATAAGTTTCTGTAGGAAGGGTGCAGCCGTGTGCTATGTCAAGAAAATGTGGAGGAAACTCTTGACCATTTGTTTTTTGATTGCACTGCAGTTGCTAGTAGTAGATGGTTTGCTCTTGGGATCACATGGACAGATTCAGTTGAAATCTTTCAGAAATTAACCATTGCTGCTAAGGAGGCTTATCCACACTCTTTCTTCATGGAAATCTTTATGATCTCGGCAAAATGTATTTGGGTGGAGCGAAATGCTTTCATTTTTGAAGCAGAGGTGCCCAACTTAAGCTTCTGGAAGGCTGCTTTCAAGCATGAAGTCCTCAATCATCTCTTCAGGGGATCAAACTAGTCTTCACTCAGTTCGTTCTGGCTTCAACCCTCTCCCCTATTGTTTTTTTTTTTGTGTGTGTTTGCGGTGTGGTCACCTGCTGGGTGGCTCCTCTCTTTTGTAGTTGTTTTTGGTTTTCTTTTATGCAATTCTTTGAGGCCGGGGGATTTTCCCCATGGTTTTTGCTCAAAAAAAAAAAAAAAAAACCCCGTATACTGATCATGCCTTATCTCTAGTGTAAAAACAGGAAGGTCAGCTGCGTGTTTAATAATAATGAACGTTATTATTCAAGGCCCACAGATTGATATATAAATAAGTTATCCGTTAATATACTAGTTATTTTAGAGACCTCAGAGATATTAGCTGCGGAAAAAACATTTTTTGGCAGCTCAAAAACACTCTGTCAATGATTCATGGGCATATGTGGGTCAGATATGCACCGAGGAAGGTACCACGTATTAGCTTTGACAAGTCTTGATAATATGAGAAAACAAGCGTAGAGCATGTTTGTACACATTAGTACTCCCTTCGTCCTTGTATGCAAGGCATAATCACATCTAGTTTACAGCCCAAGAACACTGTAAGGAAAAAATGGACCTTGGCTCATTTAAGTTTGGATTTTGGTATTTAATGATCAACATGACCAAATCGGATTGATGTGTTTGCAAGTGCTTGTTTTGTAGTTTAATAGGGTGCAAACGTGACTTGGACAAAGTTAACGAGGTAGTTTGATGATCAACACATCAAGAAAGACATTATAAGCTCCATGAAAGACCTACAAGATCAAGGAAAGTCCAAGACACGAAGATGGAACCACCAAGTCAGGCACCAAGATCGTGAAGAAACACGTGAAGAAAGGGGTTTTGCAGTGACCGGATGCTCTGGTTGGAAGCCTTAGCTATCAGGGTGCAACACTGTGGTGACCAGGCGCTGAAGCTACAACTTACCGGATAATGCATACGGACACTATTGATGGTCGCTGGTGGTGGAAATTGATCGGACGCTGATGAGCAGGCGAGTCCAATCATTTCTAGAGAGGTGCAAACGTGACTAGACACATCCGGTGGCTTGCAGGCGGACTCGCGAGTTCGATCAACGCTTATGCCTGAGGTTGGGTTACCATTGTTGGTGACCAGACACATCCGCGCGCGGACATCAGTCGCATCCTGGCCGATGTCTGAAAATCGACATTTGAGTGCCAGTGAAAATTAGAGGCCATATAGTTAGAGTTAGAAATTTATGTTACCTAATTCAGCCCCTCTTAGGCATCATCTTTTCCTTCAAAAGCATTTAGTTCTCTCTCAACCCTACATCGATGCATGCGTGTCTAGAGGGAGCACGTTTTTATATAAGGAAGAATTAGGTGTATGGCCCCGAACAAACGATAACTTAGTTATTTGGCCCTTTTTCAATCAAATTTGGTTTTGTGGCCTCAAACTAAATTTTGTTTAGCTCTATGGCCGTCATCCATTTTAGGCCTCTAACCCGCTGTTAAGGGGTAAAAGACCATTTTATCTCTAATGAAAAAATAAAAAACAGAGTTTTATTTCTTTATTGTATATTTTGAGTACACAATATATATATAACAAATAATCACATATTTATATTAGCACTATGTACTTTATATATATGCATATATATTGTGTATATAAAATATACAATAAAGAAATAAAACTTCATTTTTTAAAAAAAATCTCGTCGTGGGAAAAACAGTCTTTTTTACCAATGACCTAACACCGTTAGAGGCCCAAAATGGACGGAAGGCCATAGAGCAAAATAAAATTTGATTTGAGGCCAGAAAAAATTGATTGAAAACGGGCCAAAAATTTAAGCTGCGTTTTTTCCAAGGCCATAAACCTAATTCACCCTTTATATAACGAGACAAAAAATGGTTACACCTTATATATTAGGATGGAGGAAGTATAAAGTGAGACATTGCTTAGGTACTATTATATGGCATAATGACAACGGACAAAGTACAGGGCGGTGCATATATAATCATGTGCACATGTAAGAGCGAGACGGTGACAGCTTTGATTGTACATCAATCTACGACAACCATGAGCATGCTACACGCACACACACACAGGAAGATGGAATGGCCAAGATCCATTTACGGTGTAGAACTTGCCGTTGTGGTAGACATAGTTGGTGAATAACTATCACCACTCCTGGTAGGCTTGTTATGGTAGATCTACGAAATAAAGAGATCCGATCAGCATATGCATTGTTATGGATATAACAATGACTTTAGCAATGCAGTCACCTCGTTGAGATGCAGAGGCTGCTAACACTGCCTTCTTGTAGAACCATGTGCCCAGATTCCTCAGACCACGAACTGAAAAAGTGACCGTTGATGCTTCGTCCAACCGCATAGACTGGTTTGGTGCATGCAAATTCAGTGACCGGTGGGAGAGCCATCAGCGCCGAGGTGAAGGGGTCGTAGAGAACAAGATTGGAGAGTCCACGACAACTTGCAAACCATGAGGGGCTCTACAGAAGTACAGCGATCTGCACCCAACGGAGAGCTGAGCTTGTAATAAGCATTATTCTTTCGATCGCGAAGGTTTGCGAAGGTTAAATTACGGAACTCACTGCTAACTGGGGGTCGCCATACCTTAAGTGCAAGGACATTAACCATGGTGCAGGATCTGTAGGGACAAGACCAGTCACTACAGCGCGACTACAGAAAGGATTAATAGCAGCACCATAATTTTTTTAGGGACGGCTCTGTCCCATTCTCAAACGATCCACCCCTACAAATGTATTTGTTGCTATCCGTCCCTACAAATTGTCCTATTGTAGGTCCGCCTCAATATCTAGCCATCCCTATAAATCCTATTTTTCATCGGATGGACATATTAACAAAATAAAAGTTGTAGATCTCGAAAAGTTATAAGACTTTGTTGTTTACGGCTTTTCCATTTGAATTCATTTGATGCTTCAAAATATTGTTTGAAATATAATTTTTAAATTGTCGACTCCGATTTCTGTTTTTAATCTCCGAATGAGCATGTTTACTTTACTTGTAATGCATGTTTATGTGGACTAACCGGTGGCGAGGAAGGCGTGTAACAGAACTGGTTCTTGTGTCGTGTCTTGGCTGTGAATGCAGGTGCAAGGATGTGGCATGGTTGTCGGGCGCGAGGGAAGTGAAGGCGAAAGTGGTGGCTCAGAGCTAAGGGGCCTAGCTAGAGACTGGTTCGTGTCAATGTGCGGTCCACACCATGCATGAAGGACCAAGATGACATGGTGGATGATTTGACTATCGGGGAGCCCAAGTCAAGGCAGCCCGGGAACAGGAGCGTGAGGACGTGATGAAGATCCGATCCCTTGGACGAGGGACATGAGTCAAGATCGAGATGAAGGGTTTTTTGGTTCCGGCCCGAAAACCATGGGCGGGTTTCAAGGTTTGGGCCTCAAAATCGGGCGGAGTCCATGAGGAGGTCAGAGGTTGCATGGCAGGATCACGAAGCTTGTGCCAAGGTGAAGCAAACTTCGTGGAGGTGCCTGATCTGTCCGATGCTTCTAGATCAGGGATGCAGTGCTTTCTGGTTTGTTCCCCAAAACAGGGGTCGGGTTTCAAGGTTTGGGCCTCAAAATCGGCGGAGTCCACGAGGAGGTCGGAGGACGCATGGCAGGATCGCGAAGCTTTGCGCCGAGACGGCAAATTCATGGAGGCGTCGGGTCTGTCCGATGCGCCGGGTGGAAGATGGACGAAAATGCCTCCGGGCACTTGTATCATTTGTTGTAGGCTTAGGGATAGGATTGTCTTTTGCCAATTGAGTCTTCTATAAATAAGAGGAAAGAGGGATGGCTGCCATCTCTCGTGGAACCCTAGTCATTTAGAGTTGCATCGGCTAGGTGTGTGCTTCAAGACAAGGAGAGGAAGTGAGTTCAGGGAGTGATTACCCTATTTAGCCAAATCCAAAAGAGAGGGAGGATGATGGGTGGCTTCCTAGCCGCCGTTTACAACTCAGAGATTCAGCTGTCCAAATCAATCCATGGTTAGTTTGTGCCAAATCCTTATCTCCCCTTCGTATTTCTTTTTTTTCTGGAATTTCGGAGGCATTATTGAGCATTTTTCGTTATTGGTTTCTTGGCTGCATGCGATTTGGTGTAGATTTTGTGGTCCAAAAGAACGAAGATGGAACAATTTGGATCCTGGTCGTCTTCACTCTTCTCGTCCTCCTGCTCGTGCGCCGCTTCATGACCACGAGCACCAGGGAGCAGCTGCTGAGCAAGCTTCCTTCGCCGCCCAGCCTCCCCATCATCGGCCACCTCCACCTCGTCGGCTCCCCCCGCACATCTCCGTCGGTGAGCTCGCCGCCAAGTACGGCCGCAATGGGCTCCTGCTCCTCCGCCTCGGCGCTGTCCCGTCCATCATCATCTCCTCGCAGGAGGCAGCGGAGGCCGTCCTGCGCACGCACGACCACGTTTTTGCGTCCCGCTCCTGCTCCACCGTCACGGAAATCCTCTTCTACGGCTCGTCAGACGTCGCCTTCTGCCCCCACGGCGAGCTCTGGCGCCAGGTCAAGAAGATTTCCACCACGCACCTCCTCTCGAACAAGAAGGTTCGATCCTACCGCGGCGCCCGTGAGCAAGAGGTATCCCTGAATTAATTTGAGACCTCCCAGAAATATATATTGTTTAAGGTTTGGATCTGGCTAGATCTTGGTAGGACGTATTGGACTTGAACCATATATATACTTCTAACACTAATGATCTTGTTTAAATAAGAAATAATCACTCCTCTTATGATGTTGGATTAATCGGGGGACAGGTGAGGTCGTTTATGGCCAAAATAAGAGAGACGGCTATGGCGGGCACAACCATCGACATGAGCAGCCTGTTCTACTCGTACACCAACAGCATCATCTGCCGCGCGGTGTCTGGAAGGTTCTTCGGAGGTATTAACAAGATCTTCGAAGAGCTGGTCGAGGCGAATGTATTGCTCCTAGGTGGCTTTAACCTAGAGGACTATTTCCCAAGCTTGGTGAGGCTGAATATAGTCAAAAGGCTGTTGTGCGCCAAGGTCCACAAGGTGCACAAGATGTGGGATGAGATGCTCAATAAGCTCATCGAGCAACACGAGAGGAAGCCGGCATCACAGGTCGATGGCGAGGAGACTGACTTCATTGATGTGTTGCTCTCTCTTCAACAGGAGTACCAACTCACGAAAGACCATATCAAGGCACAGTTGGTGGTATGACCTTTTATACACAAAGAACTTGGAATATGCATAGTCTAATCTATCTGAATAATCATATTGATTGCGACTAGCATATATACATGATATAAAGATTGCTAATTCTTGTGCACTAATAGGTCATGTTTCAAGGCGGTATAGACACAGCATCAGGACTTCTGGATTACACAATGGTTAAGCTCATGCAAAACCCCGACCTCATGACCAAGCTACAAAACGAGGTCAGGATGGTTGTACCACAGGGCAAGGAGATGGTTACTGAAGATGACCTGGATGGTATGCCCTACCTAAAGGCAGTTGTCAAAGAGACACTCCGACTCCACGGACCCGCACCATTCCTTTTGCCCCATTTCTCTATGGCTGATTGTGTTATCGAGGGTTACACGATACCATCAGGAATACGCACTATCATTAATGCCAGGGCGCTTTCTAGGGATCCTAACTATTGGGAGAGCCCAGAAGAGTTTATGCCTGAGCGGTTCATGGAAGGAGGTAGCGCGGCAGCTATGGACTTTAGGGGAAATGATTTTGTGTATGTGCCATTTGGGTCTGGGCGAAGAAAATGTCCAGGTATAAACTTTGCAATTCCCTCCGTCGAGCTCATGGTTGCCAACCTCATGTACCACTTCAACTGGGAGCTAACACCCGAATCAGCAGAAAAGGGCATCGATATGACTGAATCCTTTGGGTCGACGGCGCGTAGGATCAAGCCCCTCTTTCTTGTCCCAGTGCTGCCACAAAATTAATCTGTTGGTTCCGTAAGTGTGCAAAAGACGATATGACCCACCCATCATTCTTGTAAAACTATATGTATCATGTCAAATGTTGTAACTTTATTAAGCAAGTATATCCATCTTTCTTGTAAAACTATCTGTACCATGTCAAATGTTGTAACTTTATTAAGCAAGTATATCCAATAAGAGAATATATTGCATTCTGGATTATATTGGAGAAAAATGTGGCAATTCCGTGTAGCTACTAATTATGCCATAATAACTTGTCACCGTGCCTATTGTTTACACAAGATGATTTCACCCACGCATGTTGCTGCAGGATTTGAGGGAGCTTTTTGAATAAACTATATATGATCAAACGATGCAAAAAAGAATTTAGGTAAACGAGTATGGCATGTGAGTGATCTCCTAGATGAAAATCATGAACTGTTGAGTTTCTCACTACGTAGAAAGGGGCACTATAAGAACGCCTAGTTTTTTTTGAGTAAGGGCGATTCTATTTAAAAGCGCCCCTACAGTGGCCTTTTTTTTTTTTTGCCTCATTAGACCAGCCGCCTACTAATGGGATAGTAGGGGCGGTTTTTGTTTTGAGTCGCCCCGAATAATAGCGGGGGCTCAATATAGAGCCGCCCCTACCGATGTCCACAGTAGGGGGCGGCTCTATATTGAGGCGCTTCTACAAGTTGGTTGCCGTTACGAAAGGAGGCACTAAAAATTAATTTTCTTAAAAAATGATCTCGGATGAAAAAATGACCTAAATAAAAATGTAGATGTCGAAAAGTTATGAATCTTTGTTGTTGACCACTTTTGCAATTGACTTTATTTGATGCCTCAAAAATTGGGTTTGAATGTCTAAATTTTGAAATTTGAATTTTTCAAATGGCCTTGGATGGAAAAAAAAAAACTTCTAAATAGAATTATAGATCTCTAAAAGTTATGAAACTTTGTAGTTGACCACTTTTTAATTTGAAATCATCTAGTCAAGCAAAACCTGCGTTCAAATATCTTAAATTTGAAATTCAAATTTCATAAATGACCTTGGATGGAGGAACACCCTAAATGAGAATTGTAGATCTTGAAAAGTTATAAAACTTTGTAGTTGACCACTTTTTTGATTTGAATCTGTTTAGGACCTCAAATAGTCAATTCACACTCTGATTTGTATAATATGTGGGGATTCGAATCAAGTATGGACATATACAATGGTGTAGCCTAGTGGAGGAGAGGGGTTATGCGACGAGAGGTCATGGGGTTTGAATCCCCACTACCGCAACATTTGGAAAAACTTTGAAAAAATGACAATGGCAAGGGATGGTGAGTGGTTGACCGGTGGGGGCCTTGCCTAAATAAAAAATTCATTTTACTATTTATTTTGAATTTTGAAAACATAAATTCTGAATATACAGAGGGGCGGCTCGCTCAAAGAGGGGCGTTGAATCACCAACCGCCCCTACTGAAATACCATTGTAGGAACGGTATGTTAGGGGTGGTTGGCAAAACCGCCCTAGAGAAGCATGCTAGCCACCCCTAAAGAGCCGTATTGGCGTAGTGTCTCTGTTGGTCAATTAACGAATCGAAAGGAAAGAAATCAAGGAGACATGCATCTAATGGACATAATACATGCATGGAGTTGATCGATCTGACGGTTAGAATAATCAAGGTGATGTGTCTATTTGTGAGAAGAGAGAAACAACATTTATAGCACTTAGTTAGTGGGTTCCAATTATATTAACATATCCCACTCACTGCTGTGGGGATTGAATTTGTTTTGAAATGGAATTTGTTGAAGCTAACATTAGCTTACATTTATTATGATGTCGAAAGCTAGTGAGGTGCCATAGATATTAGTGGAGATGTGAGTATAGTTAATGAGGATTATGTGGATATCTTGTATGTTGAGATAGACTTATAATGAGGAATAGCATTATATGAGATATATAGATATATAGAATAGGAAAAAGGTCGCCTGAATTTTTTTATATTTAAATAGCAAAAACCGCATATATAACTACCCAACTTTCCAAACCGTTTAGAATGACCTCGATGTCTTGGTTTTCAAGGTGGTTTCATTTTTGATAAAAAGGTAAATCCAGAAAAATATCAGGTAAGTTTTCAATCATGGACCATGTTGGATTTACCCCCTATAGGAACCATGTTGAATGAGATTAGATGGGGTTCCTGCAATCAAAAGCATCTCCAAGAGCTTGCCATCTCTACATGGCATTCATCTATTTTTGGCAAATCAAGGAAAAATATCATCCAACAGTTTGGAATCCAACTTTGAAATTTTAGCAACATGGCAAATGTCCGCCTGCCCTCCACGCGCATATGTAAGCACGAGCAAAGGACTTGACATCGCAAATCCTGGCTCGGCCACCACCCTTCCCACACGTGAAATAGAAACCGACCAGCTAAAAATAGTTTTGTGGGCCATCTTTTTTTCACAAATACCTTAATCACCTAAATCACATAATCATGGAAAGAGAGAGGAAAAGTACCTAAATGAGCACCTTAATCACCTAAATCATGGAAAGAGAGAGGAAATTCACCTAAATCACATAAATCATGGAAAGAGAGAGGAAAAGTACCTAAATGAGCACCTTAATCACCTAAATAGTGGAAAGAGAGAGGAAAAGCACCTAAATCATATGAATCATGGAAAGAGTTAGGAAAAGTACCTAAATGAGCACCTTAATCACCTAAATCATCATGAAAAAAGAGAAGCACCTAGATCACCTAAATCATGGAAAGAGAGGAAAAGTACCTAAATGAGCACCTTAATCACCTAATTCATGGAAAGGGATAGGAAAAGTACATAAAAGCACCAAAATTTTAATCTAGATCTACTTTCTCTCTCCTACATTTGGATCTAGATCTAAAAATCACCTAAACTATGCAAAAGCGAGAGGGATTAAGGTAGGAGAGTAAGTATCAACCTCTTGTGGCGCAAACTTCAACAAATCCAGGGGCAAAATGTCCCCAAGAAATGGCCACTTTTAGGGTTTTGGAGCTCAAAACCCTAAAAAAATAGAGGAAGAGCCGTAGGGAAGAAGAGGTGGGGGCTCTATTTCTAGCCCAAGACTTAACTGCGGGCGGTTTTTGTAACATGACCACCACGGTTAATTAACCATGGTGGTTATATTACAAAAACCACCACCAAGTAATTTATTAACCGTGTTGGTTTTTCCTCCGCCGGGCTGGTTTGGCTGGCCTTCATTAATCTTGGCGGTTTTCTAAATAATCGCCACGGTTAATAAAAAAGCCAAAGGTCTTGTAAAAGATTTTGTGTAGTAGTGTCTTATGTATTAAAAGAGAAAGGGTAAGCTGGTGTCATCCACGTATTGCAATATTGATAGGCCATCATCAACCAAATGTGGGACATCTCCCCTGATTTTTCCATTAGACTTAGCCCGAAAAATCAGAGTTGCTAACATGTCGGCCTCCAAGTTAAATAAGATAGGAGACAAGGGTCACCCTGTCAGACTCCTTTCCTGGTTTGAAAGAAATGTCGAATGGGCGCTTACATATTTTCCGTTTTTATATATTCTTAGCTACAACTGCAATGCTAAACCTAGAATGAGAGCTGCACCTTCTCAAACACCCCAAATTAAAAAGAAGAAGGTGATGATTTTCTCTCCATGGTTCATGTAATCTTGTCATTGAGGGGTTAAAAAGAGAAAGGAAGATAGAGTCCAGCTAAAAAGAAACAAAATGTAAATCTACAAGAAAAATATGTCAAATTTGATGTTTCTACATGCTCCATACACACATGTCATTCCAAATATATATTCGAAAGTGATTTGCTCTTTGTAGAGACTGAAAGAGTTGCATCCTACAGAATCATCCAACTACGATGAGATGGTGACACTAAGCTTCTTGTTTCCAGTATAGAGTCCTTGAGAAACATGGCGTTAAGTTGGCAGGGTAGGTACTAGGTAGAGTAGATTGGCTGGATTAGTAACAGGGAATATGGAAGCCTGCGCTGAAGAAAAAATAGAGGTAGATGTGAGAGAGGTATAGTCTATGAGAGGGGAATCTGGTGCAATCTTGCATGTCTCCAAAACAGCTGATCGGCTGATTATTGGCTCATTCTGTAGCTAATCACTTAATAACACAACTTACTTAATCCAACATATTCCGGTGCTGCTGCAGATAGATGGCAACTAGGCCTTCAGCTGGGGTCAGCCCATAACATTATGTGATGCCTGAAATTTGTTCAAGTAAATTTCAAGTGTTTAGTTTTCAACAGACTCCTGGATTAGATACCAGAATAATTTTTTCCTCAAAACTTTTTTGAGCTATTGTGCTAATTGTCCTCCTGGGATTAGATACCTGATTTTCAATCCATTTGGGTATTGTGTTTGTGGCACTTTTTTCTGTGTTCCATATAGTCAATACTCTCTCAAGGTACCAACACAGTAGTCATGCTAATTGTCCACCTGAGAAATCGGGTAGTAGTACAACTGAAAGCTTATTGCCCATTTTAGGTGAATGTAGTCCATGATACAACAAACACAATACTCAAATGAAAAAAAATGTATAAACTATCGGATAAAACTATGTGCTGATAAATCTCAAAAACCGAAATGGCTTGCCTTATTCAGCAACTCATGCAAAGTTGTTTTTTTTAAAAAAATATCTTTAGCACTTAACATTTGATCGAATTGCATCACATCGTTTTGTGATGAAAGTTCCATGGAAGCCATAAGGTACTCTTCGTGGTAATGCTATTTTTGCAACAGGAGCATCTTCAAATCTCTGAGCATCAATTATATGCACCTGCAGCATTAATACATTAAGGTTCCACCATTGATTTCCTGTATGCTTGTATGACAAATGGGTTCCTTGATATATATGAAATAGAAAAAAAAAAAAAAAACTTGTGATGTGTTATTTTTCTCATCATGTACAAATGAAATAATCCACCCATCATCTTCATGTGACCCACCATCTCTCGGTACAAATGTTGCTCCAGAGCAGAACTCATCTTTACTAAGCCAGTGATACTGCGTTTTTATGAGATTTTCCCCAGATATCTGTTTTTGGTAATAGTTAAGCATGGAAATCCAGAAGAATTAAGAATTAGACTAATAACAAATTTATCTTTGCACCTCCGTGTTGTTTCTCTTATCTAGGAAGAATTTTGCAAAACCTCCGTACTTCGGATTGACTGCAAATTAGATAGTAGGTAGTCATGCTGAGATACAGTTTGCAAAACCATGAACAGAAATGTAACCTATGTCAATCCTCTGTGGCGCTTCATTTCTTACCTAGACTCTAAGAAAGTAAATAAATACATAGAAAATTATGTTCGATTTCAGTCCTACCTTTTACACGTTTTTCTAAAAGACATACCTTTCACACATTTGCCACAACAGATTGTTACAGAGTCCACAACTTGTGCATAGGCATAACTATGTTGCAAGCCCATGTACTGGTTGTTGATCGTTGGGAATTGACTGAAAACTCTGTTCCCGTTAAATATTCCCCTAAGACACAGTTTGTCTTCAAGTTTAATCTCCATTGGTATAACCGGAACAAAAATGCCTCGTCTCGTTAATTTCTTGTTTTTCATGGGCTTGTCATCTTCTGTAAGCTCAGACAATCCATACTTGTTCAAGGCAAGTCTTGGACTTGGTATTATCGAGTCTGGTGCACGGAGACCTTGTACCACAACCTATGTAATAGCAGAAGAGTAGTATCTATAAGGCATATACTATGCAGTGATGATAAAATAGAAAATAAAACTTTTCGATGATGATATTAAAGCTCTATGGAGCAGACTAACTAGTCTCAGAATTGTTATACCTCATCACCCTCTTCAAAACAGTTGATAAGATGGAACATGCAAAATGGTTCAACATTAAACCAGATAACTGAATCTGCATTGCCATAACGGGGCATAACCCCAAGTCTTGCATAACTTTCCGTCTCATACTGCATCAACCTTTGCCAAGGGTTTTCCGTATTATGTTTTGCAAATTCAATCAAGTACAGCAATATCATTAACTGAAGAGGTTTTCAATATTACTTACTGGCCACCTTTAATGAGTCTACTGATGTTGAAAGTAAGTGGTACATCCATGATTACATTGTACCTATATACATCAGTAGACTTAATTTCATAATTTCTTTGTTGTAAATAAAATTCATCTTTTCTAGAATCAGTTATCAATATAGTGATATTTTAGAAATACATATCACTTTGTAATTTATTCAAAGAAAATGAAATTTGCACATACTTTGGAGTAACTCCTATTTCATGACAAAATACACATCTTTCCAGCTCGAGGTCAACTCTATGCTTTAGTTTGGTTCCATCAGCTGCAGTAAGTTAGAACTTCAACTAGGATCTTGTTTTAGCAACATTGGTATAAGGAAATGGTATAAAGCTGCAAACTAGTATAAATAAGATACCTGAGACAACTCCAACTACTAGGAATGGCTTTTGTACATCTACTCCAAAGATGACAAGGTCCCTTGATCCAGGAGCTACCTAAGTTCAAGTAATAAAAATGAATACGTTGGTTCTGCATATTCATAGAGTGTAGAAAGATGTATCATATTTTGGTTTGTAGTTATTACAGATTGTATAGCCACCATAGATTATATTTGTATTGTGTTGTATTATATATAAGGCATCTCACAGCTAGACAGCTATAAAAATGTCATTCCCTCACTACTACATAAATGCTTGATCCTACAAGCTATCATTGCCGGTTAAAATGAAACCAACAGTGAAACAACCACAATGCCAGTTTTGACCTCAAATAGCCTAGCACTTCCTTTTAAAAATGAAACCGACAGTGAAAAAAACAAACTAACAGTTTTAACCACAAACTGACAACGATGGTAATACAGTATATATCACTTCCAGGTCTGACCATCAACCGGCAGAGATAATACTGCAGCCAAGTCCTAGCAAAACCTAGTAGTGATACTATATCTGGATCCAAAATTATTTTCAATTCTAGTTAGGTCCATCCATCCATCCACAACTTCTCTTTTTTCATTCAAGTCCCCTGCCTTAGCCTCTCTCTTAGGCAACACATTTGAAAGCATTTAGTCCCTAATAGGGTAATTTTGTGATTTTAGTGAATGATGAATACCAGTATTTATTTATTTTTTCATGCCTAACACTAGTACAAAAGGCTACTATGGGGACGCCTCACTTTTTGAGTAGGGGCGGTTCTTGTTTTGAGCCGCCCCTACTATGGTACGAGTCGCCCCTACTGTGAACACAAGACCAGCCGCAGCTATACTGTCCACAATAAGGGCGGCCGGTGTTACGAAACCGCCTACTAATAGTAGGGGCGGCACTATATTGAGGCGCCCCTACAGTGGGTTCCTAAATTTTAAAATGACACACTAAAAATTAAATTTTTTAAAACGACCTCGGACGGAAAAACACCCTAAATAAGAATTGTAGATCTCAAAAGTTATAAAACTTTTGTAGTTGACCACTTTTTTTCGTTTGACTTAATTTGATGTCTCAAAATGTGGGGTTTGAATGTTTAAATTTCAAAATTTGAATTTTTCAAATGACCTCGGACGGAGAAACACCCAAAATGAAAATTGTAGATCTCGAAAAGTTATGAAACTTTATAGTTAACCACTTTTTATTTTGAAACCATCTTGTAATGCAAAAAACGCTGCTCAAATGTGTCAAATTTGAAATTTAAATTTCATAAATGACCTCGGACGGAGAAACACCCTAAATGAAAATTGTAGATCTTGAAAGTTATGAAAGTTTGTAGTTGACCACTTTTTGATTTGAATCCATTTAGGGCCTCAAATAGTCAACTTTCACTCCAATTTGTATAATATGTGGGGACGTGGAATGGGATATGGAGACATGCAAGTGAGTAGTGCAAAGGGAGGGAGGGAGGGTGTACGCACCAGCGGGAGGGCGTGGGTTCAAACCCCGCGGATGCAACATTTGCAAAAAGCATAAAAATGTCCATGTGTATGGGTTGTGGGTGGTCGGGCCGGTGGGGCCCTTCCCGATTAAAAAATCTTTTGCTATTTTTTTTTTTTCAAATTTTTAAAATGCGATTTCTAAAAAACCACGAAGAGGGGGCTCATACGGTAGGGGGCGGTTCAATCACCAACCGCCCTATTATGAAACCATATTAGCAACGGAGAGTTAGGGGCGGTTATGAAAACCGCCCCTACAATGGCTTACGAGCCGCCCTATAGTGCCTTTTTGTACTAGTGTAAGTGCGTTTTTATTAAACGAGAAAGAAGTTTGTTAATACATCAAGGGGATGGCAACCCGCGCTACGAAAGCCCACCCGACACCAACTTCGCACGCCGTTGTAAGAAAACAATTTGTGACTAAAAGGCACACACGTCGGATCCTATGCCTCGCCGTCCAACCTAGTCAAGATTCAAGGTCGCTAGGTCGAAACGCCCTAAATCCCGTTGAAAAGAATCTATAAGGACTTCTTTTTTCCAACATGTGATGGAAGGCATCCTTAAACTTGCTTTCTACCTCCGAGTCAACAATATCCTCCTCGACTTCAATGCCTAGCTTCCTCAACAACACGTTTTGGGCCTCGCCGTGGCGTTAGCCACCCGTGGCCCGGCAAAGAATGCGCGCGATCGCACCACGGCGAAAGTGGATGGAGACGGTGTCTTGGAGCCGACGCAGCCACGACCTCTCAACGAGTGGTGCCTCGCAAAAGCGTGCAAACCAAGTCCTTTGTCTCCTCCCGGGACGGGCAGTAATGGAAGTAGTAGCATCGGTAGCGTGCGACATTCCGACAATCAAGCTATCAATAGTGGCCGAGGCCATCACTCGCCCGTGGCTCTCAAAGCGCCACAACGCCGGGCGAGGTTGTCCACCACGGCCAACGCATCTTCCCGGTTGTCAATGGAGTGGACTTGAACATTGGGTGGGGATCCTCCAAACCTGCTCCGCACCAAGGGCGAGGGCCTCTATGAAGTTTGGTCCAAGCCGAAATCGTGTGGGCCCGATGAAAGGTCCTAATGGCTAGAGGGGGGTAAATAGCCTATTAAAAATTCTACAGACAACACTTAACAAGGCGGTTAGTAAATAAGATGGCGAAGCTAATATAGCGGTGCTACAAACTACCTATGCAAGCCACAAGTCAAATATAGCAATTCTAATATCTCTAAGTCCACACAAGTGCTAGGTTGCTAGTTTACTCCTAGGTGAGCAAGATATGCTAACTAATTTCACCACTAGAAGCTAAACTACTCTAGTCAACTAAACAACCTATGCAAGGCTACACAAGTATATCAAATGTAAATACTAGAGAATGAGTGATCGATATATCGACGTCGATGTGTAGAGGTGGAAGCCAATCACCGTGATCAATATGAAATCACCAACGAGCAAGAACAAGATTGACACGATGATTTTTCACCGAGGTTCACGTGCTTGCCGGCACGCTAGTCCCCGTTGTGGCGATACACCCACTAGATGTCCCACAAGCATAATGGCCAATGCCAAATCCCCGGTGGGAGCTCAATGAAACAATCACTAGAGGGGATTCACAAGCCACGAGCAATCCACTAGTGCTCCTTTTCGCGAATCTCCGCGGGGTAAAGAACGACCCCTCACAAATCCACCACCCGTGGCCTCGAACAAGCTCCAATCGAGCTCAACACCGCCTCAACCTCCAAGCCGCTTAGGAACCAAGCAAATTCCCAAGAGGAAACAAATCCCGCAGCTCCTCCAAGGATGAAGTGCCTCTAGATGCAAGCAATCAAGCAAATGCACTTCTATCTCTCTCAATCTCACCCAAGATTCGGGTTAGGATGAAGAGATGAGTGGAGTGGAGTGGAGTCTCACAAGCTCACAAGTGTGTAGGAGTGTTAAAATGTGCAAGAGAGGACTCACAAACCCGCCATCCAAGTATATATAGAGCCCACTCAAAAAGGTAGCCGTTGGGGCATTTCACAAGACTGACGACTCACTCGACCGGACGCACGGCTTTAGGTCCGGCCGAAGCGGCCGATCGCAGCCGACCGTCGGCGTCCGTCGGAAGCGGAACCGCGCCCACGCCCACAACGGTACGCGGCTTCTTCACAGGTCCGGCCGATGCTTCCGGTCATAGCGTCCGGTCAATCCTCCACTTTGAGCCCAAAAAACATGCTTACTTTGGAATTCCGACCGGACTTCGGCCGACCGGACCGTCCGGTCAAAAAGCCGCGTCCGTCCAAATCCGGCCGACGGGTCCGGCCGCCATTTCTCGCGAAATTCAGCCTCTTGTTGTCGCCTTTGCTTCAACCTTGCTTCGCCTCTTGCCACAAGTTGCCAACACGTCGAAGATGATCTCAATATCATGTATGTTAGCATGTCGCGATCGATTAGGCAAGAACGAAGTTAGTGCTCTCTAGTCTAAATGCAATATGCAAGTCAAATGGATCTAGAAGCACTTCACCAAAGGATTAGTCGCGGCATCCCCTCTTGATAGTCGGCTATCTATCCTATAATGTGATCACACGCTCTATCGTGTCTTGATCACCGAAAGAAAAACCCTATCAAGTATACCTTTTCCTTGATCTCCGGGTTCCTTCCAAACCGACAATCCGAGCTTGATGATCCATCATGTCCATCATAATCGTCCATGTTCATGATCATCATGCTCCACGTCATCCATGCAATCCTATCTCTTAATACACACTTAGAGCAATAGGATTAGCATAACAAGGTGTCATCAATTTCTAAAACCAAACATGAGATTTCACCTGAAAGGAATGTGTCCACAGCCTGGTCCGCCTCTGGGTTGGTGACAACTGTAGAGGTTGCCACTTGATCAAACATACCTCCACCTCAACCAACATGGGATCGAAATCCTGAAAACGAACCTTCGGGCACCATGAGGTCAAGCTCTGGGTGCACCGCAAGCTGCGTGGTCCACTGCTTCACATGGCGACAAACTTCGGTTCCCCAAGACCAGGTTGGATGGCGCACCTTGCCACCCACATTAGGGCACCGAGGCCAAAGGCACATGCGGTGACAAGCGACCACAAATGCTCGTTGCCCGATGGTCGATATCCCGACAATGGAAGCAGCGCGATAGAGAGCAACATTGAGCGGCAACGTGCTCACACCCGAGGCAGTTAAAGTGGCGACCAACAAGCTCTGGCGGGACCGGGCGGTGACGCTTGGGTTCCGCTTTCCCCGGCCAATGTCAGTGGCGACGACTCACAATAGTCCAAAACCATCAGCCTCAACATTGGGGCCATGACAAGGCTGCTAAGCTGTGTCGGGACCCGACGCCCACCACCACGGGCCATGCTGCTCGAGTACCGGGACCCTTGCTTACTATTGCGGGCATAGGCGATGCTGCACGGGCACACATGCAAGCTACGTTGGTTGTGGTGCACCGGATCTACGCCACGGTGCCACCGTTGATGACGCCTTCCCTCGTAGGCCTCCCGTGGGGCATCCTCCACGACGGCAATGCTCTACGATGCAATCATAGCCCCGACCGTTGGTGGAGGCGTGGCCCGAGAGCCTTGGCGAGCAACGCTCGTGTAAGACGGACGCGAGGCGGCAGGAGCAGGCTCGTCATCGAACTACACGCGCCCTAGCCTTCGAGCGCCCACCGAAGTTGCATCCGGGATGGAAGGGGGCAATGTGGGAGGAGAGGGATGATAGTGACGAGATGGGCCGCCACCGGGGCAGAAAGGCCGATATCGACAATGGCGGCGCCCACGCCATGCACGATGCAAGGGGATGATGGTAGAGGACGCAAAGGCAGGAACCACATCATCTTCACCTTCATCTTCACCTACGTCATCTTCATCCTCGCCAAAGACATCCTTGGCGATGATCACATCTTCGGGCAGTAGTGTCGTAGTCTTGAGTGCGCAAGGTTGGGGGAGGGAGGGTGGAGAAGGGGCCGACGACGGTGCCGGCACCGGGCGGGCAGCGGCCACCATGGGCTTGCTCGCCTAGGCCCCCGCCCTCCTCACACGCAGAGGTGACATGCGATGACGTGACAAGTGGAAGACGCCGACAAGGCTTCCATGGGCGCAGGGGGGTCCAAGCTTTGAGGAACACCTATGGAACCGTAGATCTGGAGGTAGGGACCTTGGATCTAAGTTGGATTGGAGGAGGGAGGGGGCTGAGTAGGGAGATTGGCGCGGGGTGGGTGTCACGCCGCCGCCGTCGCCCGCCTGGGAAGAAAGGTTGGGGGCTCCAAGAGGTGATATGCATTTGTTAGTCGCAAATCCTTGGTGTATCCATTGGCATACAGGCCGGGTGCGGCGAAGCTACATTGTAGTTTGTGGATATCTAGGCACCCACACAAATTTTTAATAGAAAACACTATTAGAAACAATTTTTCATCATAAATATAGATTAATATTTCACATTTGAGAGGCACTCCCGCTAACTTCCTCTAGCTGGCCCATGCCTACAGGTCTACAGCAAGGATTGCTGCCCAACTGGCCACGTGCTCGTCCCTGCTGATGGGGTACGGCCACGGCCAGTCCCTGCTGCAGAGGCATTTCTCGTTTTGACCGGTCACTGCAGCCCCTGCTATGCAGGTGACAGCAAGACCGTGCTGGCCGCTGGCGGCAAGCCATTGCAGGCGGGCCGGTGGCGGCGACCGGCGATCCCTGCTAGTGGCTGACCGCTGACGGCCTTTTTTGCTGATCCATTGATTTTTAGAATTTTAAAAAAAACCCGCTCGCTGTTTGGTCGTTGTAACCTAATGATCCAATAAATCAAAATTTGTGGAATTTGCTGCGCTGCAACTTGAAACGATATGGTGATGAGTTATTTTCGGAGCGCATAAGCAACTGTTTCCTAATGATAATGGAAAAGTCTAAATCACACCTCCCACCTATGGTAGGTGGATTACATAACCCCCTAACCTTTTTAAAACGCGGTTTATATCACCCCGAACTTTTTCAAACCCGTTCACTTTCCCCTAAAGTAGTTTTGAAAAATCATAGTAAATTATAGAAAAATCATAAAATGAAAAATCGAATTGTGTTGGACACTAGATGAGTAGATCTACACAATGAACATATAATGTGATATGCTTTAGTTCATTTTTTTGGCTGTAGCTTTAGATCTATGTTTTTCTTCATAGCTGTAAAAAAATATACTAAAACATATCATATTATATATTCATTATGTAGATCTACTCATCTAGAGTCTAACACAATTAGATTTTCTATTTTATGATTTTTCTATGATTTATTATGATTTTTCAAAACTGCTTTAGAAATTCGACCGGTTTTAGAAAGTTCGCGCGATCTAGACTTTCAAAGGTTAGGGGGTTATGTAATCCACCCACCATAGGTGGGGGTGTGATTTAGACTTTTTCCTAATGGTAATGATAGATAGCCTATAGACACTACTTTTGCTGATATGACATACGTCATTGTCTTACTCTTTGTTTCTAAGGCTGTGTTTAATTTGGCGCGGCTCTGTGTGGCTCTGGCTCCGCTACTGTAGCGCTACTGCAGCGGAGCAGGGAGGAGACGCCAGAAGTGCCGCTCCTCTGGCTCATCTCTGGTCCGTGCGAGAGCCGGAGCTCATTTTGCTGCTGCTAGAGGAGTGTATAGGACTGTACAGTGCACAAAGGAGGAGCCGTAGCCGCACAAAACACTGCCTAAATATGATGTTTTTTATAAGTCTGGGGAGAGGGAGGAGTGATTATCAGTAGCTATGAAGTAACCAAAGTGTTTACAAAAAAGCATTTGTTAGTCTCTGACGCTGAACACCATGTGGCTGCTATTGCTCTATCATCCCTTGGCAGCCTTGTACCCAAGTATGAGGTTCACAAGATGAATAGTCATACTACTGTCTACTTCCTCCATCTCAAATTATAAGTCGTTTGATTTTTTTTGGCACCAAGTTTGACCACTCGTTTTATTCAAAAAAATTTGTAAAAATATCACTTCTTTTGTCGTAGCTTGCTTTACTGATAAAAATTCTTCAAGAATAATTTTAATTTGACTATTTTTACACAAATTTTTTCAATAAGATGAACGGTCAAACTTGGTATCAAAAAAAGTCAAACAGCTTACAATTTGGAATGGAGGAAGTACTATGTTTGGTTGGCAAGGACAGGTGAGTCACTGTCTTATTTTTTTGTTTGTTTGTTCTTTGTTGGCAAGACAAAACGTGATACATATGCTAACTATTTGGAATTCTCCTTATAGAACAGCTGAGTTACCGTGTTGTTTCTATTTGTCGTGGTAAACAATGATATTGGTGCTGCATAGACAGCAGTACCACTACTTTGCTATTTTGTTATTTTCCTCCTAGTTAGGATTGCTAAATCACTGCTATTTTTCTAATAGCCACCATAAACTTTGATATTTAGTAATTGTATATTCTGGTTCTCAATTGATGCTTCAATATAATCAGTGATATAGTAGTATCAACCCATTGTGCTTGGTTGTGCATGGTAAAGCTATCCACATATACCTTTGGATGTGCTGTGAAAGGCCGATCCCATTGCCCACCAATGTCCCAGGTATCGCCAGTGTCGAGGCTATCTGTGCAGATCTCGTAAGGTAGAGAGTTCTCAGCGATAGCGAACACCCTGCCGGCATGCTCAAACACATTGGTGTTGTTGATGTCCTTGTTCGCCTTGCCAAACCTCAGCTACGTTTGCATGTTCACTCGTTTCAGAGTGTCAGGTACATCGCAATCACATATAGTAATAGATTAAGAGAAATTTCACTATGGTTAAAAATTGAGGTCATAAACTATATAGAATATACTGTGCATGAAACCTGAATTTACAAAGTTTTATTTGCTTACATAGTTGAACATGAAGGCGGCGATGATGGCTGCAGAGTCGCCCTCGGTGGCAGGGAGGAAGCAAGGTTTCTGCCGGGCTTTTTCCAGCTTGAACGTCTCGGATTGCACATAGCGGTTTGCATAGGAGAGTGACCAAGAAGAGCCTGAAGTGCTTTTAGTGAAGTAGAGGGCATGGAGCATGCCCTCACCCTCAACCCATATCTCCCTGGATTGTCCGAAGATTGAGGTCGTCGAATGTTGGGCACCAAAGAGTGGATTGGAACCTGCTATTTCATCAGGTCAGAATCAGCGTGTGCTTTTTCAAGCATCTCCTCTGCTTGATATGATATGGATATGATGATATGATATTTATAACAATCAGATTAGAAAAGACGACTGAAACTGTCACCAATTCTGATGTACACCCCTCGGGGGAAGTCATCTGGTATCACTCCTTCAACCAGGTGTATCTCTATGGCTTCACCGATTTCATCGACCGGTGCAAAATTGCTCTGCAAACTCATCACCCAGAAATCAGAAAAAAAATTGGAGGCTATATATTGTTCTTTCAGAAGCATGCACAACAGCATAATTACCTCGGAGGGACACAGTGGTTGACCTCTGAATTCGAAGGTTGCGTCAACCAGCACATCCAACAATCTCTGCGGCAAGTCCTTGAGCGCCATGGAGACTTCGTCCATCTTGGACGAAAGATGCCCCAGGAGGCCTCCAGACAAAGGCTTACAAACAAAAGAAGAGGAACAGGATGACGAGTTCAGTAGGCTACAGCAGAAGAATCACAAGTGACAGTGAGACAGAGTGAGAAGAATCTGAGAGACCTTTGAGCTGGATCTTGCAGACAAGAAGGTTTTTGAGCGAGCAGAAATGATGGACGATGGTGGAACCCCGTAGGCACGAGGAGGCAGGCTCGGAAGAAACGAAGCCGACGAATTCATCGTCGTGTCGTGCGCGAAGAAGATTGAGACTGGCGAGTGGTCTACCTTCGCAGGATTGGGGGCAATATAAGGCGCCAACGGGACGCCCGCGCAGAGATGATCCCGCAACACCTATCGCTTGCTGACTGACATGTGTCCGTGTTTGCTAGGAGGAGGAAGAGACACTGAGGCGGTGAGACAACAGAAAAGTGAGCATAAAGATGAAATACTCACTATCACTACTACATAATATCTTTTACAAGGCACTTAGCTTTTATTAATTGTGGCGTTTTTTTTTTAAATGCCACCGTAAATGAATCAATCAATCGTGGTGGTTTTTTTTCATTAACCGTAGCAGTTAAAAAAATCGTCACGTAAAATCTATTAACCATGACGGTTTTTATAAAGAAACCCGCCACAATAAATAGGCCCATCAACTGTGGCGGTCTGCTTATAAGGCCCGCCACGGTTAATATTCCCGAGGCTCACGAAAAAGCCGACAACACATTCATATCGAGTTTATATATAAAGAGGACTTAGGGTTTCACATCACTTCTCCTTCACTCTCCTTTTCCCTCAACCTCAACCCCTCTCTCCTTTCTCTCAGCACGCGCCCTCGTGAACCTGTGGAGTCGCCGCTCGACTCCCCATCTCTTCCTCCTCGCACGATGCCTCCCCTCCCTCCTCCCCATCTCTACCTCACGGGGCGGCCCTCCTCCCTAATGTCTCAAGCAACACAACGGCTCCCTCCCCTCTCCAATGGTGGCGGCGCGAGGACGGACCACCTCCATCGTCGGTCGTCCTCCAACCCGGCAAGGGTGCGGTCGATCGGCCGCCTTCTCCTTCCCGGTAAGGATCCGGCGGTGGCGAAGCTCCCTCCCCAATAGGCGGATACCCGGTGTTACGGGGCGGATTCGGCGGTGGCGAGCCGGTTCCCGCCGCTTTGAATAATCTGGATCCACCTCCTCTGGCGCGGCTTGGAGGAGGTGCACGTGGCACGAATCGACCCTTGACGGTGTGGATCAACCTCGCGACACCGGTGGAGGAGGCGGATCCGGCGACGGCGGTACAGAGAAACCAGATCCTAACGGCGGAGGAGCAGATCCATATCCGCGGCGCGGCCCGTAGATCCCCGGGCGGGTTTGGGATGGATTTTTCTTTTTATTATTTTTATTTTCATTAACCATACAGGTTTTTGGTGATTTTGAAAACCGTCATGGTTAATCCATGATTAACCGTGCCCTTTAGTTCGTGGCGGTTACAAAAGCTGCCATGGTTAATGAAAAACCACTACGGTTAAGTTTTTTGTGTAGTAGTGACCTTATATACTTTTGAAACATCTAGGTGCAACACATGAACACATACGTTTGAACGCAGATGAAACATTAGGACGGAAACACGGTAATAGTCCACGAGATATGATTTTATTTGGAGTTTGGGTTCAGAGTTCTGTTATTCTCTAATTCCGTTGCATGCCGTTCTCGGGTATTTAAGGCACACAGTGCCATCGGTTCCTTCATGATCCACTTGTCATACTCCACGTCTCGTGAGTCGACGGACGCGTTCGTTGTGCAAAGAAGTTGCCGCTTCCGACTAGGTGGAAGTTGGATGTCCATGGATGTCCAATGGATACCCCTCTAGTTCAAAAAAAAAAAATGAACTAGGAAGAGATGGTCCCCACCAAAATTTGAATTTCTAGGTCATTTGTCAAAATCCATGGATGTCCAAATTAGATAAGCCTTCCACACCTATGGCCATAGATACCGCCTCTTCCAAGCTAGCCTGATTCTTGTCGTTCTCCTCAACACGCACTTGGTCATGACATAATCCTCCCCTTGAGAAGCAACTTGACCCCAACCTGGTGCTGAGGCAAATCGTCTTTGTAGATCTGATTCATCTTCCACAGTTAGCAAAGAGTCATGTTTGGAACCGCATTTAACCTTGACATTGAAAGCTGAAGTTCTTGCCAAGGAACTTGTATATGCTGTCTATGTCTGATCTCAGTGCTTGAGCTAGACCATGAAGCCTGTAAATCTAATTAAAGTACAGTTTCAAAAGCCTGCAACATGAACAACAGTATAGGGACGAGCCAGAGCAAAAGATCGAATGAGCATATCATCATATCCATCAGATTTAGGTAGCCTTTCAACTGTAAGAGACCAGGCAGTTTAATGCGCTCACATTTTGCTTGCTGAATAGGCTTGGACATATTGAACAACTGTTTGTTTTAATTTTGGCCAACCAAAATGGCTCTTCACTCTGTGATATGTAGCATGGATCTCCGAGTGCCCTCCAGTGCCACCTGAATGCAAAGCTTGAAGAATATGTGGGTGTGCCAATTCAATATTGCCAACCCAAATGCTACCATGGAACTTAATCAAGCCATCCTGTAGAGAATAATGAGGAATAGAAAAAAAAAAACCCAAGTGTCAACACAGAGATAAACTTTTTGGTCTCTTTATCTAGATAATGCATTAGATGCTACATTAATTAATACCTTTCTTGTATTGAATCTAGAAATTAAGGTCCACAAGTTAATAGTGTCTTCTCTTGTAGCTTAGCTGTTGCCTTCTACTCCGTGAGATGATCCCTCGGTCCCAAAAAAAGAATGATGTTATCTCAAGTGTGTAAGTCAAACTTTTATCAACATTGACTAGGTTTATACAAAAAATGCATACATGCAACATTTATATCCCCATATGAAAGTATGTTTGACTAGTAAATATTAATATTATTTTATACATAATTGGTCAAAGTTTAAAAAAGTTAACTTCTTAGGAAGTGAGAATGAGTTCTATTTTAGGACATAGGGAGGAGGACAAACTTCTATTGTCAGTTTTGATGATAATCTCCCTGCCCGACAGCTAACAAAATAGTTATATATACACTCTTTTTCATAAGTTAAAGAGTGCTTTATTCTTGGGGCTCAAAGCTTTGCTCAGGTAGAAAATAGGATGTCCTACATGGATGAATACAGCACTGGTCTCTATGGTGAATGGTTGCTGATAATATGGGATAGCCAACACATGAGCCTTGATTAAAGCATCTTTCACTACTACAGAATTAATTTTTGCGTGGTGTTTGAAAATCATTTTTTCGTGACGGGCATTTGAAAAACCGCCACGGTTAATGTCGCGATTAACCGTGGCGGTTATTTTTTATTAACCGTGGCGGTTAAAATAACCGCCATGGTAAATTGATTAACCGTGGCGGTTGCCACGGAAAAATAAGGCCCGAAACACGAAACACTCGGGCCGGCCAAAGTCCATTTTAGCCCAATATCAATGTCCCTATATATATCCCGATGAAACCCTAGTGACCCACTCAACACTTCTCTCATTTCTCCACTCTCTCCCCTCACCCCCTCGCACCCGGCGAAGATCCCTCCCCTCCCGGGCGCGAATCGCGCCTGAGATCCCGCGCCCTCACCCTTCCACCCCGCGCCGCCACCGCATCCGGGCGCCCCCACCCTCCCCTCCCTCCCGACGGCGGCAAGGCGGCGCGCATGGCGCGGATGGCCGGCGACGCGGAAGCGCGAGGCAAGCGCCGGTGTCGCCGTTTTCGGGATGGCTGCATGAGGCGGCGGGCGAGGCGCCGTTCGGACGGCCGGCGACGCGGCGCGGCGCGGCGGCGTCGTTCGCGAGCGGACGGCGGGCAACGGAGACCCAGTACCGCACGGGCGCGGCCTCACCGGCGGCCAAGGCGAGATCCCGGCGGTGGATCCCTCGCGAGCCGTGGTGGCGGCCTCGGCTTTCCACCGGATCCGGCACGGGGAGGCGAGATCCGGCGCCGGCGGCGGCGGGGTGTGGAGGCAGCCCCGGCGGCGCACCCCCGCCGAGCATCACCGGCGGCATGGGAAACCCTAGGCGGGGTTCGGGCGGGCGGCGTTTAGATCCGGGGCCCATTTGGGCCTGGATCTAGGCTTTTTCGTTTTTTTTTTTATTTTTTTTTATTATCCATGGCGGGCAAAATAACCGCCACCGAAAAATAAATGATTTTCTGTGACCCTATGTTGGTGGCGGACATCAAAACCGCCACCAAAATCAAATATGCCCGCCACCGAAGTTCGATTATGTAGTAGTGTTTCAAAACTTCAAATGTCTATTTAGTAGTTGGTGTCCACTAAAAAAGTTACTCCTTTCATGAGCAACTGAGCTAGGGGTTTTGTAATTATTCCATAGTGTTTGATAAACCTCCAGTTAGACCCAGGAAGCCACCTAGTTCCTTGATTGAAGTAGGCACAGGCCATGTCTTGACATCTCAGATTCTAGATGGTTCAGTTGCAATACTCTGAGCTGAAATAGTATGCCCCAGATACTGAAGCTGATCTTTGGCAAATTCACAGGAGGAAAATTCATGGCCAGTCACTTAACTTGGCACGCAGTATCGTCTAGGTCCCTCTACTTTCAAAATATCATTTTTGGGTCCCTAAACTTGGCTTAGGGTGTCATTCGTGTCTCAAACTCTCAAAAAGCCATTGTTGGGTCCTTGAACTTGGCTTCGGTGTCATCCCAAATGCTGATGTAACGTGCTTTGGCATGTGGAAATTTCTATTTTTATTTTTGCACAAAATTAAAAAGACAAAACCGCTGATTTTAGTGTACAGTAGCTACTATTATTGTTTTTAAATTCTTCTAGAATCTTAACTACCTCAAATTAAAAAAACTCAACTATAGTATCATTAAGAGATACAAATTTGAGATAGAAAGTATCTCAATTTGACAACATATAAGAAAATATGATCTTTCCAATGTGACAAGTCGCTGAAAAAGTGTTTAATAATTTTAGCATCTTAACGACCTCAAATAAAAAACACAAAACTAGAAAATTGTAGATCTTGTCAGAAACTATAGTAAAAACCATCGTATGAAAAAAATATAAGTTCTTCAATATTCTAGAGACCATAGCTACAAGAACCTAATTTTCTTTTTTTTTCTATGCAAAAATAAAATAAAAATAGAAATATAATTGACTAACATGTGGGTCCCACATGTCACAAAGATGCCACGTCAACGTTTGGGCGTTTGGGTCCGGATGACACTAGAAGCCAAGTTGAGAGACCTAGAAATGACATTTTGGAAGTTTGGGACGTGAATGACACGTGAAGCCAAGTTCGGGAACCCAAAAATAACATTTTGAAAGTAGAGGAACCTATACGACATCTTGTGCCAAGTTAATCGACCTGCCATAAGTTTTTCTCAATTCACAATTGGACAACTTCACAGAACTCAGAACTCATTGTGCTGTAGAATTTGGACCTGGGGTGTGGTGTGCACGCGGTCCGCCATGGACCGAGTCCATGCTGAAGGTTACGGCTCCTTGTATTTCCTGTGTATTTCCTCTTTAGTTTTTCTGCAGGAAAACGGCAAGAAAACATGGGCATGTCATCCTGATGTCATCCAGCTAACTAGCTAGGAATGCCCGTGCAAAGCATAGGACCGAACAGAGCACGACCGGTGCTCGGCGGCTATTTTCTTAGCAACGCGAGCTTGCGTAGTACTCTCTCCGTCCCAAAATAAATGACGTTTTCGGAGAAAACATCTACCGTAATTATATATTAAAATAGGGTTAATATTTATATTACATAATTAATATCATTGGAAAGATCTTTTGATCTAGTTTTTAACAAATTTATTTGGAGATTTAAATCTTCTACATATTTTCTATAAATCGAGTTAAAACTTTGGCACGAAAAACCCAAAAAAGTCGTTTATTTTGGGACGGAGGGAGTATGCCTAGCGCGCGCACGCGTGTGCGTGGCCATATGGGCTTGGCAGGTCGTTTTATGGCAAACGATGCTCGAGTGTCTCCCGAAACGTCAACTCTGTAGAGCTGCTGCTCGGCCACGGCCAGGCCATTACGGCGGCCGGTGTGGACTGGAGTGTGGACACGGCAACTGAGTTCTACTACGGCAGGCACGTGCTTGTTGACTGCAGCACAAGGTCGCTGTGAGTTGACTAGCGCACGCAGGGTGGTGCAGGGGCGGCCGTGTCTTGACACCGAAATTTTATCCAAAATACATGTCATTGGAACAAGTGAAACAAGTGTTAGCGACAAATGACATACGTATCTTCTAAAAACGAAAGCAGGGTCCATTCTCTGGCAGGTCATAGGGCCACGTCGCACGGAAAACAAGCGACCGTCCGATCGGCCGATCGAACAACCACCACATCGTGCGGGATCTCAAGCTCGCCCGTCCCGAACCTTCGCGAACCAGACGGGCAGGCGCCCGCGGCAGCCGGCTCCAGCCTCGGCCAAGGCTCCGCGCGTGGCGCGGGCGGGCTTCCCGGCCCTTCCAACGCGGGTGGCCCCAGCGCACCAGCGACTCAGTACGGGGGCGAGCGCAGCATCCCCGGCCGCTACGGTCACGGTCGTCAACGCGCAAGCGGGGCCCAGCTGCCCTGCGACCCCGGCGTGGCGCCGCGCGTGCAACCACGGCGGCTGTGCTTGCGAACCCAGACCCAATTCTTCATCCTTCATCCCCAACCTCGCCGTCGTGCTATGGCCTTCCCCTTCTGCCAGGAGAGGCATAAATTGCCCCTCAACCTCCAGGCCACGCAGACGTAGCCGCCATCGCGGACCACAAGCGCTGGTGCCAGCCAGCGGCACCACGACACGGGATGTACACCACCGATGAGGCGGCTGTTGCCGTGACTGCGAGCAACTGGCATGGGCGTCGCCTCACTGGACCATTAGCGCTGACCGTGTTGCTTTCTCTATCCCATCTCCATTAGCTCTGCCTCCATACATGCTCAGTACGCCCGTACAATATATTGGAGAAGATGGCAAATCTCTGTTGGTCGATTCATCAAAAAAAAAAAAAAAAAAAAAAAAATGTTGGTCGTGAAGAACAGGAGGTTGGCGTCAATCGAGCAATTGGGGTAGGTCCAATTTGATCTTTAGGCTCCCGCACTTGCCCCCGATAGTTTCGTCATGAGTTTGCATGTCTTGTATGTTTGATGAAATGGCCATATGGCCCATATCATGGCCTTGTTATATCTTATTTCACAATGTTATTATTTTCTTCTTTCGACTGGAGACAATACAGTTTTGATAGCCTCTTGATTAATTTGAGTACACTTACAATTTTTCTCACTGTATGTTAGGTATTCCTTGGATATATTATCACAATCAATTCCCCTAATTCTCTATGCCTACTATGCTTGAAAATGTGACATGCTGGGAAGAAACTGATTATATGCAAAGTTATTATGATTGCAATCTGAATTAGATTGACTTATAACTTCTTCAGACCGACTTATAACTTCTCTTCCCATATGTGCCTCATCAGTCCTAAATTTTCTTATCTGATCTGTTTGCATTCTGAAACATGAAACACTTCTAACTTGCAGAGTTGCAGGTGGAGTACTATTTGTGCGATGAGAACCTTCCTAAAGACTGAGTTCCCTGATAGTGCAATGTTGACTGCTTCTGATATCTTGGTCCCTCCACTATCTTTTATTTTGGAAACTTCATTGCGACTGTTGTTCTACTCTGTGAAATGAACTCTGTTTTCATCTATATAATAATAACGTCTATATAATAGGAGCCAGCACGCAGGCAGTTGGATATATTCATTACCTGACGACTACAAAATACTCGAATCTTCTTCATGTATTTCGTTGCTTGCTGAATGCTGATACACGCATGCATTTCTAGAGCAATAATAACAACCTACGCCCTACGGTATATGGACGGCATGGTGGAAGTGTCAAATTCATCTTAGACTAGCTATTCATAAATGCAAGCATAATTTACCAATGCTTCATTTTTGTTTATAACATTCAGATATTATTAATTTACTTATTTTTTTATTAAATTTTAATTAACATAGACAAAGCTTATAATTTTATTATTAATAAATTCAGGGCTAAATTGACCAACCTCAAAGCTCGCAAACTAAATACTAATTCATTTTAATAATGCCTAAGGATGGTACGTATGCTATTCTACTCAAACTAAAAAAAATATTATAGACCAAAAAAAAACATTGAGCATTGACTAAAGATTAAAATCTAGCTCACATTGCATAAGCGAATACAGAGGTAACAAAAACAGTGATACTATCTTTATTTACAAATTCTATTTAAATTCTTAATAAAGTTAGTAAATACTTATCCTAATTTTTATCTGTTTCAGAAGCTCACTCTTTCAATTGAGTAGGCTTAAAAGAAAAAGGGAAAAGGTTCAGGGGTGGCTCTTCTTGATGTATATTAATATAGATACATCTAACAAGGAATTTTGTACAATCCCATACATATAATTTCGGCCAGAACTTCACTGGCAGACAATTTTGGTCACAAGTAGATAGTAAACCAAAATACATATTTATGTATAAACTCAGCATAGATTAATCAAGAATGTAAATGTAAACCTCGTACAATCTATAGGCAAAGCAAGAGCTCAAAATGGCTTTGAATATACAAAAGTTATCTTTGGCTCAACTATCCGCTTCAACAAAGTACCATAGTTGTCTACAGCTTGAAACAACACACTGGGAAGCAAAATTGGGGAAAAAAAGCGACTAGCAAAACAAAGTACTACAACACTTAGGTACAATAATGCTTTGGTTTGCTTATTATATCCCCTTACTATCATGGACCCAAACCATGTACTCCACTGTATGTTGTATCGTCGCTATAGCAGTCACAATAACTAGAAATCCAGCGACGCATAAAGAGATAAACTGGCCATCTTCAAAGGTGGAAAGTAAGCAGAATATGTGTCACCCAGAAGTACAAGAAGCTGTGTGGTTGGCATTAGTTATGCAATCTAATTATAACACAAGTGCATAGTGATATTGTTGTAGTTTTCCCCTAGGAGTATATGGAGGTTTATATCAAACTCAAAGAATAATGGGCAAGAATGAGCTAAGTATGGATGAAAAAAATAGCATCCTCAACCTTCTAGGTCTTCGCATAAGCGGTTGTTGGTTGTGTGGACATGGACACATGGAAAGGGCTAGTCACAAGGACCTATATAGTCGTGTCAACCAACATTAAGAAAGCTAGGGCCCAACGATTGAAGCTAGTAATTAATAAGCTTGAGATCATGGCCGACACGGATACATAGCGAAACTCGGAAAAAACAAGATACATACATGGCGAAACTAATGGGAATTTCTACTATAGTTGAACCAAACTTTGCTTATTCAAACCTTTTCCTTCCTATTTAAGGTGACATTTGGACTAAGGACTAAAGTTTAGGACGTGTCACCTAGAGAATGTTCAGATACTACTAATAAAACTAATTAGACTAATTCACGAGTAAGTCCAACAGTTTGGCATTCTAGTTTTTGGCAAAAATCTGAAAATTGAGGCTCCTGGCATTTTGGTGAGTTTGGCGAATTCCCGTCATCCTGGCGCATTCCTTGTTTGTCCATCTGGCGTCCTCGCTGGGGCTCAACCAGATCAAGACGAGATCCGGGCCGCTGCCGCAGGAGGGCCAATGCATGGGCATGGCTGCCGCGCTCGGGAGCAGCCAGGGCCAGGCAGAACCGTCGGCCGCCTCAGCTGACGTCGGCGGGAGAAAGGGCGTCAGCTCCTGGGCGGATACGAGTAGTAGCAGCCGTGGGAAAGGGAAGACGTCGGGATTTGTTAGGGTTGATTGTTTTATTCAGAGATCGACACCCATGCAATGCATTATTCAGAGATCAGCTTGTGTTTTTTTAGCTGAATTCCAGTTCAACGTCTGTCGCTAGCAAGTGTACCCTGCTACCAGCCAGTCAGGAGGTTGTTCTGCAGCAGAAGGGACAAAACCATCAGCGAAATAAAACGAAGCTGACAAACTGAACTCTTTTTTACGCCCAACTAAAGAACAATAGCCAAACTTTTGCAATCAAAATTTAGGTGTGAAAAGAATACTCGAAGTATATAATAATATAAACTTTGAGTATAATGCTGTTGAAGGAGATGGCCAGATGAGAGCGGTGATGGCTGGGGGCGACGACAGCTGATCTCCTATCGCACGGCGACAACTCTCCTATCGCGTGCGGCGGCGGACTCGCAGGACTCGTGGACGAGGATGGCCTTGCGCGAGGACAGGCCAACTACCCGCCCCCTTGGCCCCACTTTTTTCTCATTTTCCAAACCAAAATCGCCAAACTATTGGAGGAAGGCTTTTTCACTTTCGGCATTTGGAATGGGGAGTTGGCAAATAAGGTCAAATGTCAAATCAAAAATATCAAACTGTCGGAGATTCTTTTACTTCAGCGGCGGTAATTCCCAGCAGCTCTATAAACTAATTACACAAGTCGTGAGTCGTGACTAATTCACTTACTTTGGCGATGGTCATTCCCAGCACTTTGTCCAGAGGGAAAATCTGAAATGCAAACGAATTTGTAGATGCGCCCGCTCACCTTATTTGCTTAACATGCATTGGCTGCTCTTCTGTTTGCATGGTACTTTTCTGCCATATGTGGAGCCCACACAGTCAACTGCATGCATCCCTGGTGGGATTTCTGCCTTGCCCCGCGCCTTGTGATTTTGCCTCGCGAGGATGGCTGTTGCACGTACTGACACTCTGTACCAACCACAGCTCAGCGTACGGTGGAATCTTTGAGCCATGATTGAAGGTAGATTGCGTGCATGTAGATGGGTTGAGGGTACTTATCTGCTACTTAATTGGATTGTTAATAAAGCCAGCATACGTTGGGACGTGCGTAGGTGCCGTGTACTATATGCCTTTTTTTAGAGACTGCTTTTTAGTATTGCTACTTAACAGGTACGAATTCAGGTACGATGCTAATTAACTTGCTTGTAACTTACTACTGTATCATACTTAATTGCTACAACAGCCTGCTTATTAACTGCGTCAGGTTTCAAAATGTTATTTATTGACTTGCACAATATTCCACAATATCATACCACCTAATTTAGTTTACAGTATTCCACAACAATATTTATTATTATCTTGCACAACATATATTAGTATTTTTTTATTTGTTTTGTACTTATTTTTTTTTTTTTACTAATTTTACTTACATTGTTTGTACATGCTTATATAATTCTTAAGCAAGGAACGCCATCCAATTTATAATATAAATTATTATCTCTAAAACAAATAAAAATTGATGAAATGTTTTATCGCAAGCATAAGATTTCTATAAAGATATATTCAGTGATGGAGGTACATACTTAAAATTCGGATGGAAGTACATACTTAAAATTCGCAAGCAAGCATAAGGAAAAATATACTATTTTTAGAATCTAATTCGGATGGAAGTACGTACTTAAAATTCAAATGTATAATTGTTCGGTGAAAGGGTACTACAATCCTAAGAGGAATAGATAGTTGTGATCTATGGTTAAATATGTAACGATATGTGGTTAGATATGTAACAACAGCGGACACAATTGCACGAGTTCGTACTTTGGCACGACTAGATGGTGTGTATGAAGAACTCAACAATGTAGAGTGGCAAGTGGCTTATTAAACACATAAAAATGTATAGTTTTTTTAAATATCAAGGACAATATGACTATTTGTATAAGCATCTCTAATCTGGTATTTATATAACCAGGAGAGGCTTCTTGTCCCTCTACATTGCCTGACGCCGGTGTCCCGCCTCCTCGTGCACGACGTCGAAGCCAACGGCGGCGGGACGTGCCTAGCACAGTTTGTGACCTCGGTCACCGCGCTGTCGTCCAACCTCACGGCGTACCTGCGGCTGGACGAGTGGTTCAAGATCGGCGAGGTTGGCGGCGACGCTTCGTCTTCGGCAGAGACGCCCTTCATGATGGCCTACGGCCAAGGCTTCTGGGCCGCCGACGGCTGCGACGCCGAGCGGAGCGCGCGCTTCGACCAGCTCATGGCGTCCGACAGCCGGCTGGTGGCGGACGTGGTCGTGCGGGAATGCGGCGACGTGTTCCAAGGGATCACGTCTCTGGTCGACGTCGGCGGAGGGAACGGAACCATGGCGAGGGCCATCGCCACAGCGTTCCCGCACGTCAAGTGCTCGGTGCTCGAGCTTCCGCACGTTCTCAAGAACGGCCACAACACCGAACAAGACACCATTCAGTTCGTCGCCGGTGATATGGTGGATTTCATTCCACCAGCGGATGCTGTGCTCCTCAAGGTTCGTACATCCACACTGCCAGCCCGGCCGCCTCTATATATAGTTTTTGCTACACATCTAGATAGATGTACATCTACATCTAAATTCATTGTAGTAAGAAACTATGCATGTTATATGTAATCTCACAGCTAGGGATGAAAACGGTACCAAACTATATTCCATACCAAACCGCATCATTTTATACATTTAATCTGATCGAATTTGTATTTCTAAACAAATTTGAATTCAGTTTGAAATACGGAACACCAAATTCAAAATCGGAATAAAAATTGTTTAACCTTTTTCTACTTTTATAATTCAAATTATCTCAAATTCAAAATTTGGTTTAATCCCCAACTAGAATTCCAGCCTTAGAAAAATTGTATTTTTTTTTTTTTACAATCTCATATAAAGATGATTTTTGTTGAAAATTTTAGCTCTGCATGAGATCTATGGCTTTTCAGTTTTTAGTATTTCCATTTAAGATCATTGAAATAATAAGAAAAATTAAACAAAATTCCAGCTATGTTTAATCGCGTACAAGGGCTAGCTAGGGTTGTTGCCTTAGAAAAAATCATATCTTCTTTATATGGTGTCAAATAAAGATATTTTTGTGGAAGTTATAGTACTTATTAGTTACTCCCTCTGTCCCCAAAATAAAAGACCCTCTCACTTTCCGAGAAGTCAACGTTTTCAAAATGCCGGCAATTATATATTAAAATATATAAATATTTATGTTAAGTAATTAGTATCATCGGAAAGATCTTTAAGTTTAGTTTTTTAACAAATTTATTTGAAGATTTAAATATTGCATGTATTTTCTACAAACTTAGTCAAAGTTGAGAAAGTTTGACCGATACGCTTCCCATAGCGTCGTTTATTTTAGGACAGAGGGAGTACTATTCACTTGGTCATGTACTTGTGAATTGTTATGCTCTTAGTCTTATGGGCCAATTTTTTATTGATTTTTCTTATACTAAAAGTGTTCGATATAATTCATCTCGAATTAGTTTATTTTTTGAAATTCATATTCCGTAAGTTCGTTTTTCATTTTTGTGTCTGGCTTTACCGCTTTCGTTTTCGTTTTCAGATGTAGAACTGAAAAACGGTTGAGTGGTTTTCCAACTGTTTTCATCCCTCCTCTCAAGTCACAACAGTATCAGCACAGAAACTTAGTCAAAGTCAACGAAAATAGCTTAGTCAAGTCAAACGAAATAATTGACTACAGATTGAACGGCTCAAATGCGCTGCAAAGACTTCGCTGCCTATACAGAACTGTAATAATTAATACAATAATATCTTGATGTACATTTCCATCAGCTCAGAGGTTATCTGGGAATCTTCTGGGTTTCTTATCTTGATGTACATTTCCATCACCTCAGAGGTTATCTTGGGAATCTTGTGGGTTTCTCAGCACCACGTCGTTTCACCAAAACCGACAAACAATATAGTGCTACTCTTAATCGTCTCCTTGGGTCGCAATGGAAATTTAGCATACAATCTACGCAAAAAAAAAAAAAAAAAAAAAAAATCTTTGGCACACGCATCTTATGTGATTTTAAGTTTTTATAGAAAGTTACCAGACAAGAAATTAATCACCGCACACCTATGGTTTTTTCACACACACATATATGGGCCTATTTAGAACAGCTCCACACACTAATAAATAAATTTATCATTTATCATGACCTGGTGGAGGATTAAAGGGTATGTCGTTTGGATATTGTGTTAGAAAAATAAAATACTATACTTTGCTGCAGTGTGATTGATTGTCAAGGGGCTCACGGTGCAATGGCAAAGGCCATTGGTTGGGGGCTCCCACCCGCGGGTTCAAATCACGGTGCGACACTTTATCCCGGATTTATTTCGGGATTTTCCCGCGTTATTGCATTAAGTGGTAGGCGACGTCCCCCGTCGATAGCGAGGCGCCGGTGGTGACTTCGAACTTCAAGATTTGCCGGCTCGCACTTGCCGAAGGTGCTCATAGGGGTAGGGTTTACGTGCGTGTGTTCATAGGGGTGAGTGTGCGCGCGTGTTGAGCGTCTGCGTTGTACCGTGTAATCTCAAAAAAAAAAATGGCGTATCGCGCCGCATGATTGGTGCGACGAGGACCGTGTGAAAATCTTGGAGCGTTGTAGACGGGCTATCCTTGCTACTGGTACAGCTGGGAAGGTGGTGATCATAGAAATGGTGGTGGGAGGGTCTTGGTCGACCAAAGAGGCGCTTGAAGCTCAACTTCTGATGGATATGTGCATGATGGTGTTGTCCACGGGAAAAGAGCGAGGGGCACTAGTAACGAATTGATTTTGCGGCAGGGGGCTGATCATTTGCGTGGGCGGGCACAATTTGCACCCGCCACGAAAATGATCCGCCGCCGCCGCCGGGTCGCACTCTCACGTGGCGGGCGCCTTTACGCGCCCGCCACGCAAAAGATCGTCTTAACCGTGGCGGGCGCCGCAACGCGCCCGCCACGCAAAATATGTTAACCGTGGGCGGGCGCGCGGCGCCGCCACGCGCCCCGCTTTTTTGCGTGGCGGGCAAATTAGGGCGCCCGCCACGCAAAAAGGCCGAGGCCTATAAAAAATCTGGGCCGCGCCGCCCCTTCGTCTTCCTCACGACTTCCTCTTCCAACTCTTTGGGAGGTTTTGATCAAAATTTTGACAAAAACTTTGATTTGGGTGTTTTGGCTTTGATTTGGGGAGGAGAAGACACTAATTGGTCGGTAAATGCCTCTTTTCATCTTTCTTTCCCTCTTTTTTCATCCCTCTCTAGATATAGATCCATGGAGGAGAGAGAAAACTGCCTTCTCTAGATCTAGATCTATGGTGGAACTTGTTCTTATTTTTTTTTGTTTGAGTTTTTTGCAAGAGCAGGGATCATGATGGAGAGGCACCGAGCCCACTGGATGTATGAGATGAAGAGGGTTGATGACGAATACTATGATGAGGTGAAGAAGTTTGTTGCTCGAGCGAAGGCGACACAAATGAGATAATTCAACGAGCTTGATTATCCGTCCGTGCGCAAAATGCAAGAATCTGAAAGCGGTCTCTGACATCGTGGTGCGATCTCATCTAATCATGCATGGCTTCGTCAGTGACTATTTGGTCTGGACTTTTCATGGCGAAGAAGTTCCACCCTTCGATCCACCAGTCGATCCAGTACCAGGCAGTCCCCCTACCGATCCAAGATGCGAAAGTCCACCAAATTTCGGTCCAATTCCATCGATTTGTTCGAAGCACTACCGACGTCGACGATGATGACGATGACGGTGGTGGTGGTGGAGGGGACGGGCGAGGATAATCCTATGACGCAGCCTGAGGATGTCCGGGTTTTTGAAGATTTGGTCAACCGACTCGATGAGGACGACATTCTGTTTGGGTGCCCGAGATGGTTGGAGAACTTCAAACAGATGAAGCAGGCAGCAATTGATCCGCTTTACAAAGACAGTCCGGAGGGTTGCACGGCGCTGAGTTTTAACCTGAATTTGCTGATGTTGAAGTCTCGTCATGGCTGGTCTGACACTAGCTTCAATGAGCTCGTAAGTTACCTGGCCTCCACGTATCCAACGCCTAACAAGGTTCCTGCTAGTACGTATCGTGCTAAGAAGTTGATCCGGCCAGTGGCGATGAAAGTGAAGAAGTTCGATGCCTGCCCCAACCACTGTATCCTATATCGGGGCGATCAGTACGAGAATTTGACCAGTTGTCCGCACTGTGGCGCTAGTCGATACAAGCGGAATGCCGGATGTCGCGTGGACGATGACCTCGATGAGGAAGCAGGACGGGCGAAAAAAAAGAAGAAGGGGGCGAAGAAAACCAGTGCGGCCGCGAAGAAGATCATGTCAACGCAGGACGAGGAAGAGGAAGGTTACACGCAGAGGAAACGTCCAGCGCTGTCAATGTGGTACCTTCCGGCCATCGATCGTCGCGGGCTCTCTATGGGAACCCTGAGGATGCTAAGCACATGACCTGGCATGCATCTAGCGATCGTGTAAAGGATGACGGGAAGCTACGGCACCCTTCGGATGCTAAGCAGTGGCAAGACTTCGACGCCGCCTACCCTGACTTTGCAGAGGAGCCCAGGAACGTTCGGTTCGCATTGAGTACCGACGGAATGAACCCATTCGGTGACTGAAAGCAGCACACACAAAGACGTGGCCGGGTCGTCCTCACCATGTACAATCTACCTCCACATCTTTGTCAAAAGCGCAGGTATGTTTTGCTCACCATGCTCATTTCGACCGGCGCGGCCCGCAACGATATAGATGTGTTCCCGGAGCCGTTCATGGAGGAGATGCAGTACTGTTTGATGATGGGGTCGCATGGTTGATTCGTACCGCAAGGAGAAGTTCACTCTTCGTGCCATCATCTTTGTCACCATCACCGACACCCCGGCCTGTTTTTTCATTATCGGGGCAGATTAAAGGAAGACCGCCGTGTAGCTTGCATCGAAGAAACCCGCTCCACTTACCCGAAGGGATCCACCAAAACTGTGTACATGGAACACGTGCGGCTTCCTCTGCAGAAGCATAGGTACAGAGATGCAAAAATAAATGTGTACTTTGACAACAAGGGCGAGTCGAAACCTCAGCCGGCACCGACTAGTTATGGTCCGAAGGTGTTTGACATGGTGAAGGACTTGGAGTGCGAGTTTGGAAAGAAGAAGAAGAAGAAAGACGATGATCAGGAAGACGGCACCTCCAAGACAAAGAAGCGAAAGAGGGATAAATTGGAGGACGAAGCGCCTCCAAAATTGTTCCTTTCAAGAAGAAGTCAATCTTCTTCAAGTATCTAAAGTACCGGAATGAGCTCCGTGAAGAGTTGGGCGACGGTGGGCTCGTGGCGGTCAGATCTTGCCTCGCATCACACGAGGCGAGAGGTACAAGGAGGGTCTCGAGACAGAAGGCCGTGAGGAGGCCTTGCAAAAATGATCACCCAAATCCATCAAAGAGGCCCTCACAAGCAACGACCCCCGATGGTCGAAGTCCGAACCAGATGTTCCGCAACGCCGGTATGCCGTGCCCCAAAGAACCCCAAAGAAAGACCTCTGGCTGTTGGACCGACAGACCCGGTGGATGATATCACCGAAGAGACACAAGGCGTAATGTTGATACCGTCGGCAGGTTGGGCAAGAGGAAGCCGCTGGGTCGAGGGGGTGGTATATCCTCCCGGATCTTGCAAAGAGTACGGCGCACGAGATCCCTCCGAATGTCTTCAAGTCAACATTGGGTACGTGGCGCCGAACATGAAGACGGAGCTGGACTATCCCTGTCCATAACGACGCCGACTCTAGGAACGGCTCAGGTTACAACGTCTTCCGTGGCCGAAGGTGGACATTGTGCTGAAGATGTCGGTTGACTTCACCTTCCGGTACACCAAAGAAGACAAATAGCCGACCCGAGTACGCCACCGGACTCCTATGGTGACTCTTCCGATGATGATGAAGGTGGTGGGGGACGGCGGAGGCAACGACCCTCCTCTAGGTTCCAGTACCCCCCCTGCTAAGGACCCGGCACAAGACGAGCCTAAGGAGCCGGCACCTGAGGAGCCGGCACCTAAGGAGCCTAAGGAGCCGGCACCTCAGAGCCCGGCACCTCAGAGCCGACACCTCAGAGCCGACACCTCAGCAAAATTTACATGAGGGAGGAGCAAACGATATACGAGGAAGCAATCGGGCGAAAAACACGTTGCCAGGTCCCGAGGAGAGAGTAGGGAGCGAGACACCCATCTACACTCAAGGCCTCCAATGGACAACACCTCAAGCGCCGGGGAGGCAGAAAGAAGCTCGACCTAGCAAATGCCCTCCAGCACCGAAGAAGCACACATTCGATGAAGAGGAGGTCGTAGCACCGAAGTACCCGCAACCCAAGAGGCCCCCAGTAATAGATGTTCGATCCGAAAGGTATGCCCCCCTGAAACAACGAGTTGTACTATGTCATTAGCTACTTCTTTTCGCAACCCTAGCTAACATTTGTACCGCCGCTTTTGCAGGCCGAAATCCCCACCTTATGTGGGGTTTGTCTCGGACGAATGCCCCGGCTCGTTCGAGTTTGGGAAGTTCATGATCCCAAAGGCCCAGCTCATCGATACCGAGGACTGGGAGACTCGGAAGTTCCATGCGTGGTACATAGAGTGCGCAAAGCGTGGATTGCATTCCTTCAGTGTCCTTCTTCCTAAGGAGTGCTTCCACTACCACACCGATCTCCAGTTCTTGGTTACATTCGACGACATGTCGAGACTACTTCGTCGACAGGACATTGACGTTGCCCAAGTCACCTTGTTTACGATGTAAGCGCAATTTTACTTGCACATGTCCCTTGCATATAGATTCTTTGTTTCAAAGGTACCTATGCCATAGCCACATGTCCTTGTAGGTTGAGCGCCGATGCAGGCCACAAGTTAAAGAATGGTATTATTTACCTCTCTCCATGGCACATCTGTGAGAGGCAGGTCATCGGTTATAAGCTAAGAGCGGACCATCCCGACCCGTGAACTTGACGGACGAGGAAAGACGTAAGATCCGGGATAAGAACGAAAGAGCTAAGAAGTTGGAGGTAGCGAAAGTACGTCATATCAGCGAAAAAGGTCAAGGAAAATGGGTATCGATGTATTCTCGCGCCTTACCAATACGGAATGGGGCTCGTAGGGACATTGGATCTGCTTTCATGATCTTTCCTCGGGACGGGAGGGCCGTTATCTTTGACTCACTACGAGGCACAAACCCGCACGGCTACCGACAATTCAAAAAAATCTTGAAATTGTAAGTGATCGATGAACTCCTTATTCAATTACTAGAGTCGAATATCATATATCGCTTGACAATATAGTGCATTTCGCATGCAAATACTTACAAGCAATACTTGAAGGATCCGAACTGGCTGGGATCGACGATCCCGTATGTGTAAGGAGCGCAATGGAGATACACTCAAAATCGCGAGATTTCCCGATGCGTAAATGAAACATAGTTTCTCTTAGTACGACTACCTAGCTATAGCTTCGATATTACTAATAACACCGGTTTATTGTGTGCAGTGCCTCAAACAACCGTGACGGATCAAACTTGTGTGGATTCTTCGCCCGCGGAGTTCCTCGTGGGCACGCAAAGGTACAAATCCAGCTACCACCGACTCAAGGACTCAAAGAACCAAAGTGGAAAGGGTACGCAAAAGGCAACCGACGAGATGCGGTTCAGGCGCCAAGATATCGGATATCCGCAAGTTCGTTCTAGACATGGTAGTTCACGAAGGCCACCCGTTTCAGGCGTGGGCGGTGAGTCGGGTCTGTTTGTAGACTATGCGCCGCTAAGGAGATGGGAAGAGCTAAAGCTTAAGGACTATCTTCATCCAAGAAACATATAGCTCGCAAATTTATGTATGGATGTTGTAATTAAAACTAGTACTTGTTGGATATGAATGAATGGATCGATCGATCGGTGAAACTTGTATATATGAATCGATGTATATATATGTATATTATGGTATTTATTTGAGTATCTCGTCTTTTCTTATATATATGTGTGTATGGATTGATAGATGTATATGTATATATTTATATATATATAATACATATTTATATATATATAAATATATACATATATATATGGCATTTTATTTTTTTAAAAAAAAATCAAGCCGTGGCGGGCAACATAAAGGCGCCCGCCACTCATATAGAGACATAACCGTGGCGCGGCGGCCCAACGCGCCCGCCACGGTTAAATTTTTGCGTGGCGGCGCGCGTTACGTTGCCCGCCACGCCGAAAACTTATCCGTGGCGCACACGGCCGCCCCACGTGGAAGGCCACGATTATCCGTGACCTTTTCGTTAGTGACGGCAGCCATGCCCGCCACTAACATGGTTTTTTGCCCGCCACTAAAATGATTTTCGGTACTAGTGGGGAGCAAACGTGGAACCAGATTTTCATGGATGAGGTTTTACCCGATACAAGATTAGGCCCATCCTAGGGGCTCGATCCGTGATTGAGGTTTATCCATAGCCTTTGATCACTGAAAGTTTGGCAATTATCTATTTTTGCAATATATATTATTGTTGGTCTTTTTTGTAAGAAGATTGTACTAGTGGTCTTTGTTAGGTAGCAAACCCAGCTTCTGTACCTTTCCTTCTTACCGTATGACAAATGTTAGTTTTGTTTGGCTTCCGATGGTTGTGATATGCTGATAAGTAGGCCTGCCGTTGGACATCCAAATCCATTACCCAAATTCATACCCGTGTGATTTGGATTGGATACGGGTAAAAGTCACTGCTACCCGTTGGATTAAGGGTAGGATACGGATATACCTGCTATATCTGTAATCCCATCTCCTTCCTTGCGCTCCCCGGCGGACTCCCAACCTTTTTCGAGACATCTTGGACTCGACTCTCCGTGCTCGACGATGGCTGCTCCCGGCGGACTCCTGGTCCGCTGCGGCGGAGCGATGAGGACAACGGAAGCGCCGCATGAAAGGTACTACTAGATCTGAGTTTCTTTTATCTTAGTAAGCTTCCGGTCTGGTGGCCGGTGGGTGCTCGTCCCCTGCGAAAGAGCTTGTACACCTGGGCAGCTGGCGTAGGGAGGGTGGAGGTGGACTGGTTGCCCTTGATCGCATTGAAAACGGATGGGATCTTTTTCGTTCCGGCCCGTTCCGTTTTTTTTTTTATTCATCTGTTTCCGTATTTGTGGGATCCCGTTTTCGTATTTACAGAAGTAGAAATGAGGTTTTTCCGTCCTTTCCGAGGAATCCAGTTTTTACCAGAAATTGATCCGCATTTATTCCGTTTTTCATCCCATTTTTAATGTCCATAAGATATTTCTAAAAATTTATATGGTCATAAACACACTAATCACTAATTATGCATGTTAACACATTGCATACCAGTGAATATTGGACTAATAATTTTGTACATATATACATATTTTGATTCGGTTTCCGTACCAGTATTTTCCGAACCCGATCCCGTTTCCGTCAACACTAACACCAAAAAATATTTAATTATATAATTAAATATAATATTTTTGAGTATTCTCGGCACTATTCAAATTCAAGAATATGAACAGTACTTCTCCTGTGAGAGGCTCAGGCAAGCTTCAAATATTATATTCAGGACACTATGCAATGCAATATAATTTCAAGGAATCTTACTCTGATGCGTGCAATATAATATTCAAGGTTACTGAGGACGGCACTTGATTATTAGTGCGTGATTATTAGTGAGATTCGTGATTATGTGTGCGGGTTATGCGTGCGATATTTCACGGGATCTTTGCGAAGTTGGCGAGATCGGACTTTTCTTCGCCTACACGCGCGACTTATGCTTGTGTTGATCCTACTCGGTACTCACCGTATGCATCACTAACTTGCTTCGAACCAAAGCTAACCCGGTCTCCTCCCAAACTAACCCCAACCAAGCTCACACAGGACTCTGGCCCTATCGTCTCCCCAGGCAGTTCCACCTGAAGGGAACACTTCTCGCTTTCAGAGTTCTCTACAAACGCCTCCAACACATGGGCTAACACGAGAACAATACAAGCAGAGGTTTCTCCTATAGGGTCCCTAGCATAGAGACTTCGCCCCATATGAACCAGGAAAAGCAGGGATTATGAATGGAAAAACTCAGTCCATTTCACAGAGCAAACTTACATACGGTTTTCCCTTTCGGGAAAACCCAAGCACTTAGCACAAACTTGATTACCTTACAGGCGGGAGAGGATCACGAGGACCTCTGTCACGTGCTAATTTTTACAAGGGTGGTATGGTGCGGTGGTAGTGGAGTACTACTACTAGTGGTATTGGCTTGACCTTCGGGGTGCTTCGAGATCGGGCTATGCATGAGTGGTGTCTTTGATGCTGAGGGCTCCTTCTGGTGATGGTCTGTGTGCACCTGCTGAATGCTAATGTCTCCCTTCTCCTTTTATAGCGAGAGAGGGGTCTTGGATATGTTTTCAGCCTTCGAAAACTTCGTGAGATAGACTTCGGCGTCCTTCTCGTTTTATCCGTTGTCCTTTGTCTTCAATAATTGGTGACGGTCTTCATAGATATCTTCAGGCGAGACTTCGTGTTGTGCATGCATGGCTCCCTTCTGAAGGATCAGTAAGTGTTATGCACCGTCTTGTATTATATTATTTGAACTGTGCCTTGACAACGATACTTTCTTCAATTTATGAGGGGGACTAATGAAGCTTCAATAATTGTCAACAGTAGACGACAATTATCTTGTTTAGCCTCGTACTATCTTCGAACATATTTTTGAAAAATTATTCATGCGGTATGGGTATGGCCTTCCACGCCCGATTGATTGATGTTTCAAACATCAAATCAAAACTCTGGAAATGAGGTGGCGGCAGGAGCTAGCGCCTGCGCATGCGGGGTGCAGGGTAGTAGTTGAAATCAAAATCCAATCCAATCCAATCCAATCCAATCGAAATCGTGTGGATTGGATGAGGAGCGAGGAAGGCGGTCGCACACGTACCGGCTCCTCACGCTCGAGCACGGTCTCTACCATGGCCGGCTTGAGCGCTTGCCGCCATCGTTCTTCCGCTCGGTAGGCACCTCCCCATCGCCCTCTGCCCCTCCCACCTTCTTCTCAACTTCCCCGCCGCCCATGCCTGCCAAAGGCCAGGAAGGTCATGGTAAGGGCATCTCCAGCCTGCGTACCCCTCCTCCTGCTCTGTGATCCTTGTTGCCCACTATCATTGGTCTCAATACCAATGTCAATGCTTCCATCGATGATGCCCTCAGTGTGTTCGATGAAATGGGTATAAAGTTGCATTTGTTTTCTTTCAATATTTGTTTGCTGATATTTTGACTGTCCCCATTTATATAAGTTTTGTTTGGCATGAGGTCGACATGAGCTCAGTGATTTCAGTTCAATTGATGGGTTCGGGGAAAAAATTAAACTTTAAACTACAAATAGCCATACTCCATCGAATTTCTGTATAGAAGTTGTGAAAAGTAAAGCACACCTCTAGATAAAATTACCTCTTTCCATCAGCATGGGCAATGCTATTAGATTTCTGAACTACTAGCCTTTACTACCAATAAATCATTTATTAAATAAGAAGACAATTCTTCCATATATTCTTCAAGTGCATGAAACAGTGGCGTCGGGTCTCAGCGAGTGGCCTTTATTTAAGTGTCCTCTACATGTATTTTAGGGCTAACGAGTCACCTTCTCCTGGTGCTCGGCTCCATGTTTATATAGGACAGGAAACACCCCCCGTCGTAACTTACAAGAAAGGTTGTTACAGATTACAACAAACTCACAGGATCATGATCATCTTCATCTACAAGCTAGGACCTATCCGTGATACATTCAACAACCGTGAACCTAGACATGTACAAGATGATCATATCTACCTAGTTACATGTGACATGTACCTAGTTACATATTGCTACAGTTCGATATCATCTAAGATTAGGACAGATTCATGGATGTTAAGCAATGCCTTTGAATGCCTTTGCACAGGCCTAGTGACAAGGAAAAAGAGGAGAGCTTCTTTGATTGAACTTTTTTTCCATCCAAGATTTGTAATATGCTAGGAGTGGTTTATAATTGCACATAATCAAAGATCAAATTCGTACACCACTTCTTCTCCACTTCCAAATCTGAAATTTGACCTTTTTATTGTTTTTTTGATCCATTTTTGGGTTCTTTTTTGTCTATTGGTTTGGCTGGGTTGCAACCTTGATTTTAATTTTGGAGTGTTTTGGGACACCGGGTTGTAACCATGATTTGTAGTGTTTTCGAACCTTGGAACCTTTTCAAAACATAGGTTGAAGCCCAACACCAATCTCTATTGTTCCAAACCCCAAAACTCCTCTTTTCCAGCCCCTTTTTGGGTGATTTTCGTGAAGATCTTTATGTTGAGATTTTTTGGGACATACTTGAATAATCTTTTTGTGCAATAGGGGCTTGATAATATACATAGTAATTGCCCTTGGCAGGTCTCCCACGATCTCCTAGAAATCTCCATTTTTCAAAAAAAGAATGGCAAAACTATAATTTGAGAGAGGGATTTAAAAATTCTATTCAAGCTTTGAGCTTCTTGAATTGATCTCTTGCGCATAGATCCTAAATAGGTATTCAAGGTGTGTGCAAAGTTTTAGAATTTTGGAACCCCATTTGAATTGATTTCAATTTGTTCTTATAGGGAATTCTCCTTTTTGCACCCATTTGAATTGATATCTTGAAAACAGCTTCAACAGTTTCGATTCAAAACTTGGTGATTACTAGAAACATTCAAGAAATAGCTTACCTTAGATGTTTGATTTTAGCCCACACATGGTAAATTAGAATTCCAAGTGGTTGTTGCACCACGTGCATTGAGAATGGAATTATTGTTAAAATATAACATCTGCATATAATTGTACATCCATGTGAAAGTTTGGAATATTTTTGAGGAAGGAGCTGAATTAAATATTTTATTTTATGACTTAGAATCTAGAAGTGCTTTTATTGTACATACAACGCGTAGCCTACATTGAAATGGAATACTTACATCACAATATTTGCATATAACTAAAATAGAATATTTACATCACATAGAGCTAACATGTCAAGTTTTGTGAGATTCAAGTCTGTTTAACATTTATTTGAATAAGAGAAAATGCAGCTGAAAGGACAGGTGGTGCCCTCTCCCCTGCCAAGTGTGATGTTTGGTCATTGTCATGCCACTCCGGCCACTTTGGTGGGCATGATGGAGGTACGCCTCACCAAATCGCAAGCAATTCAGATTTGTGTGCCAAAAGTGTCAGATCTTAGAAAAATATTTCTATGATAAGCTACTTTTAAAATATTGATTTGAACAAGGTTAAACACAAAAAACTTTCGACCCAATTTAGATAAATGTTGCTCATTTTTAGGAATGAGGTTCCATGGAAATGTACAATGCTGTAAGTGGCACCACAGATACAATATACACATGAGAAAAATGTATAAATTGATCAACTACAGGGATGAAACTCTGCCTAACATCTCAAGAGCCGGAAGTAATGATACTTACAAATTGCTTGCCTGATTTTGCATCTACTGCAATGTATTCTTTCAAAAAAAAAAAAAATGGAACCACATTACATTATTCACTTTTTACTGATGAAAGTTCCATGAAAGCCATAAGGTACTCTTCGTGGCAATGTTATTTTTCGCAACAGGAGCATCTTCAAATCTTTTAGCATCAATTATATGCACCTGTAACATAAAAACATAAATATTCCATCATTTATTTCCTCACTTGTACAACGAATGGGATCATTGATGTATATGCAGCAGAGAAACTTGCCTGTGATGTATTTGCTTTCTCATCATGTACAAATGAAATTAACCACCCATCATCTTCATGTGACCCACCAACTCTCGGTACAAATGATGCTCCAGAGCAGAACTCATGTTTACCAAGCCAATGGTACTGCATCTTTATGGGACTTGCACCAGATATCTGTTTTTGATCAAAGTTCAGGGTGGAAATCCAGAGGAATCAGCAGGTAGACTAATGCAAGTAAGTCTCTGTACCTCTGTGTTGTTTCTCTCATCAAGGTACAATTTTGCAAAACCTCCATACTTTGGATTGACTGCAACATTGGATAGTAGTCTGTCAAGCTGAGATATAACATCACTAGAAATTCTTCAAAAAAAAATAAAAAACATCACTAGAAATAGAAATGTTACATATACCAATCCTCTATGGTGCTTTGTTTCTTTATTTCTTCTTACTGTGTTGGAGGTTACTGTTTACTTTCCTACGCAAATTCTGGATACATAGAAAATTCTGTTAAATTTTCAGCAGTACCTTTGCCACAGTTGCCACAGGAGCCGGTTAAAGAATCCACTACTTGTGCATAGGCATAACTATGCTGCAAGCCTGTGTACTGGTTATTGATTATTGGAAACTCCAATGAAAACTCTGTACCAGTTAAATACTCCCCTGAGACATTCTTTGTTTTCAAGTTTAACCTCCATTGGTATAGCCGAAAGAAAAACTCCTCGGTGGTTCCTTCATTCATGTGCTTGTCATCTTCAGTATGCTCAGACATTTTAGAGTCGCACTTGTTCAGCGCAAGTCTTGGACCTGGTATTAGGAGTCAGGTGAACGAAGTCCCTGTACCACAACCTATGTAATCATGGAAGAGTAGTGTCTCAGAGAGGCATGTTTTTGGCAGTGCTGATAAAATTGATAATAAAAAAAAATGCTGGATGAATGTTACAGATATACGGAGCAGGCTAACCACTCTTAGCATTGTTATACCTCGTCGCCCTCTTCAAAACAGTTGACAAGATGGAACATACAGAATGGTTCAACATTAAACCAGACAACCGAATCTGCATCACCATAACGGGGCATCACCCCAATTCGTGCATAACTTTCCTTCTCAAACTGAATCAACCTGAACCAAGGAGTTTTGTATTATCTTTTGCAAATTTAAGAAAACAGATTAATAATATCTTCAACTCAAAAGTTTGTCATGATACTTACTGGCCACCTTTAACGAGCCTACTGATGTCGACAGTAAGTGGTACATCCATGATTACATTGTGCCTACATCAAGAGAGTGGAATTCATAACTGCTTTGTTGCTAATGAAATTCATCTATTCTAGCATCGCTCATCAATAAGTTGATATTTTAGGAATGTGGTTCACTTGCAAATTAATTGGGAATAAATGATGTTTTTGGACACGTACTTCAGTGTAACTCCTATATCATGACAAAGTGTAGATCTGTCCAGCTTGAGGTCAACTCTATGCTTTAGTTTGGTTCCATCAGCTGCAGTCAGTTAGAAGTTACTGGAGCTTATTTCTGATATCGAACTTGGTGTAAAGAAGAATGTAGAAAACTGTAAACTTGTCTAAATAAAATACCTGAGACGACACCAATTACTAGGAATGGCCTCTTTGCATCCGTTCCAAAGATGACAAGCTCCCCTGATCCAGGAGTTACCTAAGATCATGAGTGAATGGCAAGAATTGTTTGAGTCCACCTATTCGTAGAATCCTAAGTCCTGGAACTTTTGTTCCATTACCGAAAAAAATGTAACACGCGTTTCAAAAAACAAAAGAGGAGAAGAAAGATGGAACATAAGTCTCACAAAAAAAAAATAGACAGATGATGTAACATATTCTGGTTTGCAGCTATTCATTATCAGAAGTTAAATGCATTCTCGTGTAAAGAATAAAGATACCACCTCTTTCTTGTTGAGTTTATACCAACAAGAAACATGTTCCTTGTCGTTGGAGAAACCACTGCAACAATTCGTATTTAAGTATTTTCCAGCTATGACAGCTGAGTCACTGTTTTGTTTCTTTTTGTCAATTAAGATAAACTTTGATATAGCTGGTACTAGAGCTACAGAGACAGCAGTACCATTACTTCTGTACTAAGTGTATTCTCAGTGTCTATTGCCTACTGGTACTTCAATAACATTTCTCCTTGTCAACTACTCATTTATTTAGCTTGTGCAAGTGTCCATACCTTTGGATGTGCCGTGAAAGTGGGCCGATCCCATTCCCCACCAATGTCCCAGGTACCACCAGTGTCGAGGTTATCTAGGCAGATTTCATGAGGTAGATGGTTCTCAGCGACAGCGAACACCCTGCCGGCATGCTCAAACACATTGGTGTTGTTGATGTCCTTGTTGACCTTGCCAAATCTCAGCTGTGTTGCATGATCACTCATTTCAGAATGCATGTCTGGGGGATATATATATGGCATATAATCTGATTTTGCAAAGCGTTGCTTACATGGTTAAAAATATAGGCAGCGATGATGGCTGCAGAGTCGCCCTCGATGGCAGGGAGGAAGCATGGTTTCTGCCGGGCTGTCTCTAGCTTGAGCGTCTCGGACTGCACATAGCGGTTGGCATAGGAGAGTGACCAAGAACCTGAAGTGTTTTTGGTGAAGTAGAGGGCATGGAGCATGCCCTCCCCTCAACCCAAATCTCCCTGGATTGTCCGAAGATTGAGGACGTGGAATGGAGGGCACCAAACAGTGGATTGGAACCTAATATGTAATGCCAAAAATCGTTCACCATTCAGATTCAGCAACCAAGAAACAATGACTCTCCTGCTTATGGACTGACAAAGTAAGATGTAATGTAAGAAGGAAAGACTGAAACTGTCACCATTTCTGATGTACACCCCCTCCGGGAAATCATCCGGTATGGCTCCTTCAATCTGATTCTGGTGTATCTCTATGGCTTCACCAATTTCATCCACCGGTGCGAAATTGCTCTGCAAAGAAAGCCCAAGATAGTCATCGTCAGTTTTGCTCAGTCAGAGAAGCCATTGGTTTTGCCCAAGTTACTGTACCTCTGAGGGATTCAGAGCCTGATCGTCAGTAAACTTGAAAGTTGCATCAACCAGCACATCAAGAAATTTCTGTGGTACATCCTGTAGGGCCTTCGAGGCTCTATCCATCTTCGACGAAAGTTGCCCCAGGAGGTCAACAAACGAAGGTTTCTGAAGGGAGAGGAGGAACAAGACGACGAGCACATCATCAGAATACAGCGAAAGAATCGTCAGGAAGAAAGAGTAGTAAGAGAGATTTTGAGATGATTGACCTTAGACGTGGTGCCTACTGGTGCTGCCGTTCTTGCGCCGGCAGACATGGACGTTGGCAGTCGACGGCCATAGGTGCGACAAGACGGAGGCAGCCTCGGACTGTATGAAGCCGACGCTTTCATTATCATGGTGTCCAGCAGAAGAGCCCCGGTTGGGGAGAAGGACAAATCAGCCGGGCTGATGGCTTCACATATATAGCAGCAGCGTACCGTATGTATCGATGCAAGCCGGGACACGACAAACAAAGGCCCAGTTGCGAATCTATCCATCCATCGATAAGAAAAAGGCCCAGCATGCCTTTCGTCATGCCTTTCGTTGCTGCCTGGAATATCCCTAGCTCAAGTACGTACTGCCGTGCCGTTCAAACCATTTGGACGTACTAGTAGAAACTGCCCCTGATGCTCTCAGCTGAGGACGGCGAATCCAACGGGCGAATGGGTTGTTATTATCTGGTTGTTGGGAGTGTTAAGAATTCCTCAATTAGAGGAATGTTGGGCTCATACCATATGGGCCTTAGGAAGTTACCATATATCCCCACGATGGCTACATCTATATAAAGGGACTATGTATGCACCTATAATGACTAATGAAGAGATGGCTCCCCCTCATACATCTGTGTCTCTCGTGTGTTCTTCTTGGGATCAGGCAAGGGAAACGGGATCTATCTACAACTTCTGATCGTCTCTCTCTTGGATCGGGAACGGGAAAACGGATCTGGTAATCCATGAATAGGCCGATTCTCAACAGGGAGGACAATGCAAGCAAGATGGAAGACAAAGTGATGTTGATGGGAGCCAATCAGCAAGTTATCAAATTTGCTTATGTTAGCGTAGGGAATGTGCGTCATAAATATCCCATAATCCAAACCTTTTTTTATTGATCTGATCTCTATCCCTTTGTATAAATATTTAACATTTTAAATACAAGTTAGAAAGATTCTACTGCTTTACTTCTCTACACAAAAGAATGCGTCCTTTTTTTTTTTTTTTTTTTGTGGGAAGATTATACTGTACTAGACTTTTGAATTTGAAAAAAGATTTAGAAGATATATCAATAATGTAGACGGCGATTGATAGATCAATTAGAGTTGTTGTCCGCTAGGATCTGGCTAAACTTGTTCGGGAAGTATATACCGTTCGTCTACTATGCTGGAACTGGAAGGGACATATTGATGGGCTTTGGCTCACAAGCAAAAAACATATTTGCTGCCTGCCAGATCGATAGTATAGATGCCGATAGAACAGACGCAGTCGAGCTGACGCTTCACAAACGAAACCTCAGCTCTAATAACGTGATGCCAAAGGACATACAACGTATAACTTCTTTAAACATCCTTGGCGTCATGGTCGTCAGATCAGGTCATACAGCTCTAATACAGTGGCACGGCATCCTTGGCTTCAGATTCCCTTCGCTGACCTGCTTGCCTGCGTTTGTCTGCACCTGCGTCCGCGTGCTTTTGGTGACAAACACCACGGATCACGCCTCGTGCTCATTGTTCTTCCAAATATGATTCGATTTATTGTTCGACCACAGTTGTTCATTAGTTTTATATCTTCGTAAACCGCTCGATTGCCATGCTTGTTTGACGTGTTGCCCCAGCATTATTCTATAGATACCGGTCTCTCTCTTGTTCGTTGATTGCAATGGGAGTGATACATGCATGTGAGTTTTTTACAATAATTGGGGAAAAAATTCAATGGCTCACATCGACCGAGAGCGGCCGATCCGACGGCAATAAAGGTAGGAGGCAACGGAGGCAAAGTCACGGAGGTAAAATTGCCTCCTGTTGTGTCTATGACGGTGGGCCACCTAAGCAAAAATTGCCTCCCATTGCCTTCACAAATGTGGCGATTAGGACTAGGCGCTAATTGCATTTTTGAAGTTCTTTTTTCTTCGGTAGGGGTAGAATAGTCTTTTGAATATTTTGTTCGACGACGTTGACTCAAGGGATTCCCGGTTCGATTCATGGTCCCGGATCTGGTGTTACCTCGCTCCCTCTCCGCGGTCGCCGGCGTGCTGGACCTCCCCGCCGGACCTACCCCCTCATGGCGTTCGCCCCGGCGGATCCAGCCACGGGCGGGTGCGCGTCGCGACGTTGCGGCGGGCTCGTCCGGTCTCCACGGCGCTGCTGCGACAGCTCCTCGCTCCACCGACGGCGGCTCTCCGGCGGCTGCCGCCGTCGCCCTCGCCCGGCACGCGCCGCCCCTACGTCCGCCCGTCTTTGGCGCGGGTGGGGCGCTTGCCTCCTCTCGCTCGGGCGGCACGGATGCGGGTCTCCTCCGCGTGGATCTCCTCCCGGCGGCCTCCTTCTTGCCGGTAACATACCGCCCTTTTTCCTTCCTGTAGTCTCAATCCTAGGCTTCTTTGGTGCGGGTTCTTGATTCCGCCCTAGGGTTGTTGGTGGCAACGAACCAAGCTGAAAAGTCGGGTGCGCGTTCTTGATTCAGTCAGATGCGCGCACATCGCGCCCCCCCCTTTGGTAGTCGAATTTGCTCGTCGAATTTGGGGGTTGAGGTGCAGAGCACCTTGTTGCCAGCGGCTGGGATGAATCAGCTCCTACATTATCGAACTTGTCAAATGCTCCTGAAATTTAGTCCCATAGAACATACATTTTTCTGATTTGGATGTTTTAACAAATGAGATAGGTGCTGTGCAGATTTCAGCATGTCCCTGTCTTGTGACCACATAAGTTAATCTATTCAATCATATCGTGATGTTATGAAATGAATTCTTGCGGTCCTTTTTGTCCATGTGAAATTGAATTGATTGACAGCTTGCTCAGAACTTACTACACTGTAAATGTGACTAAAATTTCCAGTTATCCATTTCCCCACCCAAATAGAAGTGTGTTCTTGAGCAAATCAGTCTCGTGTAATTTACTGATAATCATGATTTGGAAGTTTTTATTGCTATTGAAAGTGCAAGCCACTTATGCTGTGTCTGATCTCTGAATGAGCTTGGCCAGAGCATGCTCTTATGAGGGAACAACAAGCATGTTCTGCACGATGATATGGTTTCTCTGAATTTCAGATGGTTTGGATCCTCAAACAAGCAATTCACACTTGGCTTAGTATCATATATGTGGAAGAAATTGGAACACACTTGGCTTAGTATGATATATATGGAAGAAATTGAAAAATGTCACAAGTCACGGTGTATTGCAATGGTAGCTTAATAAGCATGCGAGGGAGAGGTTGACGGTTCAATTCCTACAGGCTGCACTCGTAGTGTGATAAAATTGTTTTTGCTATTTTTATGGTTTTCCGATATGAACACTACAACAAACTTCATTGAGATTATTCAAGCAACAATGCATTGAAACACGCCCAGAGGGGTCACACTCGTCACAGAAACTAGACAGGCGCACAGCACAAGGACTACGCTGCAATACTGAACTTAAGCCGGTCACTTGCAGGAATACGGACTACGGACTGGTGGTGAGCTACCGGGTAGAGATCATTCCACACTGTTGTACCCTCCGTGACAAAAGGGCTGCAAGTGAGTGAGCAGCCCAGCAACTGGTTTTAGATAGATAATGCAACCAGCTACATTATTTTTCCATACATTATTTTTCCTAAATTTACATGGAATTACAGCTAAAGCTTAAATTAACCACCCAAAAGCTCCTTCCATCTCTACACCCTAAACTTTACAAGCCTCCTGCGGTGATTAGTACCCAGCAGCGTTGACCACTGTCCTCCAACAATCCCCGGAGCTCCAAGCTGCAAGCATCACACGGATTAGCTCAAATTGAAAATGTTTAGCTCTCAACGATGAAGTCTAGAAAACAACATTGTTTCGTGCGCCATGAGTAATTCATAATCAATTAAGTAGACAGGAGGTATGGGCTGGCTTCTAGAGTCTAGAAATGAGAATAATAGTTTTCTGAAAAAAAAAACAAACAATTTCCACATACAGGATTTAATTCCCACCCTTTCTCTTTTAAACTTTTCCTGCATGTCCTGAGAAGTAGGACAGTGACATGTTGATTAATAGATCAATTGCAGTGTGTAACATTACAAATGATTCAGAAATTTTACATGGACAACGTAGATGATTAGTGCAAAGACATATAGCTAAAAGCACATGTTCATAAGTGTCTCTAGTCTCTACCATTTAGGGATCATCATTAGCAAGCAACATTTTCAGTGAGACTGAACTGAAAGAGATGAGCTGAAAATTTTCACTACGCCCATCAGTAGCTTGTTTGGAAATCTGAACAAAATTATTTTTTCTAAAAAGTTGAACAAAACATGTCATGGAGATTCCAACAGACATTAGGAAGCAAAAAAAAAAAATGATCGCTTTCCACTGTTCATCTCTTTTCTATAACTCACATCACATGGGTAGAAGGGAGGTGGCCTGAGAGAAACTCACCACACAAAAATCTGCCCGCGTTGTGGAGCAGCTCGACCATATGATTTCCTGAACCCCAACCTGCCAGCCCATCAGTAGTTCCTGTCATTGTTAACAATTAGATGAAATAACTGTGGCAATTTGTCAAGGATGCAAAGCTTATATCACCAGCATAACAGTTAACAAGTCCAGTAGTAGACATATGTACCTACATACATATAAACACTAAGCTGCTAGTACTCTAATAAAGAGAAAACTATGTTAATAATTAGCACAAGTAGTGTCAAATGAAGATATGCAACACATGCCATTTTTTTATTTTCATCTACAAATGCATACAATAAAGAATAAAACAATAGTGTATCAGTAAGAAAACCATAATACCCCAATCATTATGTAAGGACAGCAGCCATTATTTCACTTGCAGGCTGAAATAAAGTGGTTTAAGCATTTGACATTAGCAAAATAAAGTGGTTTAAGCATTTGACATTAGCAAAATAAAGTGGTTTAAGCATTTGACATTAGCCCCAATCATTATCTAAGGACAACAGTCCAAAGACCACTTAAACACAGGCCCAGAAACTCATATGGTAGGAGGAAGAGCTCAACTTCAGACATCACTAACTCATTAACGAAATACTTTGTTTGTCATTAGTGCACACTATACAGCAAACTGAAACACTTGGATAGATACTACATAGTGCAGAGTATAAACAGTGGTAATCACCTGGATAGATACTACATATGCAGTCATCTAAATTCTATATAGCTAAAATAAGAGAGGACTTGCTCTGGCCTCTGAGCCTGGTTTAGGCACTAAAAAAAAAAATGGAACATTACTAGTGCAGAGTGATTGCTAGCTGCAGGTTCCAATGTGGCATTTCAGTTTATATCCCTTTGTTTGCAATTGACAAAAAAGGATAACACATTTCACATCTGCCTAATGAGATAAGATTTTACTACAAAATAAACAAATGCTTCTACATATGTCAGTGCCCTATGAGATAATTCATGCAACAAACCAAGTTTTAAGCATACACTGGATCATACACCGGAAACAACGCATTACTGCATTCCCAATTCATGGAACATGAGATAAATCAAATTCAAAACAAGTGCAGAGGATTGGAACCTTGGCCTTCTGCGACTGAATATCGATCGGAGCCGGATCAGAGACTTCTCCACGGACCACGGGGACAGGGACGAGGGGCGACGCGACGATGTCTGTGAGATCGATCCGGGCAGGGGCACAGCCGCCGGTCACCACTAGTCACGCGGGGGCACCGGGATGGAGGGTGAAGCGACAGCCGCGCCGGTTATATGAGACAAATCAAATTCAAAACAAATGCAGAGGAGTCGAACCTTGGCCTTCTTCGAGGACGGCAGAGGTGGCGGCTTTGGCGAGGTACAGGCGACGGCGGATCACCGGCGGGCGACTGCGAGGGAGAGGGCTAGGTGATGCGGAGCACGGGCGAGGGCTGGGATCCACGTCGACGGCGAGGGAAGGGCCCGCGCCGGCGCGAGGCGAGAGGTGGCGAACCGGCGATGGCGGCCGACGACGGGATCTCGGGTGGGAGTCGCGGCGGGTTGGGGGGGGGGCGCGGGTGCCTGGGGCTGGGGGTACGGGGGGTTAGGAGTGGGATTAGATCTCACAATGACCATATTACCCTTCCACTTGAAAAAAAAATTGAAGGAAGGTAATGTTAAAGAACGCTCTTGCAAAAACAAAGTATTGTAAAAGAGCCCTATATACAAATATATAAAGCTTTGTAAAGGTAACAAAACAATACAGATCGACGAAAAATGGACATACACATGGCGCTGTTTAGTTTGGTGGCTTAGATTATCCTGCATTCGTGTTTCTCTATTTACTTCCTCTACATTCTAGTCATCAAGATTCTCTCCTTTAAAACACTTTCTCCCGCATTCATCCTTCCTTTATATCTCTACTCTATACCCAAGTACCATTAATTAGTGGGGTCTACTTTAATTTTGTCTAAATATATCCATGTGAGATCTTATTTTGAAAAAAATATTAAAATAAATTTAATGATGTAATCGAATTTAATTTATTCTTATGGTTTTCTTGAAGTTATAACATTTTTTAGTAACTTAAAATTGTGGAGCCCGCTGCTGCAAAAGACTTTTTAGTCACCTCTCTCTTCTACCGTGCGCGTGTGGCATTCGGCAAGGACATCCTGGTCCGGCGCCAAATATCTCATGAGACCGCCTTTGCTTGCATGTGCCACATAGCCCTGGTCCAAATACAAATATGCCGCAGAATCGCTGCTTGCATGTGCCACATAGCCCTAAGACATGTATCGCTGCAAAGAAATTTTGAAAGTAAATACGTGTACTGGGGTATTTCCGGGATACCGGTGTAGCCGATCTTAGACCGGTACCAAGGCCAAGATGGGCCAACATGCTCCTATTTGGTTGGCCTAGCCAACTCATTAGCCAAGCCCCGTCGGGCCGTACTGGGATTGCTAGGCCCCGTAAAACGGAAACCCCCCCGCCATAAGCCGAGGTCACGCCCGTGTCTTCTCACCACTCGTCTCCTCGCTTCCCTACACGACGCCGAGGTCTCTGCTCGCCCGACCTCTGTGTGTGTGAGCTCCGTTGGCCTCGGCAAAACCCCACGCCGTCGGAGCCCAAGCTCATGGCCCGGGAACCTCATTGCGGAGGCACCTCCGGCCGTGGCCACAATGGAGTCTCCGCTGGAGCATATCGGGTTGGGCCCCTACTTCTCTCAAGCGACACCACCACCCTTGGCGGCACCGGCACCGATGGGCGAGCCGGACGCATCACTCCCGCCGCCAAAGTCATCGCCAGGACGACTAGGCGTCTTTGGAGCCAGCACGACCACACCTCCGACTTGGTGCTTCGCGCCCGTGCTCGCCCATTGGTGGAGGCATCGCCGCCATAGCACCGCTAAAAGCCGGAGACGGTGGATACCGAGACCGTTGGGAGCGGGGTCTTGGCCGAGACGTTGTCCCTACCGCGGCTGCTTCTCGCCTAGTTCTTCAAAGAACACGACACTCTGGCGGGGCGGTGTCAAGCGCAAGGTCCCGTGTATGCATCGCGTGCACATGTCGCCGGGGCCGAGGTGCCCGAACGGCCCAGCAGGTGGTTGCCGTCAAACGGATCAAACGGCTCCGCCCCTACCGCGATCAAGGAGGCGAGGTGGTGGTGGGAGTGCGACCACGAGCTCGACGGTGGGTGGTGAACCGGTGTGAACATCACATGTTCCATAGAATGACAACAAGAAGACTTGAGAGGCGATATAGCTAAAAAGTCACCCCTAACAAAGATGAGGTGACCATACCGGGAGTTATCCTAGCGACCAAACAAGATCTCGCCTAGCCAAGCTTAACATACATGCAAACCAAACAAATGGTCTCAGACTATCCTAGCCAGGGCTTCGATTGCCCGAGGCTAACTTCTCTAGCCAAGCTCCACTAAGAAACACAACCAAACACACCCATATGGGTAGGGCCAACACAGTGTTTGGTGTATTGGCCCTAGTGAAGATTTTCTCCACATAGATATACATCAAGACTACAAGCTCAACAACGTTGGTTGTCTTTCAATGTGATTCACGTCATTTGTCCTCCTTTACCATTACCTTCTAATCCCCTCTCCCAAGGCATTTGCTTTTTGTGTCAAGCCAACATCTTTTTTTGCTCTATGGTTATGCTCTTCTAGTTCTAGCCGCTTTGATTCTTTGTCAAATCAAGCGAATGGTTCTTCTCGCAAGCCACATTGTCCCTCCTTGGAACCACCATCCGATTTGCCCTCTTGCTCCAAGTGGCATCCGAACCTACGTGGAATTGCAGAGCTCTGTGCGTAGGGCACGCCCTAAGTGGACGCTTCCAAAGAAGTCTCCACGAGGCATGGTGCGATCGTAGAAATGGGGATGGTTGCCCTCTAATCATGCGTCTAAGTAGTCCACAATAACCAAAAGTCATAGCTTTTGCATCACTAGGTTTGTGCCCATGCATTGCTATGGGACAAATAAAAACTGTATTAGAAACACATAGATCGGGCAATAAAAGTTTTAATTACTCAATTCTTTTCATGCCTCTTCCACCCACCCCTTCCTCCCTAGAGTCGCCGCCATCTCCTCCCATTGCCGACTCGGGGCAACACCGCCAAGACCGGGAACACAAGGGCGCCGATGACCGAGGCGGCCTTGCCGGTGGCATCCAACGACGATGGCAAAGACGGCCTAGCGACGGCGTGCAAAGGGCTGGCGGCCCGTGGATTAGGTGCGCCCTAGCTATTGATTGGAAATGAACGATGATAGGTAGAAGAAATTTGGGCGAAAGGAAATGGAGGTTTTAATTCATTTGACATGCATCACTGTTTTTGGAAACGTGAAATGAGAGGAGAGGACAAGCAAGATGTCGGGGAAAGGAGTCACCGTATGGCGGAAGAGAGGCATAGGCATTAGGGGGTTGCTAGAGGCAAGATGATGGTCCCCATGGTCGAATGTTGCACAAAAATGATGTCTCCTTTGTCTTTTCGAGTTGTGGGAGATCCCGACATAACCTTTGCATCACCGTCAAGGCTGTTGGCTTTACTTCCTCACCGATGATAGATGATGCTATGTGCATGTGCTAGGTGAGCACCATTTACATCTAGGAGGCGCCGCTCTAAGGTCTTTATATCCTTGAACCTCAACATTGTGAACAATGTCCACCTATCCAACTTCAAGACATCTCTACTAAAATTGAACACTTCAAATTATTTTAGGTACACGCAAACCAATGTCCCCTTTCGAGTCCAATCACTCTGCACCCACACTATTGTACCCACAATTCGTGTTTGTTAAAATTAAAGGCTAAAACCCACTAGTCGCGGGCTTTGTCCCAATCCTAGGGCCGCGGTTATTTGTATAACGACCTTCGGGCTTGTTTGGGGCGGCGTTGGTATGGCTCATGAGCGAATATGCCGAATAAGGCCCCATTCGGATAGACAAGGAACGGCCCGGAACATGGCCCGTTCCACCTGGAATTGTTAGGCTTGGATTAGAATCGGGCCCAACTCGGAATCACTGTTCGGTTCAGCCCAAAACGGAATGAAATCGGACCATTCTAGGCCATATCACCCTCTCATCAACCTAGATTGAATCCACACCTAAGAACACGGGGATCGCTGGATGCACTCAATTCGGTCCAGAAGTAAAACAACCATGTTTTCAAATCGGAAGAACCGAGCGGGGCCTAAACTTTGCCGAACGGCTCGCGATAGACGCCAGCGTCCACCAAACCCAAAGCGGCGTCTCGGGCAAAAACGAGGCCCAGTTCAAAGCACCAAGTGGGGGCCTAATATCTAGTACAAAAACAAGAAACTAATAGCAAATATCAATCAATATATTACTTATATCACAAAGTACAGCAGCATATCCAAAAAATTATAACTTGTCTCCAATGCTCCTTTTCTTTCTCAAGTTGGCGCTGAGCACATTTATCTCTCGGGCGCGAGGGTGATCCGTGAGGCGAGGCAGAGAACCTAAACCGTCCAACGATGAACCGACGAAGTCGAAGGGCGATCTAGCGGCGAAACCCGGCGAAGTCGACTAGATAGGTTTGACGGTTGGCGCCAAGGATTACATGAAATTGGTAGTAGCAGGCGGCGACATCGTGCGTCTCCTGAAGCAAGGTCACCATTCGACTCCAACTTACGTGAATCATGGGGCCAAGGATTACGTGAAACAGGCCACGCTTTTGGGCCAACTTAGACTAATTTTTAATTAAAAAAAGCCCAAAACTATTATACATAGTTAATATACTTTGTAAATATTGAGGCCTTAGTTTTTTGGGGGGCCGTTCGGTCGCCCAGCCCGCACGGGCCAAGGACGCCCCTGCCCGGCGCAAAAAACGAAGAAATGAACTCAAAATCATAGAAGCGGCCTCCCACCCGTTTACCGCCTCTGAGCGCCTCGCCATGGTCCCAAACGGGCCCTTCATCGCGCAGCACTGCGAGCTTCAACGCGTCTGCCCGCGTTGCTCCTCCACCCGGGCGTGGGTGCCTCGGTGCACAAATGTGCACCACGATATCGACCGTGCTTTAGTCTTTGAGATTCGTGCTACATAATACCGCTGCTTCCAGGTTTAGTTGCATTACAGTTGTGTTACTTCTCTGCTTTAGATATTCCGTTTTGTTTTAAGCGTTTTGAAATGGGGGCCCGGCCTGTGGTGTTAGGTAGGTCCATATTTATTGGGGCCCCGGAATGAATGCTGTTCAGATCCCGCGGGTGAGCTGCCGCGTGCAGTGCTCCTTCGCCGCCGCCCCGCGACTTCCCAGCGGGGTAAGGCGACCGGCGGACTACACTCCCCTCCTCCGCTCTCTGGGGCCGTGAGCTCGAACCGCCGCTGTGGTTGGGGCGGGGGCGGGGACAGGGGCCGCGTCTCCGCCGCGCTCGGCCGCCGGACGGACGGGGACTGGCGAGCAGGGCCGGACGGGATCGGAGCAGGACCACCGGACGGACGGGGGCGGCTCCTTAGCCTGGACGGCATCGGGAGGTGCAGGACGGGGGTGCGGCTCCCCGGCGCCGTCCGATTCCGTACAGGTCACCGCGCTCGCCCCTCGCCGTGCTGCTCGATGCACGCCCGGGCCTCGCGGCGGGCGCCCGCGTGGCGGTCGTCGGCACCCTCTACGACGGGTTCGTGGCCCACCAGCCGCCGTGTCCAATCTTGCATGCGCTGGCTGTCCTGCGTGCCGCCTCACCTGCCTCACCGCGCGACGCGCCGGCTGTCCCGCGCTGGCCTCGCTTGCTCGGCCGCGTGCTGCCTCGCTGCTGGGCCGTGAGCTGCAGTGCCAGTCGTCTCGGGCGCCACCTCGACTGCTGGCCCGAGAGCCGAGCTGGCCGGCCATCCCGCGCGCCGCCGAGCTGGCCGTCCTGCTCGGGTGCCTCGTTTGCCGGCCAATCTGACCACCTTGCCTGCTTGTCGTCATGCGCATCCACCCCCAACGCCGAAGCACACCCAGGTGAACGCTTTGTCCGACTCCAAGAATGCATCCTGGTTGCTTTGCTTGTTTATTTTTAACTAATTGGATACAGATCACAATATTATGCATTTGGTAGAGATTGCAAACTACAACATGCTTAACTGAAGATAAATGAAAGGGAAGAGTTATTTGCCTATCTCAAATTGTATTGAACTTTATGGTTTGCTGCAGAATTCAGCAAGACAACGGCAAAAGTTCAGAAGGACTGAAGGAGATACCTCAAATTGCTTTGATGCTTGTTGACTACGTGATGCTATACTTTGTTAAAAAAGGCTTCTGAAAACTAGTGTCTCTGTTAGTGTCATGATAAAAATCAAAACATTTAGAAAATATAAGTTAATATTTAAGAGATAGTATAAGAGGCAAAATAGAGCACTGCAACATGGTTCTTTCACCAACATATTTTTTCTTGTCTAAGTAAGATGAATTGCAACACGAATCAGATGCATTTTGCATGTCTTAAGCTGCTGAGGATTCAGACATACATCGTCAGCTTGATGATAGAGATATCTATTAGTTGTAGCAGAGCTACAGAGTTATGATTCTTAATGAAATGTGTTTGATTAGGCATGGCAAATTGGAATGTAGGAACGACTTGGAATATTTTAGCTCTATTCTAGTTGCCAAATGTGCCATTTTCTTGATTTTAATATATTTCCTTAGTTTTCGTTATCCAATTCAAATATTTCACTAGCATGTGTTCTGATGTGCTGCGTCCATTTATGAAATGTTTTTTTTTCTGAATTCAGCACTACTGATGTTGTTAAATTACAATTTACTGGAATCTTATGAAGAATTCAGGAGGGTCTAAAGCTATCTAAGTTGCTATGTGTAAAGAGCTGAAGATAACCGTGCAAAGGCTGAATGCAAGCTGAATGTTAAATAAGTTCCTTCATCTCTTGGCGGCAAATGCAAGCTGAATGTTAAATATCCCCTGGTGGATAAATCTTTGTAATATGCCGTTGTCATGTGTTTTGTAAGAAGTAAACCTGGGTTATGAGTGCACTGTTAAACTGCTTAGAAGTTCTTAGAGGTGTAGAGGTCTGAACCTTTTAGAAGGTAAGAGCTGCACTATGAGAGTGCTTTGAACTGTATCGTTGGCTCAGTCCAGCGCTTAGGTCATGGTGTTTGTTACGCTTTCTAATAAAGCCGGGTAAACGCCTTTGATCTAAAAAATAACCGTGCAAAGGCAACACCCAAATCCTAAAAATCACACTTCCTAAGGCTTAGAAGGCTTCAATGGAGTAAGCGTCTTTTTAATGACTGTAATTTTCCTCTGTTTTTTGTGTGACCACTTCAAAATCCTTTGGACCAATTCAGGCCTGTAATGTTGGTTTTGTGTCCTTTATTGTAGTCATTTTCATGGGAGGGGTCGCATCACACTCTTCATTGTGTGTACAAGGAGGCCATCAAGAAGATTAGGGGTGTCGTTTCTGCCATTCACGTTATTGATATGGACAACGGGCAGTTTCAAGCTGTTGCAGATGTATCTGGGCCTCCATTTCATTTCTCTCTGGTGACGTCGCAGCTAGTCGAGGAAAGCGGCCATGTCGAAGTTCTTCTATATGATTATCAAATATTTGCATCTTCAGTTGGGTTATAATATCCTGGACTTTTTACTCAGATGCCAGGGACTATCAGCAAGCGTACATTGAGCGCTTTTTGATCACAATATGAAGAACCTGATGAAGTGTGGTCATAAGTTTAGTTCACTGTTTAATGAGACAAGTGCTATCTTTGATGAGGCTGTTGCTGAACTTGCTGACAAGCTTGAAACAAGTGAATTCACTGCTACTATCCTTGAAGGTGTGCACAATGTTTCTGTGATGTTTGGGGCGGCTAAGCATCATGTTAAAAAGGAAATGGAGTACCATGGAGGCCAAGAAAGCTGATCAGGTTTCACTTGAGGTCCAACTTTCTATGGACCTTTGACAGTTCAAGCACTACTAGTATGGACATGGTATGATTTTTTTATTTTATAAGCTTCCATGGATGTTTTCTTTGTACTGCAGCACATTTTTATTTGTTTGATGGTAGTTTCGTAACACATCTTTTCCTTGTGCCAGGGCATTCGCTACTAATGGGGAGTTGCTGATGTTGGTGTGCCTGCTGAACATTTGTCGTCGCTCTAGTCTACTGTTGGAAGATAGTTGCCATCAGTTTATAGAGTTATTTTTATATGGTATTGTATGAATTTGCCGCGGGACTAGTTATGCTTTCATGGTATTGTATTGAATTTGGGATGAAGATGTTATATTGTAATGAATTCGGACTTGTCTCAAGTAATTTATGTATTCTATGTGTGGTACCTTGTGGTTTTCCACTCTGGTTGATTGCAGCTCTCTGCATTTGCATTCCCTGTATTGATAAACTAGTTGGGGTTCCTTGATTAACACTCATGTAATTGCTCAGATTTGATATGTTTATTTCTCAGTATAGTGGTAAGCATAATAATCAGAGATGGTCGTTGTGTTATTTATGTTCAGTGGCTCTACTGAATTGGAAGCTTTTGACAGGTAGCTGGTTTTTCATCTATTTAGGCCTCGTTTAGTTGGCTAAAGTTTCTAACTCTTTTTCACTCTCTCTCCGTCACATCACATTAAATACACCAAAAGACATATGTTCGGAAAGATGAAATATAGGTAAAAAAAAGCCTAATTACACAGTTTAGATGTACATTCATGAGGCGATTCTTTTGAGCCTAATTACCCCATGGATAATATTTACCACAAACAAACGAAAGTGCTACAGGGAGTTCAGGGAGTTACTTTTGCTAAAATTTCTAACATCTAAACGAGGCCTTAGTAAAGATTTCTCATGACCTGTGTAAGGACTGGCCTCAATTCAGGGTCATATGTGTTTTTTCCCGTAAGCCTGGCTGCCTGGCATGCACTTTTTTCTGCGCCTTTGTACCTACTTGAACTCTAAATTTTTTTGGTTCTGAGCCTCAGTTTTGTTTCTGATGTGTGTTTGCCTCATCGCAAGGCTTGTGTTGACGTCGTCAACAATGGTGCTGCTTCTTTACAATTTATTGGGGGAAGAGTCACGAGAGTCTACGCTAATAACGGTACTGAGTAGCACTGAATAAGTTCAGTAATGTTAAATAGTACCATAAGTCTGCACGCTTACATAATTTACAGAGTAGCATATCTCACTCACTTAGTTCTTACAAGGATTTCTAACTGAAATAATAACAAATTATACTGTAGGTCACTTGGAGAAGATTTGATAGCTTCCTAGTTTTCCCTTCTCCTGTCGTAGCATGGCTGAATTCGCTGTCTACCCCTGGAGCTTCCTCCTGTTTTCTGATCTCCTCCAGTTTTGAAAGCTTGTTCCATGATTTTTAGTGTAGTGTCTCTAGGCCTCCCAGTTCGCTTTGTCCTCTGTTCTCTGAGTTTACTTGTAGCCAAATCAGGACCATGGTGTTCTTCACTTTCATCGCGATTCAGGTCTTCTTTTCCACTGTTTCTGAAACAGTTTTTAATCAACGATTCAGGTAAATAGTTCACTGTACCCTTCATTACTAATGAGATTTAAGTCTTCAATTGCACGGTTAAAACTAGTTTCAGAGAATAGTTCTCTCTACCATAAATTACTTATGAATCTGAAGTTGAAATTGCATTGTTGCATACCTCTTTTTGTATGACAAATATGTCAAAACTTCAGGACTCGGCTGCGAGGTAGGGTGATCGCAGTGTTCCCTTGATTCTTCGGTTGAGATGGGCGGATTTTGGATCTGGCTCATTGCCGCAGGGGTTTTCTGGATCTGGGGATCCCCTGATGCTGTAGTCCCCTAAAGCTTCCTGTACAAGGCGTTTCGAACTTGCCGTGCGCGCGTAGGGGCCATAGGGGCCATGGTCGTTTTTAGTTCGGTGGGCTCCACGCTACTGGCGATATTAAGTTCTGTGGGATCCACGCTTGCTGGCCTTGAAACCATTATCAGACATGGCCGCGTTAACTACTCCCCCTTACGGTGGCCACCAGCGTTGTCACCGTCCTATGTCCCCATCTAAAGGCTTTTCCGTTCGTCCATCTCAGCCGTTCGTCAGGGTGCACATCTGTGCACCGAGTCACTGGCACCGCGTTCCACCGTTAGATCCCCTTTCCCTCTCTTTTTTCGCGATAAAAACACGCCTCCTGCCAGTTACCGCAGAAAGAAGAAAAACGCCACCCGACTAAGCGACTTCCGCTGCCGCCTCTCCACCCATTCTTCCTTGGCGCGCCTCACCTGGCCGCAGGCGCAGCTGCCCGGGCCGGCGGCGCAGCGCAGTGTGGTGGCCGGCGGGGAGGACGGCAAGGAAATCCTCGGAGGCAGGGAGGTGCTCGGCGGGGGCACGTGGATGGGGTGCACGAGGGACGGGAAGGTCGCGTTCCTTACCAACGTGCGGGAACCCAGCTCGCTGATCGTGGCCAAGACCAGAGGACAGCTCCCGGTCAGGTTTCTACAGGTTCGACCTTGTCAGCTTTGTGATGAATTATAGTATATGATGGCATGATTATAGAGGGATAAGGCTAATTATTGTATAATCATGCTCTGAATATGCTGCAAGGAAACGAAAGCCGGTTAAAATGTTCCATGCCAGTAGGCAACCTGGTGCCAATCTGTGTGTGAACAATTACAAATAAATAAAATTAAAATGCAGAGGCATGACTGTGTTTAATGTTAGATTGGTTTGCAGTCAAGTTCCAGCATTTGTCTTTGGTAGTTAAAGAAACTAACCCTTGCTTTTGTAAAATGTTTTCTAGAATTACATACTGAGTACTCCATTTTGCCGCCTTCTATTTTAGTTTAGTTTTCTGCCCATAGCCTCCTTGTCTGTCTTAAGAAAACCTTTATTTTGAATGTAGGGCAGCCACGGTCCATTGGAGTATGCCACAGAAATAGCGAAGGAAGCAGATCAGTACAATGGATTTAACCTTATATTGCCCGATGTGAACTCAGGAACCATGGTTTATATCTCTAATAGACCTGGAGGTGATCCTGTGATTTAAACAGTTGCTCCTGGGCTTTTGAAAGCATATCTCAGAAACAGTTGCTCCTGGGCTCACAAATTCAGTTCAAGTGTGCATTGTCTAACTCAGGAACTGATTCCCCTTGGCCGAAGGTAACACATACAGTGATTTTATAAAGATATTATGAATGCTAGGAATGTGATTATTTTTCGAACACACTTCAGGGTTGAGATTCAGGTTTTTAAACAAAGCCAATGCCACAATACTTGTCTGGGTATGGCTGTAGTCTCAACGACCCAGTTTTATTCAATGCTCCATCAGTCTCCTATGGAAAATTCCCACTAATTTTGTAGGTTTCAGTGAAACACTGGAATGCTCCTGTATCTTTCAATGTGCTGTGACATGCTAGCTCTGCCTTCTTTATACCATTCTGTAGTAATTGAATGAATGGTGGATTTTTGTGTAGTCCACGATATGAACAAGGAGATGTGGTTTCAAGATAAAACTAATTTGCTATCCTGCATTCCTACTTTGAGTTTTACACTGAGATTTAGACAATGCACACTTGAACTGAATTTGTGAGAGCTGCTAATAGAATAATTCGATGGAAATCGTCATTGTCAGGCAAAATTGAGTGAAGGCACTGCATCTATTGTTTGCTGTTCAGAAAAAAGAACAGCATGGCCTACTCAGCTATTGTTTACATAGATGAAGAACAGAGAATCTCCATCCAGAAGTTGGGATCAAAATGATTCAATGCTTGCTATTTCTTCTGAATGATATAGAACTCATTGGGCCAATCATGTTTCTTTGTCTTTGAAGAAATTTAAGTCAATTTTAGTAAAAAGAAATCTCAGATCATATGTTTTTTTGTATCATGTGTGTGGCGCGTTGAGTTACAATGGTGGAGTCTTATGCAGAGAAATAGTATTTTTGTTTTTACTTTGTATTTTGAATGTCACCGTAGCGTTAGCACGGGCATTATACTAGTGGTTAGTAATCTAACCCATCTAATGACATGTTTTGTTGCACACCAATCAATATGGGTTCGGAGGTATTGGGACAGATAATAATTACTTAATTTTTCCATCTCAATACCTCCCAACCATTTGGATTCTGGAATCAGGTGGATTGATGTGCAGTGAAAAAATTTCTAAGTTTGATCAGTGTAGATGTAATTAGGTTAATGATCTTGTGGTTAAACTTCTGTATGTCTAACAGGCCTAGGGCAAACCTTCTTTTGCGCCAACAATTTTTCTAACATGGCCATTTTTTTTTTTTCCCCAACAATTTGATGTTCCACTTAGATTTTTGTATAAATACGGAGTACGGAACTAATAAAATAAAAAATAAGACAAGACACTTGGTTCTCTGAACAACGACGAGATACTTGTAAAATCTGTGAAAACATAAATACTATTACATGATCCTCGCTAAGTTTAAGGAAACGTGGAACTTATTCTGATGGCCGTTTTACTGGATCTGTATTCCCACTAACAATGTCCCCAGCATGTGCAAAGTTTAAAGGAATACTATACTACATGTATTCTGATCACCTTGCATAATTTGAACTTATTGAGTGCATGGGCAGGTTCTGACTTTCCAGCACAGGATACTCGACATTACTATTTTCTGTTTGGAAACCAGTGGACAGCTCTGCTGATTCACCTAGGAGTCCTGGTGTCTCCTCTTCCGTATTCAGTCCTAACCAAGGGTGGAGCAAAAGTTTCCTCAGTCTGTTGAGCTCATCAGCGACCTCTTTCATGGAGGGCCTATTGCTGCCGCACATATCAAGACAATTCTGTGCTAGCTCTCCAAGTCCTGTAATCAGTTCAATGCTCTCTTGCTCTTTTATGTGGCTGGCCACCACTGCACATAGATTGTTCTGTTTCATTGCAGACAGGAAATTTGAAGTCAAGCTTCGTTTTTCTCAGGCCCGTACAATTTTAGTGGAACCTCACCGGTGAGGACCTCAAGGAGAATAACCCCAAAAGCTGTAGACATCACTTTTTTTCAGTCAGTTGGCATGTCTGCATGTACTCTGGGTCAAGGTAGCCCACGGTGCCCTGAACCATGGTTACATACTGCTCTTTATCAGATGGGGCTAGTATGGAGGCTCCAAAGTCGGAGACTTTGGCCATGTAGTTTTCATCAAGAAGGATGTTGGAGCTTTTCACATCACCATGGATAATTGGGGGAGATGCATAGGAATGTAGGAAGCTGAGTCCTTCAGCTGCCTCATGTGCAATCCTTAGGAGGGTGCTGAACGAGATTTGCAATGTCTCGTTCCAACCATGGATGAGCTGAAACAATGTGCCATTTGGGATGAACTCATAAACTAGCATAGGAACTTCCACCTCGAGGCAGCATCCCACAAGCTTGACTATGTTCTTGTGATTGATTTGAGATAGTATTAGCATTTCCTGACCAAAGTCCTTCTTCTGCCTTTCATCAATGAGTGTACATCTCTTAATTGCAGCAGGCATGTTACCCTTAACTATACCCTTGTAAACTATTCCGTGTCCTCCTCTCCCAATTATTCTGCTCTTATCATAGTTGTTTGTGGCATGTATGAGTTCTGCTTCACTAAATACCGTGAATGCAAGACCCTTTTCTGACTTCATTGTATCAAACAGAATCAAGCCTCCATGTTGGCGAAAATACTCCTGTTTAATATTTTTCAGCTTTCTCTTCTGAAGAATGATATACCCGCAGAAACAGAAAATCATGAGAGCAACAGAGCCCATTGTAACTCCTGCATAACAGAACCGGCAAACAAGCGAATAAGATGAAAAATGTCTTTCCAATTTGTACAAGAGTATAAACTATGTATGTTATTCAATTTTAGTTGGCACCATGTTTTGCAGCCATGCACATTAGCATCTTAATTGTTGGTTGATGTTTGACACATATTTCATATAACAATATTATATTTTCTGAATAACTACTTTCTCTGATGCAGAGCAATTCCCAGTTGATGGAGCTAGCTGAGGGTGTTACCTATTACTAAGACGGTATCAAGGACGCATGAATTGTTTTTCTCATAATATTTCCTTCCTGCTGGACAAGAACATCGGTATCCCCCAATTGTGTTGTGACAATTACCATCTGAAGGACATGGGCTCCCATGATTGCATTCATCCACATCTGCATGAAGTAATATAACACATAAGGCATGGGAAGATGTATATTTAGCTAAATATATAAGCTGATCGAAGGTTGTTACCTTGACATCCATCTGGAAGATATGGATTGCCCCCATAGCCTTGAGAACAGTTGCACACATACCCTGGACCACTTGTTGAATCAACACACATGCTGTTAGTGCTGAGGCACGCATACGTACCTGTGAGGTTCCTTTGGGCCACCTGACAAGAAGTGTCATTTCTTATAGTCCAGTCAAGCACCACAGGCGCCTGCCCAGCATCCGTGTCGTTGAATTTGGTCGTGTTGACATATGTCGTGTTGAAGGAAAATGCCGCTGCCTCCATTACCACAGCGTAGCTGCACTGGAGGCCACCAAACCTATTAGTAGTATGGTTTGTTTTATCAACATTAGTCTGGTTTGTTTTGATGACTTCGAGGAATATCTCTAACGAGTCCATCCCCTTTGGTATGGGTGTCTGGCAGCAGCCCTTCCCTGAACATGAGCTGCCATCAGACATGTTCCGGCCGCACGTCGAGACGCAACCACTTATGTAATCCGAGTCGTCGTCGGGGTTGCCAATGATGCCAATGGCGAAGCACCCGATCACAGTGTACTTGTTGCGAGTGTCTGAGAACCGGAAAGGGGGGTTGTTTCTAACAATGTCGCTCACCACTAAATAGCTACTACTATTATCAGTCTGCTCTTGTACCACCATGGAGGAGTTCATGTGCCAAGTGTCGTTGTAGCAGTAGGATGTGATGGGGTTGAGCACGCGAATGGTGCTATTGGTCAAGGAAATGTCCAGGAGCTCATGGCCACTGATGAATGGTTTGGAGATGCCATTTTTGTCCGGCTCACAGGTGACATCGAATTCTCCTGACGCAGAGCAGTTGGCGCCGATGCCAAACGGGTACAATATCTGAACATCGCCACACTGCGTCTGGCATGCAGAACCAGGAACCGCTGTTGCAGGGACGCAGTGTCCCGCAACGAGTAGAAGACCAAGGCCAAACTGAACAAGTTCCATAGTTTTGGCCTGCAAAAGTAGAAGGGAACAAATGTTCGGTAACCAAAAATCTAAATGATACAATGTACTGTAACCATAAGAGTGGCCATAGTAACTTTGCTTTGTACTCCCTCTATCCTCAAACATAACGTAGACTAGATTTTATGTTATATTAGGGATAGAATTGACCCGTACAACATTTTCTTACTCAGCGTGGTGGAGCTGATCAAATTACATCCCTAGATAGCCAATATCTAAGTATGTAATCCATATATATAGAATAATCTGAACTTTTAGATCAATTCCACACTTAAATCAACAGAAAACTTGGTGGAAACATAAAAGTTGTAAAGGAAAAACAGCAACAGTTGCATGTTTGTACACAACGCACAAGGCTGACTGGATAAGGATATGTGTGGGCTCACTACATCGCATATGGACGGCCAAGGAATGAGGGATGCATAAGGACAATAGGTTTGCTGCCAAAAGCTATTGTTCCCCAGCGAGTGCTCGACAAGCATATAAACACTATAGATTGGGCCACAAAAACTAAAAAAAATAACTATGCATGCCTTTCTCCCATACCTAGGGGTCAGCCTATAGCACATTACCGCTCTTGCCCTTCATCTTGGGTAGGGTGTAAGGAAACTGGACCGTTGGCCCATGTAGTATGAATTTTGGAGTTTAATGATCAACATAACGATTTGGACTAACATTATTTCTGCTAGTGTTTTTGGATATAGTTCAAAGGGTGAAAGGGGTTTGGGATTAGGCAAAGTGGTGATCCAAATGATCACCTCAAGCAAGACATTCGAAGGATTGTTGAAGACATACAAGATCATGCAAGAGTTTAAGGCACAAGGTGGAACCAAGCGGGGCGCGATGATCACGAACAAACAAGCCAAGAAAAGGAACTGCAAGGCGTTAGACCCTTAGGTTGTCGGACCAATAGGGAGCAAGTGCTAAGTAGAAACAACATTAAGGAAGGAGTTCGACTCTACTATCGCACTGTTCACCAAGAGCAGCGTGTGTTGTAGGCGTTGAACCCTAGCTACAGTAAGGGCGTCGGACCATTTTAGCAGGGTCCAACAATGTTCCAGATAGGAAAAGGGGAGTCAGACCCTAGCTATAGTAGAGGCATCATACCATTTTAGCAGGGCCAGACAGTGTCCAGTAATTAAGGTTCTAGAGAGGAAAATGGGTAAATACAATGAGGGGACAACCGGCAAGGGCAAGATAAGCATTCAAAGATACATTCAAGTGTCATCTTTTAACATCATATGATCTTGCCTTTGCATTACATTCTAGCAAGTAGATTGTATTTTAATTTTTTTATCTATTATTTGCTCGCTTTGGTCATGTTGTCATCAAGCATCAAAAAGGAATATTGTAAGCAAAATGGAGCCTTGGCCCATTTAGTTTGGATTTTGGTGTTTGATGATCAACATAACCATTTGGACTAACATTATTTGCTAGTGCATTTGGATATTATTCAAAGGGTGCAAAAGTGGTTGGGACTTAGGCAAAGTGATGATCTAGATAGAACCAAGCCGAATGCGAAGATTACGAAGAAATAAGACATGAAATGGAACTACAAGGCGTTAGACCCAAGGGAGGTGTCAAACCCTGAGGTTGTGGGGACCAATAGGGAGCGAGCCCTAAGCAACAATAGCGTTCAGCAAGGCGTCATGCCCAAAAGAAGTAAAAAAGTGCGGTGTCGAACTATACTATCACACTATTCACCAAAGGTAGCATGCGCATCAGGCGTGAGACCCTAGCTATAGTAAGGCCATCAGACCATTTTAGAAGGGTCTAACAATATTACAGAGAGGAAAAGGGGCATCAGACCCTAGCTATAGTAGATGCATTATACCATTTTAGTAGGGTCCAACAATATCTATTAAAGTTCCAGAGAGGAAAAGGGGTTGGACTAGTCTAACTGGTCATTGTACCAGATGCTACACTGGTGTTCCCAACAACAGCAACGACTAGTTCAATGGTCATATGCGGGACGGGCGTCGAACCCTAACTACAGTAGGAGCGTCAAATCATTTTATTAGGGTCTGACTGTAAGCAAAAAGCTTTACCATGGTTCCAAAAGCTATATCTTCCATGGGGCCGTAAATATGAGTCCCATCCAACTATTTGAGGTGTGAGGGTAAGAAACTTGTGAGGGTGTTAATATACCATTTTAAATCGCTCCACTTGCATAGTGCATGCTTAGTGATACACTTGGTGATTAGTGTAGGTGCTTTACAAAGAGATTAGGCTCTTTGTCCACGCTTATGTGCTTGCTCTAGATTTAGGCCTAGTGTTCAGTTAGGTTTGCATACCTATTGCTTTAGGTGCTTGCGCCCACCATGCTTTTACACCTTTTGGCCTTGTGGTTTTGCGAGACCACACCAACTCATTTGTGGTGTGGTCGCCACCGAAGCCTTCGGAGTATCCTTTTGATAGGAAACCGAGGGAATGAAGCATGCAGATGGTTTGGCCAAAAGCTCAATAGGGAAAATGGCAGGGAGCAGTCTAGGAGAGGCATTCTGGAGACCCACTTGCGTGCGTTGAAGGCCTGGTGCTATCAACTGGGTTACCTGACTAGGACCTTAGCCGTTGTGAGGGCTTCCTTGCGAGGGGCTCCAATGAGGACTGGGGAAAGATTACACGCTTCTCAATACCTTAGTAAAATACTAGTCATCGACGTGAGTTTGCACCTCTATCACAATTAAGCTCCCGTACTTACATTGTGTACCTCTAGTTGTGTGCTTTACCTTCCTAGTTTAGTCGATATGTTAGTGAAAGGATGTTTTTGGACAGCTAGTTGAAAGAATTGGAACCTAGGTTACATAACTCTTTTGTGGTAGAGATAGCAACACACTTAGCTAAACCTTAGATGCAAATCTAGATAGTTCATTTATTGCATAGGTTTTGCTTAGGTTGGAAATTATAGGTCATAGTATAGAAATAGAGTTTTAAGTTGCCTACATCCACGTCCTCTCTTAGGCGTCAAAAGTTCCTTTCATTGGGGAGATTTGGAGCCTACCCTTTTAAGCATAGTTGTTGGATTGAAAATGACATTACTAATGACAGATACATATGTAATTAGGACATAGAGGAGCTAATTCCCCATGACTTGAATCCATTATATTGTTTCAATAAATTTTGAATACTTTGACCCTATATATTGGTATACAAGGAAGCTTGTTGATATGAAGATGGCGGAGAGCATCCGGGAGGCTTGCGGAAGGCACATCAGAGATGCACTTTGCGCCGAGGGGAAGGCCCGAGGCTACTGTGATTTGATCTTTTATTGGAAATTATGACCGAAGAAGAGCCAAATATATAGAGGATTAGCTCAAAGTTATTGGGGTTCGGCGGACCCAATGATATATTGTAGATCCATCCTATAAACTACACCGGCTAACTTCATAAGTACTGGCCGGTGGGGTCCTACCCCCGATTAAAAAATCTTTTGTTATTTTTTTTTTTTTTGAATTTTGAAAATGTGAAATCTGAATTCACATTAGGGGGCGCTCTTGTCAACCGCCCCTAATGTGGATGAATATTAGGGCTAAAGTCCATCAAGAACCGCCCCTAATGTTGACTTTTGTAGTAGTGTATTCAATATTCAAAATTAAGTTTGTGGATAACTCATGTCAGTACGTGCATTTGGGAATGAACCTGCCGGAGCCAGAACAGGGGGGGAGCAGCTCGTGGGTCAGGGTTGAGTGTGAATGTATAGAGGAAGAAGAGGACAAGATATATAAGGTGTAGAAAGAGATATTTGATCTGGGCCCTCCATTTTTTTTTTGTAATAAGGGTCAAAAACTGAGTGACGGTTGCCCTTGAATCACTTTGAAGTAGCTACGCCGACCCTCTCCATCACTGCGCTACACACTTGTATGTGTCCATATCCCATTCGCGTCCTCATATATTATACAAATCCGAAAGTGTAAATTGACAATTTGAGGCCCTAAACGGATTAGAACTGAAAAGTGGTCAACTACAAAGTTTCATAACTTTTCGAGATCTACATTTCATATTTAGGAAGTTTTTCCGTCCGAGGTCGTTCTTAAATTTGAATTTCAAATTTGAGACATTTGAACACGCCTTTTGCATGACTAGATGATTTCGAACTAAAAGTGGTCAACTATAAAGTTTCATAACTTTGCGAGAGATCTACATTTCATATTTAGGAAGTTTTTTTTCGTCGAGGTTGTTTTACTTAAATTTGAATTTCAAATTTGAGACATTTGAACACAGACTTTTGCATGACTAGATGATTTCCAACTAAATGGTGGTCAACTACAAAGTTTCATAACTTTTCGAGATCTACATTTCATATTTAGGAAGTTTTTTTCCGTCCAAGGTCGTTCTTTTACTTAAATTTTAATTTTTAGTGCCTCATTTTAAAATTCGGCAACCCACTGTAGGGCGCCTCAATATAGAGCCCCCTATTGTGGATCACATTAGGGGTAGGTGATTGAACCGCCCCGATAACAGTAGGGGCGGCTGGTACACGAGCCACCCCTAATGTGTCATCATTAGGGGCGGTTCGTCAACAGCCGAAGTTTTTCGATACATTGGGGGCGGCTCAAAATATGAGCCGCCCCTAATGTAAATGTCAGGCGCTCTCTTTGTTGGCTTTTGTAGTAGTGATATGTTCGTGCTTGCATATCCATATCCATGAATATTTAGAGGGATCCCTTTGGATTCCTGATGCTTTGAACAATCAAAGCAAGGTTTAGTATACGTTGCCTAGAGCAAAGATCTGCATCTGAAACGGATTGTGAAAAACAGTAATAGGAACGAAAAATAGCATATGAAACGCAAAACGCAACATCGACCTTCAACATCAAGCGTATGGATAAACGGATTGAATAATTGCGTGAAATATAGTATAAAAGTACCTTGGACACGGAGGTGTTCATTTGGGCGCAATTGTTCTTTATCTTCCGCTAAGAGTCCGAGAGCATCTCTTGCCAGCAGTATAATATAAGGTCCCGAAACCAGCGTCCTACTTATACCTGAGAAGATCCCCATAAAAATGACATCTGGCAACTCAATGCACAACCTGACAGCGTAGGTCAAGTCGTCTACAACGACAATGTGTATATATTGTCCAAAAAAAAAAAGACATCTGGCGACTCAATGCACGTACAACCAGACAGCGTAGGTCAAGTCGTCTACAAAGACAATGTGTATATGTGTATATATCATGTAAAACGACACACCATCTTCTCGAGCTTTTGCAGAACAATATTCAAAGCTACTGGCGTAACAAACTTTTTGTTCTGTCACTAGAATCATCTGAGCATATACACATTAGTACACACGACAACACGCTTCCACCGTTCATTTTTAACTGTCGTTCTCACTTTTCTAGAATTCAAATGTACTCAACATTGATTTAATATATAAAAAATATAAAATTCATGATACATAATTAGCATATGCTTAAAAAACTTGATGTAATAATTGGCCTGATTCTATCTCTTGATAGATGAAGTCGGATTAATTTCCATTATCTAAAAAAATATTTAGCATGTTTAGATAGATTGTGACATCTATTTTTATAATAAACTTATGTTTGTCAATATTTTCTACAAATCTAATAAAACTTAAGAAAGCTCGACCAGTATGAATATCACATAACACTTACAAGGAGATGAGGGATTACTTACATGCATCTCTTTGTACACACTGCTAACTAAAAGGGTCTTTCAAAAAAAAGTGCACATGCCGTTGTGGTACTATAGACTATCACTTCGATTAAAAAAAAATTTAGAGCTATGTGAGAATTATCCCTTTAGGCGTTGTTTGGATATTGTTAGATTCAGCTTAATCCACATGTGTTGGGGTGTGTATTGGTGTGGAATTTAGTTAAAGTTCCACTCCCACCCCAATTCATTTGGATTGCTGCAAATGCGACAACATTCAAACAAGGCCTTATGAAGGTCAAAGACTAGCTAGTTCTTTGAGTTATCTAGATTCAAATGCACAATAATAATAATACTAGATTTTGGGAGGATAAGTGCTTAGGAAGCTTTATATACTCTCAAAGAACAATATCCATCTTTTTATAATATCGCTATGAAAAAAAAAACAGGTTTCAGTTGTTCAGTCTTTAGTTCTAGACCACTTAATCTTATGTTCCACTGCACAGAGCACTCATTGGTGATAAGCTAGCAAAATGGAATGCGTTGGTTGCAAAAGTAGCATTTGTGCAAGTAGATGACCGACCAAATTTAATTATATGGAATCTCAATACCAAAAGGTTCTTCTACAGTACAGTCAAATAAACCAAATTACGCTTCATGTTCAAAGGCCATTTGGACGTTAAAAAAGTGCCTTTTAAAACTAAGGTTTTCAACTGGTACTTTATGAAGGAGGTAATTTTAATTAAAGATAATCTTATGAAGAGGAATTGGAAATGTGTGAAACTTGTTGCTTTTGCAACAATAAGAAACTATTCAACACTTGTTTTTTGATTGTCATGGGGCCTTGGCAAAGAAATGAAGACTCCAAATTGGCGACCCCAAGTTTGTGTGGGGAGCAAATGCAATTATTTGGTCTATTTAGTTGAGCCAAAATGATGTGATTTTTGATGAAATGAGTGTCAGATTCGGCCAGATTGGGCCGGAATTGACACGTGAATTGGGGAATTGAGAGGAGAGGAGGAGGAAGGGGATGACGACGGGCGGCGGTGGCGTATGGGCGGCGGCCGCGCCTGCCTTGAGCGGCCGGGCGGCGGTAACATGCGAAAAGGCCCGGAGGCGGCGGCGGCGGGCACGGAAGTCCAAGGCTAAGATATATTTTTATTGCTTACTTATCCTCTAGAGATTATATGCCTCTTGCTTATATATAGCCCGACTAGTGGGACTTGTAATCTAAGCAATCTCTATAAGGTTTCTTATACGATCGGAATAGCTTTTACAAGCAATCCCTATTTATTTATTTCCTAATAAGGGTCTCCCTTATAGATGAGATAGCCCCTTGCACACAAAAAATTACCTAAGATAATCCTAACTTGAAAGCGAAGCAAACCCTCGAGTCGACGGGAAGGAAAGCGCGGCGGGGCAGGTGAGACCTGTAGCGCGCCCTCGCCCCCTCCCCGGGCCGGCGACCGTCGCGTTTGGCCTAATTAGCCACTCTCTCGGGCTGGCGCAATTCTGGTTCATGACATTTTCCCGCCGCTCGACGAGGGCGGCGCGGCCCACGCCGCCCAACCCACCAGGTGGTGGCGAAAAGGCACGCCGACCGAGAAGTGACAACCTGTGCCCGGCAGAGGACGAGAGGGCCGCACTTATCGTTGTCGCCGCTGTAGATGCCGGCGCCCTTGTCGGAAGAAGAGAAGTCGAGGTGGAGATCGCCGGCGAGATGCTGAACTTGAAGCTCACCGGGGCTGCATCGGAAGGAACGCTCCGCCCATGCACGACGGACGACGAGGGGCCGAGGGTGCCCGATGTACCGATCATCCGGGCGAGCTCGGGGGTGGAGACGTGTAGGTGTAAGTCGCCGGCACTATCACCTTTGCATGGAGCCCCGTGTTTTTTTCCCCGCTGGGTTTACCGCGGTAAACCGCGGTTACCGAAAAACCGGTCCGTCCCCAACACGGACCGGCGGGTATAAAAGAAGCCAAATTCAAAATGTAAAATTTGAAAAAAATCGTTGAAAAAATCTGTAAAATAGTTCGTGATTTATAGAAGCCAATGGTGTAAAATTTTTTAAATTTGAGTTCGTTTGGTATAAAAAATTTGAATTGAAGTTTGAAAAAACGCGGCGCTGGGTCGCCCGGTCCAAGGCCCATGAGGCCCATTGGCCTCCCCGGCCGCGCGGATAAGGCGGCGTGGCAAGCGCCGGGGGGTCAAACGCGCCCCCCAGGAAGCTTATCCGCTCCGCTCGCGTCGCCCGCGTCCGCCCCGCCGCCCGTCGCCGCCGCCTTCCCCGTATATGCTACGCCGTTGATTATTTGTATGCCACCACATTTTGTTACCGTATTGACTTATGCTATTTATTTCCGCATTGTGTGCCACTTTTTACATCAAAATGTCCAAAGCAACTACCAAAAATTCCTTCAAAAAAATTTAAAAAAAAAAAACTTCCCGGCGGTTTGAATTTATACCACCCCGGTTTGGAATATATACCGCTCAAACCGGCATAAATTCCAAACCGCCCGCCCATCAATTTATACCGAACGCCGGCGCCGTTTGAATTCAGCTACACCAAACTTCAAACCGATCGTAATCGTCCGTTTAATGCAGAATCGACCGGCGGTTTGGCCGGAGGCCGGGTTTTACCGGAATCCGGCCGGTAAAAAAAACGGCATGGAGTCTGCCGCAGTGAGACATGTCGGCGACGAGGCGCGACGAGGTGAAGTCGAGGAGGCAGCCGTGAGAGGAGGTCGGCCGGGCGTGCGGACGGGGCCCCGTTGCATCTCCTTTGTCCACTGGCGCCAACCGTGACGTTGTCGAGCGCGGAAGAAGACGCCGCCGTTGTTGTCGAAGAGGAGGACGGCCCGGGGCGTCCTCGACCCTAACGTCGGTCGGTCGCCCGCAGTGAGGAGGACGCTAGCCGGGAACGCCCGATCTTCCCGAGGGCGGTTGGGTAGGTGGAAGCCCACCGCTACGCCATGCGTACGGACGTTTCTCCCTAGCAGAAGTCCCGGAGAAGCTCAAGGCCGGGGATATAGTAGCGGTGGAAGTACCTCACGATGCCATGTTGGAGGCTCCACTCCTCGGTGCGGAAGCCCGCAACTCGATGGCGTTGGCGATGATCCCGAGCTCCTTGTTTGTAGTTGTGCCCAATTACGGCTTCGCTGATCATGTGCGATTGTCGCCCCCCTTCGATGTCGTCCATGGCAGCATCAAGACGCTGTTGTCCTGGTATGCGTCACACCGGGGCAGCCGCTATGTCGCCGCCGATGCCGCCCGATAGGCCGCGGGCGGTGGTCGTGGCGGCGCCGCCTGCGGCGTCCTCGTCCGGGCGTCGTCCGGCCGTCGCCGCTAGCGGCGGGCAAGGTCGATGGCCTCCTCCATCGAACAAGGCTCGAACCATTCGAAAGTGTTGCGAAGAGCGTCCCACGGGCCTCCCACGAGGAGGGCCGACACGGTGGCGCTGTCCCTCGAGTTCCATGCGTAGTGCATAGTTCTCGGCTAGGGGCGTCGATGTAGTCATTCGGCTTGCCTCCTCGGAAGGCGGCGTCGCCCCGGCGCGTCGAGGTAGGTGGGTGGTCCGGCGATGGCGTGGGCGGTGAGTGAACTCGTCCTACTCGATCGGAGTTCTTCTTGGACATATCCATGAACCGCATCAAAGCAATACCCCAATGAGGTGGAAAGCGGCGAACTCATAGTCGGCCCGGGCGATTTCCAAGTTAAGCTGAAAGAAGAGTTCCAACTGCGGCTGTAGGCCGGAGGTCGGGGTCGTCGGTCGCCGTCTCGTACTCCCCGGACTTGCGACGCCGCGTGACGAAGCGAGGGAGATGTGATGCCGTGGGTGGCACCATGGTCCCGAGCCCGCGGTGGCACGGTCGGGGGCGCCGCGGGTGGCACCCGGGGTAGGGGCAGGGCACCGCGATTGACGCCGTCTCTCCGGGAGTCCCGCACGCTGCGGGTGTCGGTGGAGAGGAGAGGGCAGCCGGTGGTGCGGTGTCGCCGATGACGGCCGAGCGTCACCAAGAACGCCATCATCTTCCTCCAGGCCGGAGGATAGCGGTCGGAGCCGTCGGCCTAAATCCCGCGGCCGAGGGGGGCGGCGGCGGCCCCGTGCCCGGCCCGCGGCAGTCACTGGGCTGTCCTCCGGCGTGGTCGTCGTGCGTGCAAATCCTCGATGTGATGCGGACGCATCTCCGCGCGGAGGCGAGTCTCTATGTCGTCGGCGCCCGGCCGATCCGGCCTTGCCGATTGTCGTCGAGGAGCGCCTTCGCCATCAGCGGTGAACTCCTTCATCTCCTGGGCCATGGGTGGTGGGAATCGCCCCGTCTCCGGATACCAGCGCTGTCGATTCTGGCTGGATTGGGCCGAATTGACACGTGAATTGGGGAATTGAGAGGAGAGGAGGTAGGGGATGACGACAAATAAGCGGTGGGCGTGGGCGCAGCGACGCGGGCGAGGGCGCCCCAGCGGAGCGCGGAGGCGGGAGCACGGGCAGTCCCGAAGGCTAAGATATATTTTTATTGCTTGCTTATCCCATAGAGATTACATGCCTCTTGCTTATATAGCCCGACTAGTGGGACTTGTAATCTAAGCAATCTCTATAAGGTTTCCTTATACGATCGGAATACCTTTTTACAAGCAATCCCTATTTATTTATTTCGTAAATAAGGGTCTCCCTTATAGATGAGATAGCCCCTTGCACACCAAAAATTACCTAAGATAATCCTAACTTGAAAGCGAAGCAAACTCGAGTCGTGACGGGAGAGGGAAAGCGGGCGGGGGGCCCGGGCCCCCTGCGCGCGCGCGCTAGCCCCCCTCCCGGGCCGGGCGACCGTCGCGTTTGGCCCAATTAGCCACTCTCGGGCTGGCCCAATTCGTTCATGACAATGAGGATTTATTCTTACTTGCAGATTATTTTCAGGGCCACATATTAGACACGCTTTTGGTCTATCCTTTAAAAGGAGAACGACAAGCCAACTCTATAGTGGGCATGTTGTAAGTTAGAGGCTGCATCAATGGAGATTTTCGTCAAGCATGGGTCGTTGTCTTTTAATAGATTTATTGCTTAAATAGGTGCATGCGTTTTTTTTTGTTTTTTTTTCTGCTCTTTGAGGGCTTGCGTTCTTTAGCCGGAGGCTAGACTGTAAAGGGACAGTTAAGTGCGTAACTTATGCAGACGCCATAATAAAAATTCTTTTTCCTAAAAAAAATATACAAACAAGGTCATTTGTTCGTATCACCCACCGTTTGCTAAGAACCGGGAGTGGTACCTTTTGTCCTTGCTGTTTCGCTGTCACATTCATTCTCTAGCTTCACAAAATGTACTATTTCTCCAAAACAACAAATCGAGTTGGAAATCTATAGCGATCAATTTGTTGAATTGGAGAGAGACGATGGAGACGCTTAGACTTGTAACTTCACACACAGACACAAAGTCTCCCAAAGTACAAGTTTTTCCATAATCATTTTCACATTAGACGTTTACTGAGACATACTGAAGTCCATATATGCTAAATATTAGCCATATAATATGATGTGATAATTGGGTCCATAAACGCTAGCTTAACCAAGTGCTGTGAGATATTCGTCATAACTCATAACGCACCAAACTTGTTCTAATCAGTATGACCGCCTAGATATCCAAAACATTGATACGAACAAGTATGTTTGCAGCTAGATACGAACCAACCCTAAGTCAACCATGAATTTAGTTAACAAAGCAATAACTAATTAAAAATTAGGCATACAATTTGCAAGAAAATAATATTGTGGCAACAACAGGGACGAAGCCCAGAGATACTCCGTGGGGGAGTCGAAGGTCGCCTTCTACCTCTAGCAGCTCCTGCATCTTCATCCATGGGGCTCCACCTGTTCAGCGGTGGTAGGGGAGCTTGAGCGCATGTTGCCATACCGCTGGCTTCGTCGCTGGGCAACAGATGATATTCATTCCACAACTCAAAAACAATGATTTTAACTATTTTTTTTTTCCTCGCTCATATCTAGATCCAGATGGAAGTCATGATCCCTATTCATTTGGACCCTAAAATCATTGCCAGTAGAATCTTTTGCCCCTACTCAAATTACTCGGGCCTCCAAAGATGTGAGCTAATTCCATTTTTAAATGGCATACCACCATATACGGATAGAATGAGTAGGATACAAACAAAAACCTAATTAAGTTGATAATGTAGCACTAAAATAAAAAAAGAACATTAGACTCGCATATTCGCCGATATTCTTATCATCTAGAACCATCTCCAACTCGAGAGCAAAACTTTTTCTATTTAGATTTGCAATTTAAGGGTTGCCCTTCAAAGGCTTCTTTTTTTTTTTTTTGAGATTACACAAGCATAACGCAGACGCTCAACACGCACGCACACTCACCCCCTATGAACACACGCACGCAAAACCCTACCCCTATAAAGACCTTCGAAGGATTTTCTACTCGAGCTACAATTCCATCCAGAGGAGAAGGAAACAACATAGGCTCTTTTAATTATATGTAAAGGTGAATTTTTGGGACGATCCGTAACATTGATCTCTTTTGGAAATTGATTTACAAGCACACTATCGCCCTTGAGTTCTTGATTTGCAAAGGCAGTATGTTCGCTAGTCCCTCTGATTGGATTTCTAGTTGAGATTCCAATTGTATCCATTTTCTTAAAAAAAATGTGCCATATCCAAAAAAAAATGTATAGTCGTGAGCATCCCTATGAAACGCACCCTAATATCCTCTTTGGATGGAATTTGTCATAAAAAAAAGTTTTAGGTTGTTTTTTGAGTTGTGAATGAATATATGTCATATTAGAAACGTCATCACAAAATCATTTTTGTATGGCCTTTTCAATGGAATATATATGCGGTTAACAACGCTACTCTTATTAGAATTAGACGACGAAATTGGAAATCGGTCTTCGAAGGCGGTAAAACTACATTCCACTTGTCCAGTGCGGATTGCGCGTTGTGGATCGGAGCCTTCGGAGGCAAACTGCGGGTCAACAATTGCAGTGCCACGTACGTTTGCGTCTGCAGACCGTATGTCCAGCAGGACAATTATTGCCTTTGGGCGGCCGTCCATTCATTGACCGACCAATCGAGTTAGCTAACTGTCGAAAATAACTTCTTGGGAGGATACCGGCATAGAGCGCCTGAGTGCGAGTTTTTTTACCACTTCTAAAGAAAGATAGCTTTCATCTCCCTCATCCCATCTTGATCTCCTTGATTCGATTCTCTCCCCATATTCCTCTTTCATCAATCAATAGAGGCTTTGCTGATCTATCGATTCATACTGGTTTCTCATCCTTTCCCCTGACTTGCCTTAGCTTTAGCCTGGTCAAAGTTCGTCATCTCCGGTGATTCCGGCGACTGTGCCTTCCAGATTCAATGCAGCGTGGATTTGCTAGCCATCGCCACACTCTGCTCGCCTGTCAGCTCGCACATCGCGCATCGCTCGTCACCACCCGCCCTAGTCCCTCGCCACTGCACGCCGCTCGTGCTTGCGGCAGTTCCCTCCCCGCACTCTACTTACCCCCGCTTGAACTTCGAGCACTGCTCATCCACCATCTGCCACAGCGCTGCGTGTTTGTTTAGTCGCTGCCATACCCTGCACTGCTGACTGCCATCCTTAGCCCAATTTGTCATACGAGGCCTCTCAGCTCTTCTGCATCCAATTGTGGCCAGAGGCTTGCTGCTCGGGGCGATTAAGGAGATCCCTGCAGTAGATTTGTCCGCCCTTGGTGGTAGTGTTTTTTTTTTTTTTTTTTTTGCCAAGTTGGAGTAGAAGAAAATTTCCGTTCAAACAGGAATCCGAGGTAAGAGTCCTGGCATCTATTAAGATTTCTTTATAGCACTGGCACCCTCCTTTGGCTATGTGCAGGAGATTTTAATGAGGACAATATACAGAAGGTGAATGGAATGCTAAAGTCGATTGGATCGGGGTTTGCCAAATGGAAAATTTTTTGGATTACTTCCCTTCACCGAGGTAACTCATATTCAAACAACGGAGTCTCGATCACTGTGCTTTGTTGATTGATATGATACGTCATGCAAAAATTGTTCAACGAGGGAGATCTCGTATTTTTAGATATGAAAATATGTGGACTAGAGATAATACCTATGAGGATCTAGTTAATACTAGTTCGAGTCTGTAGTGCAAAAAAGTTTAGAAGGTGTGAGGTCCTCTCTTTAAATATGTAAAGGTCCTTGCGTAATTGGAGCTATAATGTCTTTGGATCTGGTCAAGGGGAATCTTATCTTAACAAACTAAGGAAGGATCTTGAAGAGATTCATAACAAATCATGCAATGGAGGGATAACGGATGAAGAAAAAGGCTCTTCTACATAAGATCTCGGGAATTATCGACGTGCTATGCATTAAGTGGTAGTTTAATTCCGTCGCCGACGACGAGGCGCCAATGGTGACTTCCGAGAATCTCCGTGATCCGCCGGGTGCTCACCCTTCTGGAGGTGCCTCATAGGGGTAGGGTTTGGCGACGTGTGTTCATAGGGGTGAGTGTGCGTGCGTGTTGTTGTGAGTGCCCGCGTTGTAATCGTGTCATTCTCAAAAAAAAAAAAAAAAAAAGATCTCAAAAACAATGGTTATCGAAGGGGATAGGAATACATCCTGTTTTCATGCGAGATGTCGGGATCAAGCTAGACAAAATAAAATTTTCTCTTTAAAGAAGAGGATGGAAACGCAGTTTGTCATCTCCAAAAAGACCTAGAAAATTTGGCTATGAAGTATTATAGTAGGTTGTTTTCTTGCCGAAATTTTAGACCCAAACGAAGTGGTCTAGTATGTACCTCGAAAAGTGACAGATGATATGAATCAAAGACTTTGTAGACCTTTTAGTGCAAATGAGTTAGAAAAGGCTTTCTTCATGATGAAGCCAAATAAATCTCTAGGACCTCATGGTTTTACTGCAGGGTTTCTACCAAAAACATTGGTCCTTATCAAGAATGACATTTGCTAGGCAGTTTTGAATTTTTGGGAGGAGGTGATCTTCCAACATAGGTAAATATAACAATCTTGGTGTTAATTCCAAAAGTTAAGCAACCTCAAGACTGTCCACAGCTTTAGACCTATTTCGCTATGTAATGTCCTTTATAAAATATGTTCAAAAGTTCTAGCGAATAGATTGAGGGAGATATTGAATGACATCATATCCAAGAACAAAGTGCTTTTTGTTCCCCGGAAGATTGATTACTTGATAATGGTTTGATGGCCTATGAATGTATTCACTATTTGAATAGAAAGAAAGGCAAAACAGGGTTTATGTGCAATAAAGCTAGACATAATAAAGGCCTATGATAGAGTGAAATGGGATTATCTCGAGAAGCATTACGATAAAATTGGGATTTGCGGACTCTTGGGTTTCAATTATTATGAAATGTGTTCGAACAAAGAAGTTTCTCAATCCAAGTAAATGGTCAACTATCTCAATTTTTCACTCCCTCCGGAGGCATTAGACAAGGAGATCCTATATCTTCCTACCTTTTTTTTCTCTTGTGTGCAGGGGCTTGTCATGTTTATTAAGGTTTTCGTAATCCTAGTTTTTATCAAAAGGCATAAGGGTTGGCATACACACGCCTTGATCTCACACCTCTATTTTGTAGATGATTGCATTATATTTACTCTCAAGCTTCAATGAGGGGTGCAGAGACTCAATAACATTCTTGAAGCCTATAATAGGGGTTCGTGGATAGTGCATTAATAGGTTGAAGTCTCGCAATTTTTTTTTTCAAAGAAGAATTGTTCGGATGATACAAAAAAAGAAGTCATACAAGTTTTAAATATTCAAAGAGAAACACTTGAGGAAAAAATATTTGGGTCTCCCTACATCGTTAGGGACATTCTACAACTCGTGCCTTTGAGAAAAACCTCTACAAGAATTTATAAACTAGTAAATGGTTGGAGTGAGAGGAATTTATGTTCGACCGAAGAGAAGTTCTTATCCGTGTTGTGGCACAATCAATCCCTACATATTCTATGAGCTATTTTGACTTATCCAAGACCACGGGCAAGAAAATTACATCAACAATTGCAAGGTATTGGTGGGGAGGAGATGGTGATAAAAGGAAGATACATTGGAGGAAGTGGTCGAAATAACTCACATGAAAAAGGAGGAGGTATGGGCTTTGAGATTTGCACCTTTTTAACCCCGCCAATGTTAGAAAAACAAGGCCGAGGCTATTGAAAAGACCTCGATTCTTTACGTGCTTGTATGTTCAAGGGCAAATATTATCATAATTCATCCTTTTTGTCTGCCAAAAGGAAAAGTAATAGCTCCCATACATGGCGGGCCATTTTGAAAGGTCGACAAAGGTTTATAGAAGGGATTAATCAGATTGATTGGCGATGGTACTTCAAAGATAGGTATGGATTGGCCAATGGATCCCGTGATAATCCAGGTTTTAAATCTTTATAAGAAACCCGATACTATAGTTGAGAGGGTCGATGAATTACTCACTTTGGATGGATCTTCGTATAATGAAGAGATTTTGAAAGAAAATTTCTTAGAAGCTGATGCCAAGGAAATCTAGAAAATTCTCGCTTGGAAAATTAAAGAAGGATATGTGGGCTTGGAGTGGAGAGAAAAAGTGGATTATATACTGTCAAATCTGCATATCTTTCTCAAATCGAATAAAGCAACCAGAACAAAACAAATTATGCAAGTTCATCAGCAAGTGAGGATAACCAATGTTGGAAAAGACTAAACTAAAAATTCCACTAAAGTGAAAGTGTTTTTGGTGGCGGGTGATACGTAATTTTGTGCTAGTGAAAGCAAATTTGATGCAAAAAGCGTATGGAAAAGCAAGGTACATGTCCCGACCGTGGCATTCAAAATGAAACTGTTTATCATGCTTTAGTTGAGTAGAATGCATCCAACAACATGCTTCTTTGATTTATTGGACAAATCTTTTTGTCTTGATGCAAACTGTGGGACCCATTTTATGTGAAATGTGGACAATTTAGACAAAGCATGTAATAAAAAGACATCATGGGGAGACAAATATGAATCATGTACAAGCTTCTCGATGGGCACATAAATTATCTTCTAATTTAATTATTGCATATAGAACTATGTCATGGACAAAAGATAATGCCGAGGTCACGAAATGGAATCCTCCTCCTCCACGATTTATAAAGATTAATGTAGATGCTACTTTCAAAGAGAAAAATCAATAAGGTGCCACTGGGGTAATAGTTCGTGATGAAAAAGGTTATGTTATAGCGCTAAATGCAAATGGTACGGTTCAATTCCAAATGTTCTCGATTTGCTCAAGCCTATGCAACACGTGATGGGACTGTCTTGATGAATCTGCTAAACCATCTGAAAGTAATTGTAGAAACTGATAATTTGGAGCTTCTAGTCTTGTGGAGAAATAAAACCAAGAACATGTCTTCTATCTTGCATGTTCTTTTAGAAATTCAAGAGCTTAGTGGGAGATGCATATCGTTTGAGTTATCCCATGTCAAAAGAGAAGCCAATTTTTGAAGCTCACGATCTTGCTAAGATTGCTTTTTCTTCTCGACTAGACCATACATGGTTGTATGATAATCTAGAATGTAATCTCCCAAGAACCTATCCAGTTTGTAATCATGACAATTATTAATGTAATATAAGCTCTTTTTTATCTTCTAAAAAAAAGTTAGCTAACTGGCAAAATCTGTTAGTGGACATTCACCAATCACCGCTTGGCCAGCGACCGCTCGTATTCAAGTCGGTGCTAATGAATCATAGGATTAGAGTGTTCATGTCATTAGGAATTAATTGCACCGCCATGTAGGCAATTTGTCGATGTGAGTCATTTATTGAGGAAAGAAAGCCAAAAAAAAAAACAAGACTCAAAGTCTTATTTGGACACAACCTCTTCGATTTCACCTAGAACGAAGAAACCACCTGGTCTCTACGTTGGAAGGGTCCGCATCATTTCTATCGAAAACTCTAGATTCTACGCAACTGTGCATCCTCCCCATAGACAAAAGCCTAGACAAAGCCAAGGATGGACGCCGAGGAGCCGCATTGAGCTCAACGACGCTGCTCCCGAGACCCCACACATCCCACCTCCGGTGCGGGCGGTGGTGCGGTGGCATCCGTTTGGGGTGACAGCATCCCGTGCTCCGGTCGAGGTCCGACCGCCTGGGCCTTCCCTCCTCGATGGCCACGGCCTCGGCTACAGCCGTGATGGGGAGCTCGGCGACGTAGACGCCTGGAGGCCCTCCTCGCCACCGACCCGTAGCTCGGCCACGGCGCCACCACCATTGATGGCGCCGCCATTGATGTTGTCCGCCATGCACGCGGCGGACCGGGATCGCGTGTTGAGGCTCCTCCATGCTCTGCGGGCGAGATGATGAGGAGGGAATGACAACTCAATGACGTCTATGTCGGGATCCTCGCGACGGCCGCGTGAATGAATGGCGCCTCGCGGCGCGCCTTGCGTCCGCTTTTTAGAAGGGGCGGCAAAAGTTTTGCCGTGATTTCTGTTAGATGAAAAAAGGAAAAAAGGCAAGTGTCACCGGTTTTTGACCGGAAACCGACCAAAAACCATACAAATTAGAGGGGTACCCTACTCCACCCGCACACCTAGGTACCAAGTCTACTCAACTCGCGTCACAATTAGCGCCCACTCAACTTGGTCGGAACGACCCAACTAAAGCAACTCAAACACAACTAACAACTCGGATGGGAGAAAATAAACATGACGCCCTGCGCTCGGTTGGATTGGGTCGTCAACTCGAGCCTCCATCCACAACAACCGGTCGGATTGGGACCTCTACACGAAAACACACAACACAACTCTACACCACCACCACCAGGGAGAGGAGCCAAAGCAGGGCCGTCGGAACCTGCGCCGTTGAAATCGCCAACGGCGCCACGCCCGGCCGCAGCCATTTGCAAGCCTAGACAGCTACCGAAACTCCTCCACCACGGGACTATCACCCCCAAGCCACCCATCCACGGTCGTCGATCCCCCAGCTCCAACGAGGCGTCAGCAGAACAATCTCATCGCGGCACCAATGAAAACCACTTGAGCACGGCTACTGCGTGGGGGGGCTCGCCTCACCCATCGCCTCACACTCCACTACTCCACTACCCAGGACTCGGATATCTAAAACCACAAAGGAGAGCACCACTTCGATCCCACCGACACCGAGGTCACCACCACCAAGCATGCCAACTCCAGGGCCTCAAGCACCCATGGGCCCTCTCGCACCTTGCCGCCAACACAAAGACCTTGCACACCTTCATAGTCGCCACGCGAGACCAACCAAAACCACCCCACCTTTGCCGTGAGGAGACGAGTCTCCGCGGGTTTTTCACCCGAGACTCCATACATAAGGCACTCGTGTTCCACAATGGTGTCCCCAACAGAAGAACGACGCCCCAAGGACGCCGCCACCACTATTACCAACATGAATGTCGGTGAAGGCTTTTACTGGATCCACACCGCACCTAATACATGCTCGGACAAAACAAATGCCGCTCCCACCGTCTCCGGAGCACCTCCGCGAAGAAATGGCTCGCTACCTCCCACCATGCCGCCACGACACCGCAAGAACGTGCACAAGCCACCCAGCCGCCACCGAGGCGGCACCGGATCACCACGCGCACGCCAAGGAGAAGGGGAGGGAGGGCTCCACCATCTCACCTTTGTCCCTCTGTCCGCGCGTAGATGTCCGCCCGGCAACGAAACCCGACCACCATGGACGAGTCGCCCGGTAAGAGGCGCCCCCACGGGGCCTCCCGCAGCAGAGAGACGTCACGCCCGCCCCATGGAGGCCACCGCCGCGCCGCTACCGCCACCGTCCTCGCACCAGGGACGCGCCCGTTGCGCATGAAGCCTCCCCGCCGCCATCTTCACCCACCACGGCGCCGGCACCATAATTCACCACGACCGATCCAAGCCGCCGCAGCCAACTTCTGAAGCTCCTCCCCGACGCCGGCAGACACCCAAGCCCCTCCTCGAGCACCAAATCGCCGGCGCACCGACGAGCCACCGCCGCCCCGTTGCGCACATCGCCGGTCCGATCCGGGTCCCGGGGGCCGTTCCACCTCGCCGCGCCATGGCCGCCACCACATGGCCGGCGGGATGCGGCCACGCCGCCATCCGCCCCACAGCCTTCGCGACGCCGCTCCCAGGTCGCCGCGCCCGGCCCCCCCTCCGCACGCAGGGCCGCGGTACCCACCGCCCGCCAGATTCGGCCACAGCATCGCCGGATCTGCCCCTCGCCCACCGGAATCGTTGCCGGACCAGGAGGCCGCCACCATGCCGCCAGCCATGGAAGCCCCCGTCGATCTGCCCCCGGGGCGAGCATGGAGGGAAGGCCCCGCCGCCACCTTCCTTGCGGCTGCGGCGGGCTTCCTGGCCTGCCACTCCGGCGCGGCGGCGAGGTGGTTGGAAGGGGTGGAGGGAGGGTGGCGGCGGCGGGGCTGCGTTCCGCCCGAGCCGCCCGCGGACGTGGGCGACGCGGGGCCTTCGCCGCAAAGTTATCTCGTAAGGTTTTGCGCCCGCTCTTGCGTCCGTCGCCCAACCACGTATAGCTCACGGGGAGCACCGCCCGCCTGCTACGATTCATGTTGTAGAGGATCATGATACAACAGAGAAATAGATTGGTTGATTTTTATTTGGACTCTATAAAAAAAAATTGCATTGGAAAGAATAGAGTACAATATCCTTAGGCTAGTGATTCTAATAAGCTAATCATGTTTATGTTCTAATTTTTAGATTGATCTCCACCGCTTGGCCCAACGGATAAGTGGGCCCTTGACTCCTTAATCGTGGGCGTCCCGGCCTAGTGAAAGGCGATGGGCGCCCACGCACAAGCCTATAAGAGAGGAGGTGGGGGCTACAGGCTCAGGTTACGAGAGTCACTGCAGCCGCCGAGCCCTACCATCCTAACTCTAGACCGATCAAGAGGGTGCACTGCTAGCGACGAGATGGACTATTACCGCCGTTGTCCGCCTCGCACCACACAAGTGACCCCTCTACTCAACCTCTACACGGACTGCCGCTGCCCGTGTACTGCTCTTCACCGACTCCATGTGTGGCTTAACCGTTTGGTCAGTTCCATCCTCCTATCTCTCCCTCTCTCGTACACGATGAAGGTCGATGCACTTGTTTATTCCATTTATGTGAAATTGAAACCCACTAGATCTACCGCTACTCGATCCATAAAGTCTAACTCGTACTTCAATCATAAGCTTAGTCCCGATGGTTCTTTGGCAAGACTAGTTATTGGCACCTGAATTGCTAATTGGCACCTAAAATTTGGATAAAATAATGTAATGTGTGACGCGTTATAAAAAAATTACTATTCATCTTTTCTTTACTACCTATAAAGAACAAAATCTTTATACTACCCATAAAGAACAAAACATGGACATTTTTTGGTGCGGTAAAAAAATTTCAACCGTCCCTCTGCCTCCGTGCTATACCGGCCGCGCCCACCCCTCTCCCTCCCCGTAATGTGATCTCTTTGCGAGAAAGGAAAGAGATTTACGCATGCGATCCCGATCCTTGACCAGCAAGGAAAGCCCCCAATCACCGCATGTCATCCGTGGTCCTACGCAAGGAAGGTAAAAACAGAGAAAGCCCCAATTAATCATGCATGCCAATCGATTTAATCGGCTATTTATAGTTCGTGCCATCACGAGGTTCTCTCTTTCCCTCTCGGGGTTTTCTTAATCCGATTTTTTTCGCCCATCGGTTGTGCATTACGGCGCTCTCATTATGCATATGTGCAATCAAGAAGTGAAGGACCGAATAGGCTGACCAGAGGGGGTGAATGGGAGCCTCAACTAAATTCTTTCGAATTAGTGATCGTGTAGCTCTCACAACCCCTGAGCAAAATCGAACAACACACCTGCGGTATGATCACGACCTTGGATGCAAGGTGGATGACCTAGAGATTGCTCTAGAGTCACAAATGGATCAACCGAACCAACTCAAAACAACCACGCCAGCGCGAGATGGAAAAACAAAGACCAAAACCTGGGAGCTCTCGGACAGTCGAGTCCCGGAGTCGGGCTCGCTACTACAAAAAGGATCGTCGCGACCTCCAGTCGGATTGTCCGACGGCAAAATCAAAGAACCAACGAGAATCGGGCATTTGCTGGATTTGCACGAGCCGGACGTCCGCGCTAGATGGTCGGACTGTCGCTGGCAAATTCTCGAGAAAACCAACACTTCGGGGACGTAAAACCGGACTCGCCAGGAAACGCCGTCGGGACCGCCCAGCGAAACACCGGGCTGTCCGCCCGGAAAAAGCAGAGAACTAGCAAAGTTTCTGGTCCGCTTCCGCAGGAGCAGCGGACGGGTCGCGCTTGCCAACATGGCAAACCGGGCTTCGGCCTTGGGCTCGAACTAGCCGAGCCCCGGGCCTGGACCGTCCGCCCCGGGAGGCCGGATATCCGCGCTGTGCGAGACAAAGACGAACAGCGCCGCCCGGCGGCGGCGATTCACCCAAAAACCAACTCAAACTCGATCAAATCGAAACCTCGGGTCACAAGAATCAAGCCATAGCATCTAGGCATGTGGGTGACCATTTCCCCCTTGAAATTTCGAGTTTGACGGAGTGAATCAAGAGAAATCGCGGATCACACCAAGAACACACCCAAAAGGTCACCTCGATCTAAAACTCGCCCGATCTACGTGCTCGTGAGGAATTAGCTCAAACCCTTGGGTGGAAATGATCCTCTCACGTCCTAGCACGAATCAAGGCAAGAAAAACGAGATCAAACGGTGCCAAATCGAAGAAATCGCGAAAGAGAATAGAGGGGAGAGGATGAACTCAGGGAAGAACAAGTGATGAACAAAAATCACAGCACAAGATGGAACAAAACACCGATCCAATCATCCCAAACGCCACCATGTGACAAAGCTACTCGAGCTAGCCCTTGCTCAACAAATTCGATACAAGATCGGTGGACCTCTCACACCGAGTCTGGAACCCTAACTAGAAAATGTGAAAATGAGAGGCTAGGGAGGATGAAGGGGTATGCCTCTGCTAAATAGCCCCAATTCCCTCTGCCTAAACTACCCCTAAGATACATGAGTCGATTTTGTAACCCTAAGGCTATTTCGGTCGACTACGGGTAATCTTTGATCTCGACGGCCACCGCGCCTCCTCATCGGTAGCCTTGCCTCCACGCAACCTCCCGATGCCGCCACGTGCCGCCCTTCCGTCCGCCGGAACACTTCGGGTTTTGAGGCCCAAACCCGCGAAACCCGCGCCCGTGGTTTTGAGGCCCAAACCACTAAACCCGCGCCGATGGTTTTGAGGGCAAACCACCAAACCTCCTCGACGCGTGTCATCGCCCGTCTTGACCGCCCGAGTCGCCAAGTCATCCGAGCTCCCCGCTCTGCCGCACGCTCGCGCCGTCTTGACTCGATCGACACGGTCCCCGCCACGCCCTCTCGCATCCGTCGATGTCCTGGATGTCGCCTCCATGGCTAGCCACCCGCGGCGATCCGGTCCCTCGGTCCAAGCCTTACGTCCGTCCCTTCACCTCCGCGGTCCGTCGGCCCGACGCCCCTCCTTGGCCCCTTCACCTCACCGTCGGCTACCATCTCCGAAGCTCCACACCCGCACAACACGAACCAAGAGATACGTCTTCGACACACTCCACGTGTCCTGGTGAAACATAGCCTAAGCATAAAAGATAAAAGAAAATAGAAGGAGAATGTTGATCGTTGACAATCACTACATCACAAAAACTAAACACATGCGACCTAAATCAACCATGTGTTCGCAATCTCCCCCTTGATGAGTGCATTGTCAACATTCAACACAAAAACGACGTAAGAAGATAGAAGATAGCACATCCAAGTGAACAAAATCTATGCGTGAAGCTAAGACAAACTCACTAGATAGCAAACATGGAGCAAAAGACTTGGTTCCCAAAGACATGGGCAAAAGGCTCGACACAACCAAGCTAAAAATGCATGCCTAGTCCTCAAGAAGAGGTAGAATAGGCTCAACACCACTAGCAAAGCTCCAAACCAATTACTTTCACACACAAGCGACTAGACCCTCAAGACAGAGGCAAAGGCTCTACACATCTAGCTCAAAGTGCTACTCCCCGACAAAAGCAAACACCGCCTTTGTATCTTTCTCCCCCTTGTTGGCACATGCACTAATCAAGCTATGAAATGCAATATGTCACAATGCAAAGCTTCAAGATTATATTCAACCGAATGAGAGTGCTCAAAGTGGTACCATAGCAACAAACTACAAGTGCTAGCCATAGCTCAAGCTAATCGGATGATATGAAATATGGCACAAAGCATTTTGAGCAAATTTTAGTATTTTGCAAAAAAAGGTGGTTCACCATCAAACATAGCACCTAGCACAAGTAGATAGGAGATCAACTAAGTGCTCAAACATGTAAACCGGGTGAACTACCCCAAGCGGTCGAACATCATGCTAGACATTATGGCAAAAACTTGTGTTCATTTTAGTTCGAGTTGCAAATGGTTCACAAGTTGCAAGAGAGCATGCGAGTGGTTATCCACATTTGCCTTGCCTTACTAATCAACCATGTCAAGCCTATGCGTGAGCAATGATTAGCTTAAGACAATGGTCCAGGTCAAACACAATGGAGTCCAAGTTCATTCAAGAGTGCAAGTGAAAGCAGTCTCGAACTTCAAAGTGTGGCAAAATGGACCCACTCGATCTTTTCATCACGTTAGCATTAGACTTCATGTTTTAGCATGGTATTATCATGAAAGTCTAAGCAAGTGAATGAATCAAAGCATGAGACATAGCTACCAAGCATACACATGAAAGCTCAAAGGATCTCAACATCCTACTCATGATAGAAGCTAGCTCAAGGGTGAACCAAGATTAAGTTTCATCATTCATTAAACAAGTTCACATGTGGAAAACGTTGCTCGACTCATAACATACTCCCTCAGGGATGGTATTAGAAGTCGCTTTGGACAAGGTTTGGGTCAAACATCGGGAATATAAATTATCAATAACTTTTAAGTTGTTGAGTTTGTAAATATAAAAATTATATGAATAGATTTGTCTTAAAAAATATTTTGATAAAAAGTATACATATATCACATCTTTATAAATATTTTTATAATAAAAATAGGTCAAAGTTGTGTTTTTGGAGACCGTGTCGCTGTCCTAAACGACTTCTAATACCATCCCTGAGGGAGTACATCACATGATTAAAAAGAGCTCAAGCTAGAAGCACTATCATGTTCATACTACTAAGAGCACAACCTCATTCAAATCAATATAAAAGTGAAGCTCATGATATGCAAGTATGATACAAAGCCAAAGCAAATCTAAAACTACATCTCGTACATCAACTACAAAGCTACCCCTCAAAAGGGATAGCACACGCCCAACTCTCCACGAAAAGCCGGGCAAAGTGGACTTGGTCTAGTGGTTTTAGGTGAAAATGTCCGCAATCTGTTGCTCCATGTAAACATGTTGTACATCTATGTCCCCTTTCTCCCGGGTGATCTCTCGGAAATGGTACCTCACCTCTATGTGTTTGGTCCGGGAGTGTAGTACAGGGGTTTTTGGCTAACGCCACGGCTCCCATGCTATCACACAACAAGGGTACACGAAAAAGCTCGGAGGCCAAAGTCTCTCAAAGTGGCAACCATCCACAGCAGCCTGTGAACAACAAGCGGCCCGGTAAGCAACATACTCTGCCTCAACAAATGAAAGGCGACACGACGCATCGCTTCTAGGCGACCAAGACACTAGAGACGCACCAAGAAACCGGCCCACCCGAGGTGGACTTTCTATGCATACGATCACCAAAGATAATCGTCAGTCTAAATAACCAGTCAGGGAGAGGGTGGAAGAGGCCGAAAACCATAGGCCAAAATCAAGGGTAAACTGCACCAAGATCCTCTTCACAACTGAAAGTGAGAGGTACGCGACGAAGATCGAAAGCGTCTTGCAGAGGCACACCCGCGAACCGGATGTCGGGGCGCCGCCGTCGTAAAGAAATAACCCGATCATGCTTCAGACTCCCTTTGGTCCACAAAGCTTCTCCATCCTTGTCCTCGTCTGGGGCCGTCGTCGTCGACATGGGCGTCGAAAGAGGCTTGGCCTCACCCATGCGAAACTTAAGCGGATGATGTCCTTCCGTGTACTTGCCCCGGTGTACGAAGATCCCGGCCCTTGGTTTGCTTGATTTGTAGTCCAAGGAAGTAGGTCAACTCGCCCATCATGCTCATCTCAAACTCCCCGCTCATAATCTCTCGCAAAACTTCGATACCATAGCATGTGAAGAGCCACCAAAGATGATATCATCCACATATACCTGGACTAGGAGTATGTCATTGCCCTTCCTAAGCAAGAACAAGGTCTTGTCTACGGCTCCCATCACAAAACCCTTAGCTAACATGAAGGCTTTCAACCTCTCGTACCACGCTCTGGGGGCTTGTTTCAGGCCGTACAAGGCCTTGTACAACTTGTACACATAGTCCGGGTGTTTAGGATGCTCAAACCCCCTGGGATGCCTCACATACACTTCCTCCTCTATGAACCCGTTTAGGAAAGCACTCTTGACATCCATCCGGAAGAGCTTAAAGCCCTTCGAGGGCTGCAAAAGGCAAGCAAAATCCTAATAGCTTCTATGCGGGCTCTACGGGAGCGAAGGTTTCCTCATAGTCTATTCCCTCTTTCCGCAAAAACCCCGGGCAACTAATCCGGCTTTGTTTCTCACCACCACACCATCCTCACTCTGTTTGTTTTTGAACACCCACTTAGTACCTATGGGATGACACTCACCGGAGGTGGAACTAACACCCAAACTTGGTTCCTCTCAAAGTTCTCGCAACTCCTCATGCATGGCATTGACCCAAATCCGAATCGGATAATGCAAATGTGTTAACATCTTTGGGCTCAAGAGTGGAAACAAATGCGAGAATGAGCGAAATGACACATGGCATAAGATTTGGAACGAGTTACCCTCGATCAAGTCCTCCAATCATGGTCTCCGGGGGATGGTGATCTTTGAATGAGCCGGGCGCCGTGGCGCGAAGATGTCGCCTCCCCTCGACAGGAACCTCCTCGTGTACCGGTCGTCTCGATCAGGGAGCCGCTCCACGGGACCCCGTGAAGTAGTGGTTGTAGGGTCTGGTCCGTGAGCGTGCGTCGTCCGTCACGGGTCGCCTTGGGGCAAGCGGTGGAGTCGCCTGGGATCACCCCACCAACGTCTTCCCGCTCCTCCTCCACAAAGATGCTCGCTCCATCTCCTCCTTTCCCCGCACACTCAAACACGTAAGAGGAACAAGGCGCAGCTCATCGAAAGTAACCTCACATGTCTCTACAACGCGGTTAGTCTCAAGATTAAGAACCCTCAGTAGGCATGTGAGTGTAAAGCATATCCAAGGAAAATGCCATCGGTGATCGAGACTCAAACTTGTCGAGATTACCTTGCTTGAGAATGAAGCACCCGCATCCAAACACACGGAAGTGGCTTACCTTGGGCAATCTCCCAAACCGCAACTCATATGATGTCTTCTTGGTGAAAGCACGGAGGAAAATGCGGTTGGAGACATGGCACGCCGTGTTGATTGCCTCGGCCCAATACTTCCTCGAGTCTTGTGTTCATCGAGCATGGTCCTTGCCATCTCCACAAGCGTCCGGTTCTTCCGCTCAACAATCCCGTTACTCTGCTGCGGGACATAAGGGCTAGAAAACGGTGCTCGACACCCAAGTTAGCACAAAAGAGACTCGAACGAGAGTTCTTAAATTACGTGCCATTGTCACTGCGAATCGCTCGAATGGCCTCACGGCAACTCGGTTCTCGATCTCAAAATCAAATCGCGAGCAAAACCGAAAGCCTCATCCTTGCCCTCCATGAAAAACACCCAAGAGTATCTCGAAAAATCGTCAACGATCACTAGACAATACCACTTCCCACCGGCCGACCTCACCCGAGATGGACCAACTGTGTCCATGTGAAGGATCTCTCCGGTCTCGAGGTCATAACTGGAAAGTAACTTGGGTGGTGAGAAGCGGATACCATCTTCCCGTGATGACAAGGGTGGCAAACCGAATCCTTCTCAAATTTGAGTTTAGGCAATCCTCGGATCGATCCATTGAACTCAACCTCGCGAGGAGATCGAAGCTCAAGTGACCTAGTCTCCTATGCCACTTCCACAAATCGAGGAGGACCCGGCCAACAAGCAACAAGATGTGCCAAAGCCTCGAGAAAAATCAACACGAAAGACTTGCCCAAAAGGCACAATCCAACAAATGAGATCATCGCGAGAGTCCAAAACTCAAGAACACCCAACCTTGAAGCGTACCTCATACCCGTCCGCCATGAGCCGAGAGACGACGGTAAGATTGAAGTGAAGGTTGGAGACGGCGCCACATCCTTGAGCACAAAGTGGTCATTGATCCCGATTGACCCTCGAGATAGAATCTTCCCTCTTCTTTGTCCCCCCAAAGTGATGTACTCTTTTTCTCTTCATCGGGGTGAGGCCGGAGAACCACTTGGAGTTACCTGGTCATGTGTCGAGAACATTGAGTCAATGAGCCACATGTCCTCCAACTTCCGGCCTTTGTATCAACGATAGAACATGGGATGAGCATATGGCACAACATTGGGGTTAGTAAACTTGGAAGAGTACCGGTGTTGACCATCTTGCCCCTAATAAGCATTAGGCAAAACAAACATCCCACGCCCCATCTTACCCAATCGCTACCACGCACAACAAAGCGTGGTGCACTCCTCTTATCAACCTCAAAGCTCCCAAAGCGAGGATCTACATCCACTCGCGGAGCACGACCACCAAAGGGTCTCACAAACCGTGGCCCAAACCTCTCGAGGCCTCCTACCTTCAGCCTAGCAAACCGCCTCTCGAACCGACCGCACACCCCTCTCATACATGCCAAGTGGTGGGTGATACATGTCACGGTTCTCAAACTCCACTCGACGCCTAGCATCCCTCTTCCTCCTAAAGCAAAACTCAACCAAGTGACCATCTCTCTCGGCAATACTCACAAAGTGATACCTCACCTCTCTCTTTGGGTGGTGGTTGGTTCACTCTCTTGGGTGGATGGGTCACTCTTGTTGTGGTCTTGGCCTTAGGAAGGGTTTCCTCGAGGGGATCCCGGGTAAAGTGTCAAGTGGGTTCTTGAGGTGGTTCGGTTTGGGAAGCCACACTTGTTTTGGAGGTGGAGTCTTAGTTGGCTCTTGGAGAATGCCATCTTGCACAATGGGCTTGGTAGGCTCGGTGGAGTGATCTTGGTCAGTTTGGGAGTGTTGGTTGGTTTCTCACTTGAGCTCAAACCACTACCTTGACCAACCTTGCCATAAATGACTTCTCCCTTCCCACCTATAGTAAAGCCTAAACCCGATGTGTCGGTCCCCTCTTGAACCGACTCATCATCATGCCAAGGCTGCGGCTCTCCACAAGACACCCAACTCAAGACAGAGCGAAGATACTTGATCTCCTCTTCGACTCTCCCCTTGTCATGCCTACAAGACATGAGCTCCAACTCCAAAGTTTCACACTTAGCACATCCCGGCCACGGTGCTATCTCGAGTTGGCCTTCTCAAGCCACGGCAAGCTTGGCGGCCTTCTGCGCCAACTCGGATGCAAGTCGGGACAAGACTTGCACGCACTCAGCGGCGTCGGCCTAGACTTCAAATCAACGTGCTCATCTAGCAAGGCCGAATACTTGGACTGCAAAGACATGATGCTAGACATATGCACAGCACAAGCATCACACTCTGTCTCATCGGAGACATCGACAGGGCTTTCTAAGCAATTCTATCTCCGTCCACGACCATCTCCCACTTCTCCTTGTACTCCCTTTCTCTCCCTAGCGGCACGCTTAAGCAACTTCTCTTGACACACTAGTGCATCGCCCAAAGATTCAACTTCATCGGAGAGAGGGTCGATTGTGGGAGGTACCTCGGAAGGAGAAGAGTCGTTGCCGTGTGGCTTGGCGTCGGTCGGTCACCGCTCCATCGAGGGCCATGGTGCGAGAAACCCCGGGCTCGGTCGGTGAAGAAGCAAAGTCCATTTAGCTTGTCCTCGACCTTGCGCTCGGACTCCTCATCGCTTGAGGAAGATTGTCCGTCCAGAAGAGTCGTTGTCGAGGTCGCCGAGGGAGGCAAGGAAGGCGTGCTTGTGCTCCTTGGCGCGCTTGAGGTACTTCTTCTTGATCGCCTCCTTGTCGAATCCCTTCTTGGACTTGTACTTGCGGGTGTGTGCTCGCGCTTGTCCTTGCGCTTGTCGGAGTCGTACTTGGAGTAGTACTTCTCGCCGGGAGTACTTGTCCTTGTTCTTCTTGGGGCATGCAGCGACGAAGTGGTCCGGATCACCGCACTCGAAGCATCCGCCCTTGGATGGGCCGCCACGCCGACGGTTCAAGCGGTTGTTGTGGAACCCGCGAGAATCGGTGATGACTAGTGCAAGCTCATCATCCCCAAGGCTCTCCATCTGCTCCTCTGTCATAGACACCAAGGAAGACAAGGCGAAAGAAATCTATGATGGGTTAGCAGAAGAACTGGAACCGCCCTTACCAGAGACGAGTGCGACGTTCGGCGCAGAAGGGTTCTTGAGCTTCGCCTAGATCTGGGCCTCGATCTCAGAAGACTTGAGCTTGCTGTAGAGCTCGTCGGGTGTGAGGGTGTCGTAGTTGGCAGACACCATGATCGTGGACACCTTCACATCCCACACCTTCCGATCGAGAGCGTACAAGAGCCGCATCGCCTTCTCGTGCTCGTCCAACCTCTCCGAAGGCTTGTTCGCCCGGAGCTTGTTGCAGATTGTTTGAAACCTAGCAAAGAGAGAATCGATGGACTCGCCATCAAGCTGGATGAGGTTGTTGTACTCTCTCTTGTAGGTCTCGTAAAGGCGGGCCTTGACTTGTGGGGTTCCCTCATGGTAGCTCTCAAGAGTCTTCCACACCTCACGAGCGGTCTCACAAGTGGCAACTCTCTCAAACTCGCTATCCTTGAGGCTAGAGAACAAGACGCTCCTCGCTCGGTTGTTGGCATTGTGTTGGGCTATTTGATCCTCACCCACTCGAGCGGCTAGCACTTGGTATTTCTCATCCTCAACAATCTCCCACACTCTCCAATCTATCCCCATGAGATGTGCTTGCATCTTGATCTTCCAATAGGGATAGTTGGTGCCATCGAACTCCGGAGGTTTGCCACCAAAGTGACCAAACCTCTCCATGTCGCCTTCTGTGGATCAAGAACCGATTAAGGTGGATATGATCCTTAACCTGCTCTGATACCAATTGAAGGACCGAATAGGCGAATTTTTTGGTGCGGTAAAAAAATTTCAACCGTCCCTCTGCCTTGCTATACCGGGCCGCGCCCACCCCTCTCCCTCCCGTAATGCGATCTACACCCGAAAAGGAAAGAGATTTACGCATGCGATCCCGATCCTGACCAGCAAGGAAAGCCCCCAATCACCGCATGTCATCTCGGTCCTACGCAAGGAAGGTAAAAATAGAGAAAGCCCCACTAATCATGCATGCCAATTAGGATTTAATCGGCTATTTTTAGTTCGTGCCATCACGAGGTTCTCTCTTTCCCTCTCGGGTTTTTAATCCGATTTTTACCGCCCATCAGTTGTGCATTACGGCTCTCATTATGCATATGTGCAATCAAGAAGTGAAGGACCGAATAGGCGACCAGAGGTGGGGTGAATGGGAGCCTCAACTAAATTCTTTCGAATTAGTGACCGTGTAGCTCTCACAACCCCTCGAGCAAAATCGAACAACACACGGTATGATCACGACCTTGGATGCAAGGTGGATGACCTAGAGATTGCTCTAGAGTCCACGGCGGATCAACCGAACCAACTCAAAACAACCACGCAGCGAGATGGAAAAAGCACCAATACACAGGAGCTCGGACGGTCAAGGCCCGAGAGTTCGGACTGTCATTACTACAGGTGCGGATCTGTCGCGACCTCCGGTCGGATCGTCCGACGGCAAAAAGTCGAGAACCAAACGAGACGGGCAAATGCTGGATTTGCCGAGAGCCGGACTGTCCCAGCGCTAGATGGCGGACTTCCGCGGCAAATTCTCGAAAAACCAACACTTCGGACGTAAAACCGACTCGCGAAGCAGAAATCGGCGTCGGATCGTCCATGTAACGGCCGGGACCCATCCGCCAGAAAAATAGAGAACTAGCAAAGTTTCGGTCACTTCCGCAGAGCGGCGGACTGTCCGAGCCCGGGAGCCGGATCGTCCGCACTTGCCAACGTGGCAAAAAGACTCGCCTCGGGCTCGAACCGCCGAGCCCGAGAGGCCGGGGCGGACCGTCCAACGAGGCCGGATCGTCCGCGCCCGTGTCCAGGCAGCAGCCTGACGCAACGCGCCGGCGGCGGCGATTCACCCAAAAACCAACTCAAACTCGATCAAATCGAAACCTCGGGTCACAAGAATCAAGCCATAGCATCTAGGCATGTGGGTGACCATTTCCCCCTTGAAATTTCGAGTTTGACGGAGTGAATCAAGAGAAATCGCGATCACACCAAGAACACACCCAAAAGGTCACCTCGATCTAAAAACTTCGCCCGATCTACGTGCTCGTGAGGAATTAGCTCAAACCCTTGGGTGGAAATGATCCTCTCACGTCCTAGCACGAATCAAGGCAAGAAAAACGAGATCAAACGGTGCCAAATCGAAGAAATCGCGAAGAGAATAGAGGGGGAGAGGATGAACTCAGGAAGAACAAGTGATGAACAAAAATCACAAAGACAAGATGGAACAAAAAACACCGATCCAATCATCCCAAACGCCACCATGTGACAGGGCTACTCGAGCTAGCCCTTGCTCAACAAATTCGATACAAGATCGGTGGACCTCTCACACCGTAGAAGTCCGGAACCCTAACTAGAAAATGTGAAAATGAGAGGCTAGGGGGATGAAGGGGTATGCCTCTCACTAAATAGCCCCAATTCCCTCCGCCTAAACTACCTCTAAGATACATGAGTCGATTTTGTAACCCTAAGGCTATTTCGGTCGACTCGGGTAATCTTTGATCCGACGGCCACCGCGCCTCCTCATCGGGTAGCCTTGCCTCCACGCAACCTCCCCGATGCCGCATCGTGCCGCCCTTCCGTCCGCCGAACACTTCGGGTTTTGAGGCCCAAACCCGCGAAACCCGCGCTGTGGTTTTGAGGCCCAAACCACTAAAACCCGCGCCGATGGTTTTGAGGGCAAACCACCAAACCTCCTCGACGCGTGTCATCGCCGTCTTGACCGCCCGAGTCGCCAAGTCATCCGAGCTCCCGCTCTCGCCTTCGCACGCCGCCATCTTGACTCGACGACACGGTCCCGCCACGCCCTCTCGCATCCGTCGATGTCCCGGATGTCGACCTCCATGGCTAGCCACCCGCGATCCGGTCCCTCGGTCAAGCCTTACGTCCGTCCTTCACCTCCGCGGTCCGTCGGCCCCTAAGACGTCCTCCTTGGCCCCTTCACCTCACCGTCGCCTACCATCTCCGAGCTCCACACCTGCACAACACGAACCAAGAGATCGTCTTCGACACACTCCACGTGTGCCGGTGAAACATAGCCGAAGCATAAAAGATAAAAAAAAATAGAAGGAGAATGTTGACTGTTAACAATCACTACATCACAAAACTAAACACATGCGACCTAAATCAACCATGTGTTCGCAAGAAGGAAGTCATGCGTCCATGCAACCAATCAAGAAGGAATCCATGCAACCAATCAAGAAGGAAACTGTCATCATCAACGTGGTCATTCTCGCCATCATAGCCCTCAGGATCAATCACGCGATCAACTCACCATCGTGCACAGCCCTGGACAGCATCCTCTTGTGTGCGGCCCTCACCTGCTCGCCACTCGTCCTTGACGTTGCCCGTAGCACACGGCGACGACACACCGATCTGATAGCCCACAACGACAAATTCGCTGAGCCGATATATATTGTATGATCGAGCAGCAACCGGTTGATGAACCTCAACTCTCTGCCTATTCTTACTCTTCCCGTCTCTTTAATTTTGTCATATTTATTTTGTTCTTATCTAGGGTTCCAGCCTTCTTGATTGGTGATGCTTTGAGTGCCGGCCACTCCGTGCTCCTGCCCCAGTGGTAAGTGATTCACGAGGTTTGGAGACAAATTCGAGCATGCATTGGAATAGTTCTTTTTGTTGTTGATGATTTGCTTGGACAATGTTTTATGTGGTCTGTGCGCATGGAGGGTCTTTCCCGTTGTGAACCTCTTACGTTTCTCATTGCCATTCGATTAATTTCTTGCACTCAATTCTCACTCAAGGGGATCAGAAAAAGGAGGAGGCTTCTCTACCAGCTACTACACAAAAGGAAAAAAAATCCTACAGAAGGAACACCATATGCACTGTGAGTTTCTTGATCTGCTCCATACTAGAGAATGGTCTCATGTTTCAGGTGATTTGCATGGTTGCCAGAATTTGAATGCATCGAGGATGACAAGTTGTGTCCGCCTACTTTATTGAAGTCGTTTAGATTTTGTTGAATTGAGTGAAGAGCTAGCTGGTTGCATCATCTATTTATCATCACCAATTTAGTGTGACCACTTGAATATGTTGGCTTTCTTTAGTAACTTTGATGCCCGAATATCACCTCTTGGGGCAAGCAAGGACTTCATTAGAAAGTTGAAGCAAGCAAGGACTTCATTAGATAGTTGGGGCAGAATTGTGTGTGTTTTTCAATGTACTACCTTGCCCTACATTTGGCATCGGTACTTGGGCTCTATGCAATTGGCATCGATACCTTGAGCTTCAGTCTATAATCTTCATCATTTTAGCCAGAATATAGTGACATGTTTGTTACGATTTTTTAGTACAATAGTTTTGTCAGTGTCGAACCCTCAGAGCTCCATCCTTGGATATTTTCTCTGAAGTTATTGGTTACTCAACTCTTGAAAAACAGGCAATGAACCATATTCATATTACTTTACACAGGGGACATTGTGTCCCTTGATGCCTATTCCCATGGGTTGCTTGCACGAAGTATATATTAGCAACACATGCACTCCTCGCTCCTGCCCATCATCCTCGCCGTCGCGCGCCGTGGAGGCTGCCGCACGTGACATGTAAGTCATCCGCTACCTGTACTGCCAACAACTTCACATCCCTTTTGTGTGAAACCGAGCACCCAATGACCCAACACTAACTTAACGTAATTGCCTATCCTCATCCCAACAATTTCTCTTTTACTTTCATATTTTTGTGATGATTGTTTCATCAGGCTATTTACTTATTATTGTGGAATACTGGAATGGATAATTAACTATGGGCTATCGACTTCCTATAATAGAGGAGAAACTGCGAGTTGTTGAAGAACCTGCTCCAGTACCTTCTTCCCAAATAGCTTCGGCTCCCAACCCTGAGATTGCAGATACTGGTGATTTACTAGACATAGACGTCTGTTGCATTGGGTCGAGACCACTATGGTGGGACTGGGGACATTACGCTAGGAGATGTGAGTTTGGGCAATCAATCTGGTAGCATATTCGAGTTCATCGGGATGGACATGGTGATGTTTTCATGTCTCTTTTTTTTTATTGCGGATATCAGGTTGTGTAGTTATGCTCTAGTTTGATTATTCACAAATTGGATTGCTTATTATGTAAAACTGTATGACTGGAATTTGAACTATATAATAATAATAATAATTGATAAAACATAGAGATAAGTTATTGTGTACCCAGTTATCTAAGTTGACTGCAAGAACAATAATGTTGACTTCTGATGCCATTTGAACCGCTCAACAGCTCAAACCAAATGATTCTAAGAAAAGCGAAATGGTAAACTTTCCAAGTGGCAATTTGCACGAATAAAAGGATATTTGATATTTCTTTCTGCCGATATAAAATATTATCTTAGCAGCATCACTTGGTGAGCCTGCGGCGTTGTGCTCTCTGTGATTATTAATTTTATGAGTTTTTCGTTTTGAATTGAATATCACTTTAATGTCACTATTTCGTTGAACAATATTATTATCTTATCGTGCGATCCATTTGTTTTTAGTAAAAATTTTAGTTAACCCGTAGCAAGGCACGGGCATGATACTATAGAGTTTAAAACCTGCAATATCCATGATTGATTGTGTCACTTTCACAAAATTTATTTAGAATAAATGTTACTTTAATATATCATTGTTTGATTTCATAGTATTGTTATCTTATTATGCGATCCATGTGTTTTTAAATAAAATTTAGTTATCCTGTAGCAATGCACGGGCGTTTAACTAGTATAATTCAATTCACAAAGAGGGGGCAACAAAACAAAAGGTATTCAACATTACATGCTTGGTTACTCAAGTAGCCAGTAATTCTGCACATTTGAAGTACACTATTCTGAAGCTATCATATTGACAAATTCAGAAGTATTGTATGTGGGAAGTTGAAATGAGAAGCTTAGCCATGGAGGGTCTGCAACTGCAATCGATATACCGCCATCCTCGTCAATACCTTGAAGGCTTTGAACCTGCAAATCATTCAGTAGCAATTCGACTGTGTGCAAACCAGGTCCACAAACAAATAAAAAAAATCATAATTCTCTGTTGTCGAACAAGGATATTGACATACTTGCCCACACTGCTTGAAAAACAAAGCTACAAAAACCTCATCCCAAAAGTGCAGACAAGAGACCTCAGTTCAATTTTTTAACCAATTAGACAAAGACATTCGACAAGAATAAATTAGAATAACATTAATGGGGTAATAAGCACTAATCAGAAAAAACAATCTTGCATGACTCTACAAACTGATTCCCAAGTTAATTATTAGTACCAACGATCTTGGTTCAGGTCCAGGTAGCTGATTTAATTGAATTTATACTAGAACAAGAAGTAAAAGCTACAGATCTCAATGCTGCGCCGTTTGGCCAACCGAACAAGAAGTAAAAGCTACAAATCTCGATGCTGAGCCGTTTGGCCAACTGGACAGTGTGTAACTTTATTCTAAATCTATCTATAACCCCTATAAAGACAAGACCCACTATGGGAGTTCTCTTGACATGCAAGCACCCCACCTCACCATCCCACTAACCCACTAGCATGCCACCACCAGCCCACTAACCCTTTCCTTACGCCATGTCATCAACATGCCCCACATGTCTATGGGCATAAAAAGGTTATAACTCATTAACCAAAAAAATAAATCAAATTCTAATTACACCATTAAATTTATTTTAATAAATCCTTTAAAACAACATCTCACATGTATATATTTTGATAAAATTATGTGGGATCCCTTGGTATAGAGAAAAAGAAAAAATAAATAAATAAAGGAAAAAAGGAAAAGAATAGGAGAGTGATAGTAATATTGTAACCCATACAATTCTCCATCATACTCGCGGCAACGCAAGTGCTTTATAAAAGCAAAGGTTCATTCTTTTAGCATGCACTGTGGTTGTGTCTTTTATTTTCATCAATCATATACAAATAAAGTTATATATATAGAAATCTCATTTATATTCCTCCTTTTGTAAATCATGACAACGCTGAAATTCCTCTAGTTCTCTTAACGCATAACGTGCTTAGCAAGCTTTCAAAAAAAAACTCAATGCTGGGTAACGCGACAATTTTTTTTTTTAAAGTTAACCAATGTACGTATTTAATTAGTACCCATGTCAATGCTGTGTAATATACAAGCTGATGTTAACCAAATGTTAATAGATCAGAGACAAGTTTTTGTAGGTCCTTTCTTTATGGACCTCTTTGTGTTGGCATCGTGGTGCATTTGGAAGGAGAGAAAGAATTATATTTTCAATCAAAAGCTACCTTCAATGGCTTAATTGAAAACGCTTGTTAAAGGAAGAAGTTAAACTTCATCTCCTCAGAGTCCCTAGTAATTTTCACTCTATAATCAACAATTGGGTGCACTCTCTGTAAATATTTTATACAGTTAGATCTCCTCCCCCTTCTCTCCTTAGAGTAGGTGAGTTCTTCTTTTTCTTTTTTGTTAGCCCCCGGCTAACTTTGTATGCCTACTTTCTAGTATGTTTTCAGTTATTAATTTAAGCACTGCTCCACAGTTTTCCTCAAAAAACAAATGTTGTGTAATGCTGGGTAACGTGCATGCCTCCAAGGCTCCAACAATACAGCCCTGCCCCCTTCATGGCACTGTAGCCTCAAAGCAAGGTCCTGATCGGTGCTTTCAGCTCCGTGGTCAGTGCTTTCCAATTGGAGATAGGGTTCACGAGGCGTGCAGTGTAGATATGGTAAGATGGAATCAAACCTCTCTCTGATCACATCCCCTTTGTCATAAACATTGGAAATAAAGTCCCAAAAAGTAATAACTTCAGGTTTGAGAATTTTTTGGGTGAATCATCCAGGTTTTTTTATGATGTTGTTGATTTACATTGGAACTCTTGTCCCTATTATGCCAATGCAGCCAAGACTTTAGCTGGAAAATTCAAACAGGTCAGAGCAGGGTTAAGAAAATGGAGTAGACATCTCTCCAATCTTAATAAAATGATTCACAATTGCAATTGGGTTCTACTCCTTCTTGATGGTCTTGAAGACCAAAGACCACTATGTTCCTTAGAAATCTGCCTTAAATCTTTGGTGAAGGAGCACTTAGCAAAATTCCTAGAAAATAAAAAGGATTTATTGGAGACAAAGAAACACCATCACGTGGGTTACCTTGGGTGATGAAAACACATCCTATTTCCGTGCAAGAGCATCTCACAGCAATATCAAGAAACATATTGGTTGTCTGACTACAAGTGATAATATCTCAATCCTTGATCATGAACAGAAAGCTGCTCTCCTCTGGTCAGCCTAAAAAAATAGAATGGGAATCTCTGAATTCAAGGGAATCAGCTACAAAATCTAGCCACCTTCATTCATGATCAAAACTGAAGCTTTGCAACATCCGCGAGATGATTTTTTCGAAGGTGAAATTCAGGCTATGATTAAAGCCGTGCCAAGTGATCATGCCCCCGGGCCTGATGGTTTCAATGGATTCTTCATTAAAAAATGTTGGCATATAATCAAGACTGATTTCTTGAGATATCTAAATGATTTTTGTGCCTCTGATATGGATATTAAGTGTTTCAATGATTCCTATATCACCTTAATCCCTAAGAAAGATAATCCTGCTGGTGTTGATGACTATAGGCCCATTTCTCTCCTAAATTATTCCCTGAAATGTCTAACCAAAATTCTATCCACAAGATTATAGGATGTAATAACAAAGGTGGTCCATGCTAATCAGTATGGATTTATCAGGGGTAGAACTATCTAGGATTGTCTAGCATGGGCATATAAGTTTTTGCACATTTGTCATCATTCCAAAATAGAAATAGTAATTCTCAAGCTAGACTTTGAGAAAGCATTTGACAAGGTAGAACATCAATGTATTCTACAAGTTATGTCATATAAGGGTTTCCCCACCAAGTGGATTAACTGGATACAAAGAATTCTATCTTCAAGATCTTCAACTGTACTTTTAAATGGAGTTCCTGGAAAATCCTTTGAATGTCAGAGAGGAGTAAGACAAGGGGATCCTCTTTCACCACTTCTCTTTGCCTTGGCAGCTGATCTTTTTCAATCTATCATTAATATTGCCCGGAGAAATGGTGTGCTCAAACATCCTTTTATGTGACACTTTTGGAGCAGATTTTTCCCATAGTCAATATGCGATGATACACTATTAATTTTGCCACCGATGCAAGATGTGTTTTCAACCCGAAATGTCTATTAAGATCCTTTTCGGACTCTACTGGCCTGCATGTCAATTTTATAAATCTTTCATGGTCCCAATTAACACTGATTTGGAAAAGCCGAAGCATTTAGCAAACACTTTTGGCTGCTCTACTAGTTCCATGCCATTCACTTACCTTGGTCTCCCACTGGGTACTAGAAGACCCCAAGTGTCAGATTTTGCTCCTGTGATGCAAAGAATAGAAGCGAGAGTCATTGGTTTTAATAAACTCTTGTCTTACCATGGAAAACTTCTCTTGGTAAATTCTGTCATTTCAGCTATTCCTACCTATTATATGTGCACTCTAATATTTCCCCACTTGTGATTCAAATGATTGATAGACTCGAAAACACAGTCTTTGGAGTGGCGGAGACATAAATAGCAAAGGGAAATGCTTGGCTGCATGGGATCCCTGCCTGCAAATCAAAAAAAAAGAGGTTTGGCCATTATTGATATTGAGACACGAATAAAAGCACTCCTAATGAAATTCTTGGATAAATTCTATAATCATGCTGACATACCCTGGGTCCAACTCACTTGGAGCAAATTGTATGCCAATAGTAACACTCCCCCACATGCAAGGACCCCTATGGGATCATTTTGGTGGAGAGATGTGTTAAAATGAAGTGTTGATTTCAGGAAAATTTCAATATGCCAACCTATGTCGGGATCCTAATGCTTTTTTGGTCTGATCTATGGAATGATCTTTGTCTCAAGGACAAATTCCCAAGATCGTTTCTCATATGCAAAAAGAAGAAATGCTCCATTAGGTTCTTTTTTCGACAATGAGGTGGACAAAAAAAATTTCTCCCTCTATCCTCACAAGCTCTAAATGAAATACATGAATTGGAAGATTTAATGAGTTCTTTTAATAGGTTTTTTGATCAATGGATTTATTGCCGAACTCAACCGCTTATTCTTCTAAGAAAGCATATAAACTCTTGAAAGGTCATGTGCACCTTCACCTTTATTTGAATGGCTTTGGAAAGGTGCAAATCTAGGAAAACACAAATTCTTTTTACGCTAATCCTTAAAGATAGACTAAATACCGGGGCTCTTTTAAGGAGGAAGAATATGTTTCTGCCATCTTATTCTTGTGCCATTTGCAATTCCATGGGTGATGAAACAATCGGCATCTGTTTTGAGTGTCCTTTCAGCCAAGCATGTTGGATTGTTTTGGATATCAACTAGAATATCAACTTGCCTCCTCTAGACATGATAATTCAAGCAAGAATAGACTTCAGGGGCTTCCTTCTTCCAGAGAAGTGGTCATCAGCACTTTTGCTAGTCGATTTGGAATATGAGAAATGATTTAATCTTCGACAATAGACCTTGCACATATGCTAATTGGAGGAACTTTTCAAAGATCAGATGGGTTTGATTTGCATCAAAGCCAAGCCGGCCTTGCTGGCCCTCTCAAAACATGGATGGAGAATATTCCCTAAAGTTTTCCTTTTTTTTTGAGTTTGTGTAACTCCCAAAAAATACTTTTTACGCCCCTTGTGCACCTGTAATTGTTTTATTATCCTATATCAATGGAAAAAAAAATAGATGGGGGGTTCTCCCCACTGAGTCCTTCAAAAAACAAATAAAAAAATATTAAGAGCAACTCAGGTGGTTTGGCATTTGAACTTCGCATTCCATATTTTTGCCAAAATCAGAAATTGTCCTCTCCAATGGTTTGGCATTTGGATTGGTAAATTGGTAAGACTTGGTATTTGAGGGGACGAACTAGGCATATTTGCCAAGTGAATCTCAACTTGGCAAAACTCCTCTCCCTGCATGCGTTTAGGTGCTTCTCTCAAGCATGCCACATGCAACCACTAATTTGGGTTTTGCCAAGTGAAAAATGCCAAACCATTGGAGATGAGCTTTTATTTAACTTGGGAAACATCTTCTTGAGGACTTGGCAAATTGCAACTTTTACCAAGTGTAATTTGCCAAACCAACTTGGAGTTGCTCTAATGTTAGGAGCTCGAATCTTAAAACAAGGAGAGAGATATTTTGTACACTGTAGCAAATCTAGAGAATTCCACCTCCCCTATAAATAGGAGGCTCGTTTCACCAAGTAAACTACCGGAAAGCAGGAAAAAAGAATATAGTGAAGCCCTCCGTCTCTTTGTCTCCTGTCTCCCGAGTCACTTGTGTGCCCTTTTGAGGACGATTTCTGATAGCAACCAGTATATATAATACATTTAAAGGGAGAAGTATAAACCAACAAGATGAGTGGTAGTTATTTTATTAAAGATGATCCCACACAAATCTCTTTGAAATGTTCTATCATTAATAATTAAGGTTGCCAAGATGTCTGAAATTAAATATGCATGGTTCAAGACAAAAAACACACCGACACCCAACGCAGTTGAGTTTCATCAATAGAAAAGAAGATCTAAAAGTTAATTCATGAAAATAGAAGATCTAAAGTTAGTTCATGATTAGCTAAATTCATGTTGTCCTGTTACAAGATTTTGTCACGGTTGAAACAATAAAAGAAACCCGAGAAAAGACGAACCAAGTCTGAACTTATGATAAGCATGATCGTTTGATGTCAAATGTCGTTGGAGTTGATTCACCCCTGGATTGGTTTATTTCTATGTAGGTGCTAGACTCAATGGCAGTTTCTCTAGATGTGAACTCTAAGTATGGCTCCACAAAAGCTAGCAAATCTAAATTATATGAAAATTAGAAAGTAGTATTTCCAAAATAAGTAAATAGTCAAGTAACCATGGCAAGCAACCAAACAACTACATAAGATGGTCAAACCCGACCAACCTTAGGTGTGGCAAACTATAGCCGCAAAACCAAACAACGCTTACAAAGAAATAAAAGTAACCACATTATGTCTAGAGCATTAAGAAATGGTCTATAAGAATTCCAAGTTGCAATGGATGCTATTAAGGAAATACTAAGAATTCGTTGCCACTAGCATTATTAACTTCAATGTAAATGATCGACGCCTATGAGGCATTTCTTACCTAATTTTAGCTAAAATACAACTGTGTTGCATTTTACAATTTACACAATTACACAAGTAGAGAAAATGGACATGCCCTACTTGTTCCCCTTTGTATTGCTTTCAACCGATTACATGGCAATAACAATACATGATACATTTTAATAAGAAAAAAAAGTTCACCAAGCATCTGCATCCTACAATCCATCGCAACAAAAAGTTCTAACAATTCACCCTTCCTAAAAAGGTTAGCAACGAAATCGATTTCTAAGCGGGAAACAATAGACATAAGCAATGTTGGCGAGACGGTCGTGGTGGGGCGCACCGCCAAGCTGTCCGCACCACCTTGGGAAGGTCGTCTTTGCTGCTAGGGGGAGGGACGTCGTGGTCGGGGGCCGCGGGGAGAGGGGCGTGCCACAATGTCGGGGAGGCGACCACGATCAAGGCGCGCCGCCAAGGCGTCCGCACCACCCTGGGAAGGTCGCTCTGCCGCCAGAGGGCCACCGAGGGGAGGAGGGACGCCGTGTGTCGGGGCCGCTTAGGGAGATGGTCGCGTCGCCCGGGCAGGTCGCCGCGGCCCCGGGGGCTTGCCTCACCGGGCAAGGGTTGTGCCTCGTGGCTGGCCGCGATGGCTAAGGGCGCGATCGCACCGCGCGGGGAGGGTCAGCTGGGGAAAGATCGCCGCGGACCCATCAGAAGAAGCGGGCGTGATTGCCACGAGGCCCGTCGGGGCGCCACAATCACCGCCGAGGAGGAGCCCCGTGATCGCCCGCGACCGGGATGTTGAAGGGCGTTCCAATGGTGTTTTTATTTCTTTCCATGGTTTTCGGTGATTCGAGCAATTGCACTAGTAGAGAAAGGACTTTCCATCAAGAGCTTTAGTCCTGACCATTTTTTAGCCCGGACGAATGTATTAGTCCCGGTTGGTGGCTCCAACCGTGACTAAAGAGCCTTGCCCAACGGCTACACCTACGACCTTCTCGGGAGGGGCTTTCCTTTAGTCTCGGTTTGTAGTTCAAAACCGGGACTAGAGGTGATCCTATAGTCCCGTTGTAGTTTCCAACCGGACGCAAAGTTTCTAATCCCGGCCGATGATTCTAACCGGGATTAGTGTTGGAGCTGTAGTCCCGGATGGAAACACCAACCGGGACTACAGGGTCCCGGGATATAGGCCACCTTTAGCCCACCCTCAACCCGACCATCTCCAATTACTCTATTCTTGCTTGTCGCCTGCTTTCTTCTGCTTTGCCGCCGTCTCCAGCCATCTCCGATTTCTTCGAGTCCTACATCCATTCTTCGGTTCTAAAGGTTACCAACTTCATCCTCTCATGTTTCATCACTAGAATTTCCCATTTTATTGTCTATAGTAGTGCAATATTTGAGTTTTTTAGAATGAGAAATAGTGTTGGATTTTTTCTTGAAATGTACCGCATTTCAAAAAAAAAAAAACTTGATTGTTTGCATATCACTTGATTGTTCATCTAAACCGGATTTCACCTTTGCTTGCTAATATATATGCATAGTTATAATAGAGAAATTTAAGGTACTTTTTATATATATAGTTCATGGCTTAGAAAATGTGAAATTTATAGTAGTTGCTGAAAAAAATGAGTATAGTGATCAAGTATGACTTCCGGTTCCTCGAGCTCCCGTGGAGTTACTAAGCGGCTCGAGGCGGACCTCCCTCTCATTCCATGCGGCATCTGTGACAAGAAGATCGTGTTGGAGTGCCAAGTGAAAAAAAAGGAGGGTCGCATCTTTTACACGTGTTTGGATCGCAAGGTGAGTTGTTTTTTGGTCATGTTATTCGGCTATCATTTTTACCCATTTTTCATGATGATTTTGATTAACGTTTTCTCATTTGATGCTATAATTTCAGTGGGATGACAATCGGATCATGTAGCGGTTCGTCTTTGGGAGGAAGAGTATGTTAAGCATGTCGCAACATATAAAGCAAAGCAAAAGCGGCTAAGGCAAAGTAGCTAAGATGCCCGATGATACTTTGCAAAGAAGTGTGGATGATGAGGCACCGAGCCAAATGTAGAAGAAGCCCATTGTTGATTTGTCTAGTTTAGTTGGAATTGTTCGTGGAATCCTTTTTGTGTTGAAGTGCATTGTAGGTTTAATTTGTTTAGTGCTACATGGGATTGTGTATATTGTATCTAGGCTTGAATAAGTAAAAAGTTTTAGTGTGGAAACAGTTGTGGCTACTTGTTTGGATCATGTGTGTGTAACATTGGTTATTAAGATTTTTGATGTGTTTATGTCCTATAATTAATGCGGATATGAACCGACAATGGATGTATGACGCTGATCACCGTAAGCTACAGTTCATTACGGGTGTGCACGAATTCTTAAATGTGGCCAAGGCAAACAAGAACAATGGTTTCATGTGCTGCCCATGTGTACAATGCAAGAAAGAGAGGGATTATTTTAGCCCAAAGATGATTCATGAACACATATTTAAGTCGGGTTTCATGCCAAACTATTTTTCTTGGACTAAGCATGGAGAACGTAGTGTTATAACAGAAGATGGTGAAGAAGAAGGGGATGATGACAATAATATTCTTCATGGTTGTGGCGAATACGATGCCTTTGGTGATACTTTGCAATGAGGAAAGCTAATGAAGAGGAAGAGAGAGGGGAGGCAGCAGATGAAGAGCTAGTGATGACCTTGTGAAGGCCATCTTTGATGCATAGAGAGATTGTGAAACTACAAAGGAGAAGATCAAGTTTGAATGCATGCTAGAGGACCACAAAAAATTGCTATACCCGACTTGGGAAAGCGGACAAAAAATTGGGTACTACACGGGAATTGCTGCAATGGAAGGCAAAGAACGGTGTATCAGATAAGGGATTTGGGGAGTTACTGGTTATCCAAAAGAAGATGCTCCCGAAAGATAACGAATTACCAGCCAGCACATACGAAGCAAAATAGGTCCTTTGCCCTCTGGGATTAGATATTGAGAAGATACATGCTTGTCCTAATGATTGCATCCTCTAGCGCGGCAAGGAGTATGAGAAATTGGAGGAATGCCTACTATGTAAAGCATCGCGATATAAGATTAGGCGAGATGAGGACCCTGATGATCAGGGCACTGAACGTCCCAGAAAGAGAATCCTTGTTAAGGTGATGTGGTATGCTCCTATAATACCACGCTTGAAACGTTGTTCAAAAACAAACAGCATGCAAAATTAACGTGGTGGCACAAAGAAGACTGTAATGTAGATGACAAGTTGAGACAGCCCCGTCGATGGGTCATAGTGGAGAAAAATCGACAGAGAGTTCCCTAACTTTGCAGCAGATCCAAGAAACATAAGGTTTGCTTTAAGTATAGATGGCATGAATCCTTTCGGGGACCAGAGCACCAGTCATAGCACTTGGCTAGTTCATCTATGTATGTACAACCTTCCTTCATGGGTGTGCATGAAACAAAAATTCATTATGATGTCAGCGCTCATCCAAGGCCCAAGGCAACCTAGCAACGACATTGATGTGTATCTGAGGCCATTGGTCGAGGAACTTCTACTTTTGTGCAAAAGCGAAGGCGTACGTCGTAGGATGAGTACAAACAAGAAAATTTCGACATGCGAGCCTTGTTGTTTGTTACAATCAACGATTGGCCTGCTCTTAGCAATATTTCAGGACAATCAAACAAGGGATGTAATCCATGCAGACACTGTTTCGATGACTTGAAAGGTATATTTTTGAAAAAAATGTCGTAAGGTCATGTACTTGGGCCATCGTCAGTTTCTTCCTATGAATCACCCCTTAAGAAAAAAGACATGCATTTTCAAGGTAAGCCTGTCAATTGAACTGGTGAGGATATACTCAATATGGTCAAGGATGTGAAAGTAGTGTTTGGAAAAGGGCCTGGCAGCGAACCTGTTCCAAACGATGCCAACGGACACGCACCCATGTGAAAGAAGAAGTCCATCTTTGGGTGCTACCCTACTAGAAAGTCCTACAAGTCCGTAGTGCAATCGGCGTGATGCACCCGATGAAGAATCTTTGTGTCAATCCACTAGGCTTCATGGGCGTGTATGGGAAGCCTAAGGACATGGTAGAAGCATGACAAGACCTATGCCGTTTGAAAGAACGAGACAACCTACTTCCGGAGAAGACAGATGATGGACGACATTACTTATGACCTGCTAGCTACACTCTTAGCAAAGAAGAGAAGGAAAGCATGTTCGAGTGCCTAAGAAGCATCAAGATGCCATCTAGATTCTCATCAAATATAAATGGTATAATAAATGTGCCGGAGAAGAAATTCCAAAACCTAAAGTCTCATGACTGCCACATGCTTATGACGCAATTGCTTCCTGTTGCATTGAGAGGCATTCTACCGCCAAATGTATGATTAGCAACCGTGAAGCTATGTGCATTCCTCCACGCAATTTCTTAGAAAGAAATCAATCTGGTAGAACTAGGTAAGCTACAGAAGGACATTGTTCATTGTCTTGTTAGCTTTGAGTTAGTGTTCCTAGCATCCTTCTTCAACATCATGACACACCTCTTAGTTCACCTGGTCAAAGAGATTAGTATTCTTGGTCCTGTGTTCCTACACAACATATGTTCCCCTTTGAGAGGTTGATGGGAGTCTTTAAGAAATGTGTTCGCAACCGTACTCAGCCAGAAGGAAGCATCGCCAAGGGCTATGGAATAGAGGAGGTCATTGAGTTCTACATTGATTTTATACCTGACCTCGACCCTATTGGTGTTCCTAAATCACGGTACGAGGGGACACTAACTGAAAAGGGTACACCAGGGAAGACACCATATGTCGGCATGGGTGACGATGATTGGCGTAAAGCACACTCTTCTCCAAAACTCTAGCTTGGTGCAGCCATATATCAAGATACACAAGGAGATACTTCGATCAGAATTTCCAAAGAAGACTGAAGCCTGGATTGGTCGTAAGCACGTGAGTTTATTCAACGCATGGTTACGAAACAAATTTCGTGGTGATGAGACTATTCATCGCAACTACACTTGTTGGCTAGGGAACCATCTTGGAATGTCCAAACATACAAAGGGTATGAGATAAATGGAAATACATTCTACAACATAGCCCAAGATACAAAGAGCACCAACCAAAATAGAGGTGTACGCTTAGATGTCGTAAACACAAATAGGACTAAGGAAAGATATTATGGCTGTAGAGATGAGATATGGGAACTAGACTATGGTCCTAATTTCAAGGTCCCGTTGTTTCGGTGCCAATGGGTGAAGGGCAGCGGAGCAATTGACTTTCAATACGGTATGACAATTGTGGGCCTCGACAATCTTGGGCACAGAGAAGCGACCGATTCGTCTTAGCCAAGGATGTGAGTCAAGTGTTCTATGTGAAGGAAAGAAAGGGAAAAACTGCACCAATGATGAGCCAAAGCGTCATACAGTTCTTTCTGAAAAAAAAATCGTGGGAATTGAGGGCATTTGTGACATGTCAGAAGACTATGAAAAGAATGTGAAGAGGTTCCGCCATTCAAAGTGGACAGTGACCCAACTATCCTCCTAAATAATGAAGATAATCCATGGTTACGACGAGATCATAACCAAAGGACATACGTCAGGAAAAGATTTGTTGTTGTGGTAGCGCGATATATTGTGATTGATGTATTTGAATACTATTATATATTATTTTAAGCTACGAGATCGATTTGACGATATGTGGAGAATGTGTGATGTAGGACCAAATGATCTGCGTTGAGAAGGCGTGAAAACTAATTTCCTACACTAGTAACAAAATGATTTTGCGAGCACTTGCAAAATCTTTTCCGTGGCGAGCACTTTTTTGCCCGTCACGGAAAATATCCCGCCACGCCCAGCTTTTTTCACGTGACGGGCGTGTTTTTTACCGTCACGGAAATTTTTTTCCGTGGCGGGCGTGTTAAAGTGCCCGCCACGCCAAAAAAAAAAATCCGTGGCGGGCGTCCTAAAAAGCCCGTCACGGAAATCACGCCCAATAAACCCAGGGCGAGGCCCGCTATCTCGCCTCGATATAAATACAACAACTTAGGGTTTTCACTCCATCCCCACTCTCCCTCTCTCCGGGCCGCCCCATCCACTCGCGCTCCCTCTCCCTTCCCCGGCGGCGCCCCTCCCCACCTCCCTCCTCCTCCCGGCGGCGCGCGCACGGTGGTGGGAGGAGCACCCGGCGGCGGCGGGGAGGACCGCCGTGGCGGATCCGGCGGAGGGCAAGCTCCCGGCTCCGGCTGATCAACCGAAAAGCAGCGGCGGGTCCTGCGATGGCCGGCGGCTCGCGAATCAAGCGGCGCGGCTGGCGTCGGGTCCGCGCGAAGGGGCGGCGGCGGCTCCGGTGGATCGGCGGTGCGGCTCGGCGGATCGGGAGGAGGGCGCGCGCACGGCGTGTGGCGAATCGGCGGCGGCGCATGGCGGATCCGCGGAGGCCAGCGGGTGGAGATCTCGGCGGCCCTCCCGGCGGCGGTTCCGGCGCGGCGAACCTCCGGCGGCGGTTCACGCCTCCCACCGGCGGATCCGGCCTCCTTCCCGATCTGCGGCGGGGGCGACCCTCCTGGCGTTCGATCAGGCGCGGCGACCCTCCCGGGGTCGATCTTAGGCATAACCTCCGTGGCGGAGGCGGTGGGATCCGAGGCGGCGGTGCTCCGGCGGCGTCGTCGGGGCCCTGCAATCCTAGATGGGCTCGGCGGGCCCGTGATGGGCTCGGCGGGCCTGTCAGGGGGATTTTTATTTTATTTTTTGGCCGTGGCGGGCATCCTAATCTGCCCGCCATGCAAAAGATTAAGCGTGGCGGGCACTTTGTAGCCCGCCACGGATGCCGTATGATTAACCGTGACCTTTGTTTAGGGCGGGCACTGCGCCGTCACGTAAAGTTTTTTGCCCACCACAAAAAAGCTTTTAGGTACTAGTGCTATTCAAGAGCAACAATTTTAATGATTTCGATTGACATATAAATTTTTGCATGGTCTAAATTATTTCCGCTATATCAAATATTTGTATGATAAAATAAAAGCATTTATGTTAACAATTATCATCGTGTACATTAATGCAAAACTAGGCGTAGAACTATTTTTTTCGTATCTTTTAGCTTGTATTTTATTTACTAAAATTGCAACAGATCTCTGTATATTACTGTATATTAAAAAAAAGAATCACACTGTACATTTGGTTATGGCAGGAAGCCGAAACGCAGGCCACCTTTAGTCTCGGGTGGATCTACCACCCGAGACTAAATGGGCTTAGTTTTGGCGGCTCGCCAAAGAATTGACCTTTAGTCCCGGGGCGAATCTTTAGTCCGAGGTGGTGGTTTCACCCGGACTAAAGGTGATTTAGATAAAACTGCTCAACCCCCTTTCTCTCCTCATTTGCCCCTTTCTCTCCATAGCGCCCCCCAGTCCTAACCCCTGTCGCCACCGTCGTCGGATCTGCATGCCGCCGTCATCCACGACCCCTCCCAAAAAAAAAGCACCTCCGCACGCCGACTTTAGTCACCGGCGCCGGCCACCATCCATGAAGGCGTCAACATTCACGCCGGTCCTCCACGGTGCCGACCCTAATCCGGGCGCGGCACCACTGTAGCCATCCGTCTCGCCCGCTCAGCCGTCGACCACTCCGTCCCGAGGCACGCCCTCGTCAACTCGCCGTCGCCCGCACCTCCCGTCATTTGTCGACCTCGCCTCCCCTCGACACCGTCGTCGTCTCTAGAGCCCTTGTCGACCTCACCCTCCCGTCGCCGTCGACCCTCGCTTCCGGGATCGGGCCGTGGCGCCACGACGATGGGAGGTCCGGGCGGGTCGGCGGGGCTCTGCCCAACCTCGGCGAGCCGAGCCTCGGCAAGGCTGTCAGAGCGCTGGACGACAACCGCAAAGAACCGGCCCGGGCCTGGGAGCGGATAGAAGACCCCCGCAAGATCGTAATCGGGCGCACCCGACCTTCGGGATGAGATCGAACGGCAACGAAGCTCGCCCAGCGAGGGCGATTCACCTCGGGGAAGGCCCCGACGAGACGCAAAAAACACACCGAGAAGACCGAGGGTACTCCCGGATCCACCCGGCCCACGGGCCTTCACAAGGGACATCGGGGAGGGCACCACTCCAGGCGGCGCTTGGACCTCCCCATCCACCTCAACAAATACTCGGGGAGACACGACCCGAGGTGTGGCCGGCCGACTACCGGCGGCATGCCAGTTCGCGGGCACACGATGACAAAGTGATAATCGAAATTTGCCCCTGTATCTCTCTCGAGACTCAGCTAGGGCCCGGCCGAACATCTTCCGCCAAACCTCATATCAAATCAAGGGCAGACTTGGAGAGAACGTTCGAGGCAACTTCCGGGGCACATACTGCGCCCGGGAACTCATGGGACCTCGAAACGCCGCCAAAAATCCGACGAGTCCTCGTGGCGACTACATCCGGCGCTTTTCAAGCAACGGACCGAGCTCCCTAACGTGGACGGATTCGGACGTCATAGGGGCCTTCTTGGCCGGCACCGGTTGCCGAGACCTCGTGGAAGAAGCCGGGCCGCCGGGACTCCAACCGAGGCGAACGAAGGCGATGGACATCGCCACCAAGTTCGCTATAGCGGAGAGGAAGCCGTCGGGGCTCTGCTCAATAAGGGCTCGAGCAAAGGGAAGCGCAAGGAAGAGGAGCCCGAGGGATCCCAACCTCGGGAGAACAAGAAGAAGAAGAAGAAAGATAAGAGCCGCAAGGGCAAGGGCCATGCCGCCCAAGCGGATGATGAAGAGACATGGTGGCTGCGGTCGACCGCAAAGGGGGCCGCCCCCGCCCGAGACCTTCGACAACATGCTCAAGAAGCCGTGCGAGAACCACGGCTACCCGGTCAAGCACACCCTCGAGGAGTGCAAGACGGTGCGCAAAGCACTTTGCCAAACTCAAGGCCATTCCCGAGGAGGAGGAGGAAGAAGAAGCACCCGAGGGTAGTCCCAAGGGTGACAAGGGATTCCCGAAGGTGAACAATCGCTTCATGATCTTCGGCGGCAACACCAAAGAACATGACGGTGCGGCAACGCAAGAAGGAGCGACGCGAGGTGTACGCAATCGAGCCGGCGATCCCGAAGCTGCGCAAGTGGTCGGATCAGGCCATCACCTTCGACCCGGTCCGGATCACCCTTGGCACATCCCGAACCCGGGGGCTTATCCGCTAGTGGTGGATCCCATCATCGCCAACACCCGGCTCACCAAGGTCCTCATGGACGGGGGGAGTAGCCTCAACCTCATCTACGAGGAAACGCTCGACCTCCTCAGGGTGGACAAGTCCAAGATCCGTCCCCGGAGGGCCGGCATTCAATGGCGTCGTCCCCCGGCAAGGAACTAAAGCCCCTCGGGCAGATCGACCTCCTGGTCTGTTTTGGGGACCCCTCGAACTTCGTGGCAAGAGACTCTCACGTTTGAGATCCTCGAGGTCCGGGTACATACCACGCACTCCTTGGACGGCCTTTCTATGCCAAATTCATGGCCGTCCCGAACTACACCTACCTCGAGCTCAAGATGCCGGGGCCGAAGGGTGTCATCACTACCGGCCCCTCGCACCATCATGCGTACGAATGCGACGTGGAGAGCGTGGAGTACGCCGAGGCACTCGCCATTGCCGAGGCACTCATTGCCGACGCAAACAAGAGCTTTGACAAGATCACGATGGAGCGCGAGGCCAAGCGCCATGCCGGGGCTTCGAACCCTCCTCGGGCACCATGAAGATCCCGCTTTCGATCCGAGCATCCAAGGGAGAAGCTGCCACCATCAGCTCGAGCTGGATCCAAAATAGGAAGCGGTGCTCGCCGACTTCCTCCGTCGCGAACGCCAAGACGTTTGCATGGGGACCCTCGACATGCCGGGCATACCGAGGGATGTCGCCGAGCACTCCCTAGACATCCGGCCGGGCTCGGCCAGGTCATGCAGCGCTTGGCGCCGTTTGATGACGCCAGCGAAAAATCATCTACGAGGAGATCCACAAGCTACCGGAGGCCGGATTTATAAAAGAAGTGTTCCACCCCGAGTGGTTAGCTAATCTCAGTATTAGTAGAGAAAAGAATGGGAAATGACAGGATGTGTGTGGACTACACTAGTCTAAACAAAGCATGTCCGAAAGTTCCTTTTCCTTTGCCTCGAATCGACCAAATTATCGACTCCACCGCGGGATGCGAAACTTTGTCCTTTCTCGACGCTTATTCCGGCTACCACCAAATCAAAATGAAAGAGTCCGACCAGCTCGCGACTTCATTCATAACACCCTTCGGGATGTATTGCTACCTCACAATGCCCTTGGGGCCGAGGAACGCCCCAGGGCAACGTATCAGGCGATGCATGCAAATCATCTTCGGGAACTCATCGGGAGGATTGTGGAGGCCTATGTCGACGACATAGTGGTTAAATCCAAGAAGACGGCGGACCTCGTGGGAGACCTCGGGGAAACCTTCGAGTGTTTAAATAAGAAGGGAGTCAAGCTCAACCCCGAAAAGTGCATATTTGGGGTCCCCCGAGGGATCTTTGTTGGGTTTCATCGTCTCTCAACGAGGCATCGAAGCAAACCCAACCAAGGTTGATGCAATCACCAAGATGGGACCAATCCAAGACCTTAAAGGAGTACAGAAGGTCATGGGCTGCCCGGCTTCACTAAGCGGGTTCATTTCTCGCCTCTGGGGAAAGAGTCATTCCCCTCTATCGGCTCCTTCGCAAGACCGAGCACTTTGCTTGGACCCCCGAGGCCGAGGAAGCCCTCGGCAACCTCAAAAAGCTCTGACGAACCCGCCGGTCCTAGTACCGCCCAACCCGGGAGAGACCTTGCTTCTTTATGTCACGGCCACTACTCGGGTAGTTAGCGCAGTGGTCGTAGTAGAGCGTCGGAAAGAGGGACACACGTTGCCAGTTCAACATCCCGTGTACTTCATCAGTGAAGTGCTTTCCGACACCAAGACTCGATACTCACAAATGCAAAAATTGTTGTACGCCATTGTACTAACACGAAGAAAACTTCGTCACTACTTCCTCGCGCACCCAGTTGCCGTGGTATCTTCGTTCCCCTCGGGAAATCTTACAAAACCGAGAGGCCACGGGAAGAGTGGCGAAGTGGGCGGTGGAACTCATGGGTGAGACAATGTCGTTCTTGCCTCGCAAAGCGATAAAGTCCCAAGTCCTAGCCGACTTTGTGGCCGAATGGACCGATACGCAGCTACCCCCGGCACCAATCCAGTCCGAGTGCTGGACCATGTACTTCGACGGATCCATGATGAAGACGAGTGCGGGGGGCGGCTTGCTCTTCATCTCGCCCCTCGGGGTTCACATGAGGTACGCCATCCGGTTGCACTTCCCCCTCCAACAATGTTGCGTATCACGAGGCGCCGGTCAACGGTCTCGGGATCGCGGCCGACCTCGGGATCCGACGGTTGGAAACTAGGGGGGATTCACAACTGGTTATTGATCAAGTCATGAAGGCCTCGGCGTGCCATGACCCCAAGATGGAAGCATACCGCCGAGGTGTGCAACCGGAGGAAAGGTTCCATGGGCTTGAGCACAAGCACCCCCAAGGCGCTACAACGGCCGCCAGACGAACTCGCCAAGGTCGCGGCGACCCAGGTACCGTTCCCGAACGCATACTCACCCGAGACCTCAATGAGCCCTCGGTCAAGTACACTTCCCCGGAAGTACCCTCGGGGCGGGCGGTGACAACTCGAGGAACAAACCACGCCAAAAGCCATGGCGATCGACCAAGACCCCCGATCAAGAGAACCATCATTTGAGTACCTCACCCGGGAGAACTACCCGAGGATAGGACCGAGGCTCGCCGGTTGGCTCGAAGGGCAAAATCCTTTGCGTTAATCGGAGACAAAAAAAGAACTCTATAAGAAAGGAGCCTCGGGGTATACATGCGATGCATACCCTCGGCAGAGGGCAAAGATCTACTTGAAGACACCCACAGGGGGGAGTGTGGCCACCATGCCGCCCCGAGGACTCTAGTCGGTAAAGTCTTCAGGCAAGGCTTCTATTGGCCCTCGGTACGGGGCGCAAATGCAATTGTCTTTTTGCAAGGAGTGCCGGTTCTATGCCCGGTGGACGCATCTTCCAAAGACAAGCCCTGCGGACCATACCCCGACATGGCCATTTGCGGTATGGGGGCTTGACATGATCGGCCCCCTAAAAAAGGCGCCTGGAGGACACACTCATGTCCTGGTCGCTATCGACAAGTTCTCCAAGTGGATCAAAGCCCGAGCTGTGGTGAACCCTCGCACGGAGGAAACGGTGAAGTTCTTTACGAACATCATTTCCCGTTTTGGAGTCCCGAACTCCATCATCACAGATAACGGAACCAACTTTGTGGGGAAGAAGTTCCTCGACCTGCGGCGACTACGACATCCGGATTGACACCACGGCCGTAGCACACCCGAGGACCAACGGCCAAGTGGAAGCGTGCCAATGGCATGATCCTACAAGGACTCAAGCCAAGGATCTTCAACCGGTTGAACCAGTACGGGAAGAGGTGGTACCAGGAGTTACCATCGGTTCTATGGAGCCTTCGAACGACAAAAAGCCGAGCCACGGGCTTCACCCCATTCTTTCTAGTCTATGGAGCCGAGGCAATCTTGCCCACGCACATTGAATATGGGTCCCGAGGCTGCGAGCCTACACCGAGCAAGGCAACCAAAGAGGCAAGGCAAGACTCCATTGACCAAGTCGACGAAGCCCGAGACGTTGCGCTCTTGCATTCAGCAAGATACCAACAAGCCCTACGCAAGTATCACGCTAAGCGACTGAAGCCTCAGGAGTTCCAAGTCAATGACCCCATACTCAAGTTGAAGACAGATAACAAAGGGCGCCACAAGCTCACGCCGCCTTGGGAAGGGCCATATTTCATCGCCGAAATACTAAGGCCCGGAACCTACAAGTTGAAGAACGAGAAGGGCGAAGTCTTTTCCAACGCCTCGAACATAGAACATTTGTTGGCGTTTCTTAACGCAAAGCGAAAGAGTTCCCTAAGCGCACGGAAATGCCGGCGTAGCTTTCACCGGAAGTATTCGAGGTATCGTATTTCCACAGGGGAAGGCATGGTGTAAAAGTCTCTAATATGAACATGGACAAGATAACACGACTATGCAATAGACCACAATCCATAATAGGGATAAATCAAATGGTACGATAACTTGACACACACACTTGAACCAATCTCAAAGGATAAAAAGAAAACATTCTAGGAGAAGGATATCCTATATAGCTTTATTAAGATAGCAGATATACATGCATGCCTTATACCGTCGAGAGATTCTAACTCGAGATAACCTCAATTACTATATTGGTTTACTTCAAGGCACCGGATAACGCCTGGGTCCGCCAAAGCGATGCCGGCCAATAGCCCTACTTCGAAACACCGGCGTGGGGATTACAAGGGGACGGGACGACAGGCTGTCACTACCCCGCCGCCTACCCCTCATTCCGTGCGAGTTCGAGGCAAACGAAGGCAGCCTCTAGCATAAACACCACGTTTACGCTTATGACTACTACTCTAGCGTTGATCGGGGTGACCCACGTGCGCGAGGCCCTCTACCGAGCATCCCCACAAGGGCGGACGACGAACCCGTAAACCGACAAGCAACCAAGAATTATCTTAAGAGAGAACTCATTATGGTCTAATCATGTATGTATAATGCATTTAGCATAAAGTTCTATTTGACAAGATCGCAACATGCAAACTATATACTAGTTCATATGCTAAGATCATATCGCATGAACTGTGCTTTTATTTAGCTATTGATAATAAGAACAAGAATAATGTGGAAAGCAAAGTATTGATCAATATAAGTAAAACTATATTAATCATACCAAGTACCTCCAGGGAAGATCTTGATCTTACATTATGCCTCCTCCTAACTAATAAAAGGAAGAAAAGAAAGTGAAGAGAGAAGCTCTTATGTGTTGTGTTGTGTGTGTGTGTCAAGTGAGGAGTGCCTCTCTTTATATAGTGGAGAGGAGGAGGGAATGGAGGCTCTCCTTGCTTCGAGCTATTCTTGGCGGGAACGAAAGTTTGCACCGCATGCAACCACCGCATGAAAGCCGCTCCAAACCGCCGGAGAAAGGGCGGGAAGGGAGGCCGAAATTTGGCGCCGACCGCCCCATGCGCCCGGCCCACCCTGCCGGGCCTCCCGGCCCCGGCCTTCCCCGTTGCGCGCGTTTTGTCCTTCGTATGTTGGGCCTATGGTGGTGCATGGGCCGGTTGTGAGCGGGGTTTGGTCCTCTTGCTAGATCCACTCCTTGACGTCTTTCATTCAATGCGCTTTCTAATTTATTTGGTGACCTTGTACCTATTTCCACTTTTATACACGCAAGACATAATTTCTACTAATACAAGTGGAACTAGGTTAGAAGTAAAGGCATATGCATCATAAGTTTGCCCCTTTCTCATGAATTGGATAATGTTGGCGTATAATATACTCGATAATGACCGCCAACAACAGCTACGTCGCTTCTACCCTTAACCTTGCACTAGAAGTTAAACACTTATGTCTTTTCGCTCAATAAAATATCCGCATCTTTTATGAAGAGAGGCTTCTTGTGCATACCTTAAGGGAGTCTTAGCCTCGTCCCAAAGACAAGACTAAAACTCCCTCGAGGGCTACGTGGGGGACCCCCCTCGGAGGACCCCCTCCCTTTTCTTTTTTTTTGAAACTTTTTTCAATAAAAAAAGTTCTTCTGCGCACACTTGAATAGATCGTTTAAGTTGCGAAGGTCGTGCATGCACAAATCCAAAGCGAGATAAGCCGAGTCACACGGACCGCCCCTAATGGCACCCGCATGCGGACCGCCCAAAGGGCATCCATGCTCAATATCTCGCGAGCGAGAAGGCGACGACCGGGCCACACAATAAACGAGAAACTCAAGAAACGCAGCTTAATCATAAATGCACCTGCCAAGGTCACCAACCTCGAGGCAGCGCCATTGTTTATGTACGTCTCTCTCACAAATTTCACTTTGTCATACAAGGGGAGTCAAGGGGTGTTGCGAGCCTCGTCCACCTGCGCCTCGCGATGGCCCGACGAAGAGGCATCAGCACGGGCAGCACCCTCGGCGGCGGCAGATCCCCCAGGGGTGGCGTCGAACCTGTCGGCGCATCCTCGGAAGCGGCGTCCCAAATCTCCGTGTCCGCCTCATAGGTTGACTCTATGGGGAATACGGAGGGCACACCTCGTCCTCAAAGCGCGAGGCCAACCTTGTCGCGAAGATCATCCACCCAGTCGCACAAGCTCTGGGGTCTTGGCGGCATCGGCGGCAGATCCCTCTCGGCGGGGTCGGCGGCGTCTTCGTCATCGGGCCGAGGAAGAAGCCACCCGCAACGCCATCCGGCACCTTGGGCTCCATCGAGAAGTGGGAGCGGAACACCGCCATGCACGTCCGCACGCCGGTCCGGAAGGCACTCGGGCTCGGACCCGGAGGAAGCCGCCCACGCGCTCAAGCGGCACGGCCGAGGGGCCAACCTCCAAGTTGTCCGCCCCAAAGCGATGATGAAGTCGAGACGAGGGCTTCCTCCAGCTCCTGATACGACCTCGCTCCTGCTCCGGCCTACAGGCAAGCGTGGCCGCATTATCCACGGCCTCGGTCCGGACCTTCTCCGCATCTATCGACAGGCAAAAGGACGATATCAGCAAGATGAAGCAACCAAAAGCGATGGAACTGGCCGAGGAAGAGAACGTACCTTGGCACTTTAATTGCCGGCCAAAGATTGCATTGTGCTCCTCTGCGAGCGACTTGTGGAGCTGCTCCTTCTCCCTCCTGAGGGTATCCCCCTCGGACACCAGCTCGCCGATGCGGGTATTTAGGGCATCGCACATCTCCGCTGCCTCGTAAGCGCTCCTCCGGGACTGTCCCGCTCATCGTGGGCCTCATGCGGGACTTGAAGGGGCTGCCTCCCGGGCATCCTCAAAATCTTAGCTCATCGAGCCATCCGGGCAGCCACCGTGGTAGCCTCGGACTGGCCTTGATAAGCTCGGCCTCCAAAGTTCTGCGCTTTGACTCCCTTTCTTCGGCAAGGGCGATGGCGGGAGGTTCTCGCTCTGGGCACGAGCGGCTTAACCCGAGTACGCCCATGGGCATCCCAGTTCAAGACATTCCGGTGAAGGAGCTCGGACTTCTCCCGGCGAATCGCCGGAGATTACACAACGGGGAACACCATCAATTATAAGCGCCAAGCGCAAAGAAAATAAGGCGGGAAATAACGGTCGGGACACCCACCGCGTCAGCCTCGGCAAGACGCCCGGTTATGGCGTCGCTAAGCTTGGCAAGGCCATCGGCGGCCGGGCGGATCGCTGCGTGGGTCCTCCACGCCAGACCCCTCGGGACGATCGTCGATCACCATGGAGGCCAGTATCGTCAGGTCCCCACTTTAATGGGTCCTTAACCTTACGTATTAGTGCCGGGATCACGCGCTAATACGTTAATAAAACAAGAGTGGACACAGATTTATTAAAAGGTGCCGGAGCTTTATTGATAGGATAAATAGGTCTTACATAAGTGGCCCGAGGGTCACAATCTTATTACACAACGTTAAGTGGGCATAGGGTGCTTTGTGGCACTTTATTCATCGTAGTCGACTCACGCGTTTAGTGGTCCTAGTCTACCACACCCACAAGCATACTTGAGCGTAGGTCGAAACTCTAGTATCAACATCATAGTCCTAGCAAAGCCGAAAACATCATGTCTAATCCTCCTGCGGGAAATCCTCACGATCATCGTGGCCAAGTCCTCCTCTAAGCCAAGTCCGAAAAAATCAACGGGTGAGTATGAAGGTACTTCAGCAAGTCCAAACCAGGGGGTTTGGTGGTTATTAAGAGTTTGGGCCCTAGCGGGGTCTCTAAAACTGCCCTCACTAGTTCCCGATCAAGTTATATGGTCATCGCTTCACAAAACACAAGCGGTTAGCATCAACGAGGGTTAAACTAATCATAGATGATCCGTCCTAGCGTTGCCCAATTCCAAGGACGTGGCTATTCGAATAGATTTAAAAGAACTCTGCAGAGGTGTACAAATTTCCCCACACGATGGACATACTCTTCACGGGATCAGCGAGCAAGAATAGTCCAACAAGATCCCGTACCCGCCCGGCAGCCATCCTAGGTTTCCATATAGTTCCCACCACGGTTTCTCAGGGATTGGAAGGATAACACGCCACCCTACGGATGACGTATCACCCTAGACAATATGGTGATACCAAATCACCCACGGCTTTACGTGTAATACCTAATTACCCAACCTATACCGTCAACACGTAACCCAATCATAATCATCAATATGTGCCTCTAGCATTTGCGCCCATCAAGCCCACACACTTACGTGGAAGATCGCCAAAGCATCCACGCCAACCGGACAATGGGGCCACTCTCCCCACGTCTACTCCCGATAGACCGTTTGCCTTCGCCGCCTCCTAGGTTAGAAACTATACTTTGACCTAACGGGGTGTGAGATCAGTCGTCCCATCTTGACGTGTGGTCGCATGCGAATGTCGTACTAGGGGATGGTCTATGAACCGGTCCTTAGGGAGGCGAGCATCTCTCCGCGGGATTCATCCCCGATTGTGACTAGTCTACCTCCATGTAAACCGTCACCACTCACCTTTTGTTGGATGGTTCACATTATTAATTAGGTTACACTAGTCTTACTTAGTCGGGGTTATATCGTCAAGCATCATCTCATTCACATGGCAACATAAATCATGATTATCATCTTATAAAAGTAGGTTGGTTATTTTTAGGTCAACATTATTAAGGGAGCGGGGTAAGGACTTGCCTTGGTTACCGTTGTCGTCCGGCTCGAGAACGTGAGTCCGGATCGTCTAGTTCGGATGGAGGTCTTCGTCGGCTACTCTCGCGTCTGGCGATTACACAAAATTAATAGGGTAATTGAATAGCGACAAAACGAACCAGGTGATAATAGATAAAACCAGTAGAAATGGATAAAGCTCGAATTTAGAAAAATAACAGAAGTGGTTCGACCCGATTTGGAGTTACGGTTCGGAAGTTATGATTTTTCAAGTTTAATTCCATTAATAAACATGGTGGGATTTTTATGTCATTATTTTATTAATGTAAAAATATAATAAAAATCATGACAATTATCTCCACAAGATCTAGTTTATTTACATATTTTTCCGGAATTTTCTCGAGGTGCGGAACATGTACTTATAGCGGTAGGGTACGCTTCTCGGGTAGACTCGGCATTTTCCACCTGTTTCCCTACGTGCTCGCCATCGAGAGGCTGACCGGCCGGCCCGGCCTGACCCACGTGGCGTAACGGAAATGAGACGGCGGCGTGGCGGGGGTGACACGCGGTGGCTCTGGTTGGCTCCGGCCGTCGCCGTCCGCGGTGTCCGGACGGAGTCGGCGCGACCGATCCCATGTCGTGCCCGGCAGCGGCGCTCCATGGCGTCCGCCGGGGGAAGAACCTTTCCGCCCTCGAATTTCGCCCATGAGGGGGTCAAGGAGGACACCCGTCGATCGGACTCGGTGGTGGTGGTCGGGCGGCGGGCAAGGCCCCCACCGGCCCGGCGTGAGCGCGGATGGAGCGACGGTGGCTCCGTCAGCGGCTGGAGTTACACAATAGGATTTGGCGGTGAGGGGAAGATAGGAGAGGGTTTGGGAGCGTCACCGAGGCTCGCCAATTGCTCTGAGCGTCGACCACGGCGCGCCTTCCTCGAGACCTAGTTCCGCGGCGGCGGAATTTGGATTGGGCTCGGGGCTGCGGCCGGGGAAGGGGAGAGGGGGTTGCAAGCGTGAGCACCGCGTGTTCCACGCCTCTTGCGGGAGCTCTTGCTTTGCCCGGCGAGGTCCCGGAGGCTCGGCCGGTAGTATGGTTTATAGCCGCCTTGGCCCAGGTGTCTGCTCCGGCGGTGTTTCCGCCAAGCCCGATCTTTAGGCGGCCGGCGCTGTGCTTCGTGGACTTCCGGTGGCTCCTGCGCTCGCCTCGGTGTCGGTTCCCGGTTGGCCCTAGCCCCAGTCACAGTGTGGTCTTCGGTCGTGGCCGCGGTGGCCGCCCAGCAATATGGCGTCGGGTTGCTCTTGTCTTGGTCGCGCGGTGGCGATGCACGGCAGGTGTGCGTGCCGGTTCAGCGGTGGCCCTATGTTCGTCGTCGTGGCGTGCCGGTCGCGGCCGAGACTCGGCCGGCAAGCTCAGTGGCTCGTGCGGCGGTCGTCGGCGGCCCGTGCGCCTTGGGTGCGGCACAGGGCTGGTGGCATGCGTGCGTCCGGTTCTTGAAGCCGGTGCTCCACGCTCCCGGGTCTCCTCCTCTTACACGGCTCGGTGCGAATCGGTCACCGGGGCCAGCGAGTGTGCCGAGTCATCGTCGACACGTGGCGGCGGGAGGAAGAAGAGTCGGGTCCCTTTCGTCGGTGATGGAGCGGGGAGAGAAGGAAGAGAGGGGGGATGGGCCGGCGGCTGGTTGGGCCGGCCACGCGGGGAGGGAAGAGAAGAGGGAGGGAAGGTGGGAAGGGAAGTGGGCTGGGCGGTTTGACTTCCTCCTTTCTTCTTCTTTTCTTTCTTCCTTTTCTTTTCTTTCTCTCTCATTTTCTTATTCTTTTATTCTTGTAACTCCATTTTAGGTTTCACCAAAAATTCGAAAATAATTTTAGGAAGTCACGATGAATAGAAACCACCAAAGTGTCGAGTCGAAACACGATTATCGAAAAGTTCAAATTTTTAGCGAATTTCAAAAGTCAAAAAAATCGGGCGTTACAAACCTACCCCCTTAAAGAGAATTTCGTCCTCGAAATTCGCAGCCCCTCGAATAGGTATGGGAATTCCTTTTTCAAACTTTCTTCTCTTTCCCATGTTGCTTACATACGTGTGATTGCTCCATTGAACTTCGGCAAAATTTAGCTAGCGTCGTCGCCATTAATACGTCTCCTTTGCTACATCCAAGATTTTGATTGGTCTCTCTTGATCTCTTTGTAGGTCGGGCTGGAGGTCTTGTTTCCGGTGGGGTTTGTTCTCGGGAACTCGTAAGCTTCGTCTTCAGGCGTGATACATGGAATACGTTATGTACTTCTTCCAGTGCAGGGGTAGGCTGCGAGGCGTCGCCACTTTTCGATTCTCTCTAGGATTTCGAGCGGCCCAGTGTACCTTGGGGCTAGTTTTCCTTTCACTTGAAGCGCTGGTTCCCGGAGGGTGACACCTTTAGGTAGACGTGGTCCCCTACTTTAAATTCTAACTCTTTTCTTCTACGGTCGGCATAGCTCTTACGTCGGCTCTGTCTTTGCTTTTTCGGGTTCTCGCGGATCGGGGCTACCTTATCTTACGCTTCTTGGAGGATGTCGAGTCCAAACACTTTGCGCGTTCGCCAACTTGGACCACATTAATGGGGTTACGCACTTTCTCCCATAAAGTGCCTCGAATGGGGACATCTGCAGTTGGGTGCGGTAGGTATTATTGTAGGAGAATTCCATAAGCGATAGGCTCGATTTCCCAATCTTTTCCGTAGGCCAATACATAAGCTCTCGGCATATCTTCTAGTATCCGGTTCACTCGTTCGGTTTGCCCATCGGTACGTGGGTGGTAGGTAGCGTCTTTGTAGTCCAAGCGTGTCTTCAAAGCTTCATGTAATTTTCTCCAAAATCTCGAGGTGAACTCTATGAGCCTCACATGCATCACTATTCTACTAGGGACTCCGTAGCCTAAGGATTTCGTCGATGTATAGCCGCAAGTTGGTGAGCCCTGGTGTGTGGTTTTCACGGGGATGAAGTGTGCCACTTTGGTTAGTCGGTCCACAATTACCCATATGGAATCGTTGCCATTAGAGGTTCTTGGGAGTCCACTATGAAATCCATACTTATCTCATCCCACTTCCATTCTGGTATGTGTAGTGGTTGTAGCAATCCTGCTGGTCGATGATGCTCTGCTTTAATTCGTTGACACGAGTCACAATTGGCTATGTAGTTTGCAATATCTGCTTTCATGCCCTTCCACCAATATTTCTGCTTCAGGTCCATGTACATCTTTGTTGCTCCAGGGTGGATGGAGTATGGGGCGTCGTGTGCCTCTTCTAATATTAAATCTCTGAGATTTCCTTCCTTCGGTACACAGATACGATCCTTAAACCATAGTTTTCCCCCTCCATCTATTCGGAACTCGGACATTTCTTTCTCCTTGAGGGTGGTGGCGTTTTCAACCTCGTGTTTCGTCATCTTTATCTTGAGCTGCCACGATCCAAGTTCTAGGGTAGGGTGTATGCTTAATGTGTCCAGTGTCCCTTGTTCTCCGATGAGCAAGTTTAGTCTGCCTACTTCTTGGGCCAATTCGGGATTTCTCTGGAGGTCTGCTATGTGTCGTCGGTGGGTTTTCCTACTTAGTGCGTCAGCTACGGAGTTGGCTTTTCCGGGTGATACTGTATACTCAGGTCATAGTCTTTTATTAATTCTAACCATCTTCTTTGTCTTAAATTTAATTAAATGCGGTGAATATGTACTTCAAGCTCTTATGATCCGTGAATATCTCACACTTGTTCCCAATGAGGTAATGTCTCCATATCTTAAGGGCATGTACTCTTGCTTGCCGATTCTAAGTCGTGTGTTGGGTAATTCTCTTCATGCTTCTTCGGTTGTTGCGGAGGCGTATGCCACCACTTTCCCTTCTTGCATTAGAACACATCTAATCCGCGTCGGAAGCGTCGCGATATACCACAAATCCTTATGTATATCCGGTAAAGTGAGTACCGGGGCCGTGGTAAGCTTCGTCTTCAACTCTTGGAAGCTCTTCTCACAAGCTTCTGTCCATAGAAATTCTTTTCCTTTCTGTGTTAGGGCGGTCATGGGGTCCGGCAATCTTGGAGAATCCTTCAATGAACCTTCGGTAATATCCCGCCAATCCTAAGAAACTTCTTATTTACGTGACATTGGTGGGTTCTTTTGCCCATTCATTCTTGCTCTTATCTTCTCCCGGGTCTACTTTTACTCCTTACAAGGTGATGACGTGGCCTAGGAAGGCAACTTCTTGTAACCAAAACTCGCACTTGCTTGAATTTGGCATATAGTCGGTGATCTCTTAGCTTGCTTAAGATTATTCTCAGGTGTTGTTCATGTTCTTCGACGCTCTTTGAGTAAATAAGTATGTCATCAATGAATACTACGACAAACTTATCTAACTCCTCCATGAATACCTTGTTCATTAAGTTCATGAAATATCTTTGGAGCATTTGTCAATCAAAGGGCATAACCGTGAACTCATATTGTCCATAGCGGGTCACAAATGCTGTCTTGGGAACATCATTGAGTCGAATCTTGAGTTGGTAGTAGCCCGATCTGAGATCTATTTTGGAGAAGTACTGGGCTCCTTTTAGTTGATCAAATAGGTCGTCTATCCTTGGAAGAGGGTACTTATTCTTGATGGTGACTTCATTTAAAGATCTGTAATCTATGCACATGCGTTGGCTGCCATCTTTCTTTTTAACAAATAGTACTGGCGATCCCCAGGGTGATGAGCTGGGTCTAATGTATCCCTTATCCTGCAACTCCTTTAGCTGTTTCTTCAATTCTATCAACTCATTTGATGCCATCCGGTACGGCCTCTTGGCTATTGGGGCTGTCCCTGGCATTAGGTCTATAACGAACTCCAAGTCTCTCATGCGGTGGCATTCCTTTAGCTCTTACGGAAATACATCCGGATATTCTCTTACTACGGTGCGCTTTCTAAGGTGGTGGTTTGTACATTGTATCTTCTTGGGGTCAACTTAAGCACTTGTGGTTGGCACGTTACGGTCTGTCCTAGGTGGTTGGTCACTGTGACTACCCTGTCCTTGCATGATATGTTCCCATGATGTTTTTGTAGCCAATCCATTCCTAATATTATATCCAATCCGTCTGTCTTTAGGACTACCAAATCTGCCCTGAATTCTATTCCTTTGATCATAATTTTCACTCGGGGACATTGTAGGGAGCACTTCATTACGGCTCCAGGGGTGCGAATTAAAAGAGGGGTGGGTAACAACACCGTTCTCGACTTATTTCGGGAAACAAAACGATCGGAAATAAACGAATGCGAAGCGCCAGAGTCAAATAACACGGTTGCAGTAGTAGAGTTTGCTACAAACTCACCGTACACGGCATCAGGTGCTGTCTGTACGTCCTCTGCATTCACATGATTTACTCTGCCTTGGCCAAAACTCGGGGCAGTCCTTCTGGGCGCGCCGGAGTTTTGAGAGGTATTGCGATTCATTCCAGAAAAGGCGGTCTGATCTCGCCAGCGAGGGCGGGGCATTACTGCGGTTCGATTTGGGCATCTTTGCGATCGCGGTGTCGGGTTGACGGCATCAAAATGGGTTTCTTGTCAAGGTTGTTTACGCCCTTGTCAAAGTTCTTTATTCTTTGGCGTTGTTGTTGCGGAAATTATTGTTCTTGCCGACGAGTTGTTGGGTAAGTTAGGGCTGGTGCGGTAGTTGTTGTTGCTGGCCTGGGTTTGTTGACTCCCGGGTGCTCGAAATTGGGTAGTGAGTGGGAATCTTGGGGTTGCATTCTGGTATGGTCTGGCTCGTTGAAATCGGTCGGGGTGGCGTTCTCCTGCTGCTATCATCTTGCGTTTCCTTTCACGTTCGGTCCTCATCTTTTCTTCTTCTATGATTATGGCCTTGTTCATCATTGTATTGAAGTTGGTGTATTCGTGTCCGGCTATCTGTTCCCTCAGGGCAGCATTGAGTCCTCTCGCAAAGCACTCCATTTTCTTCTTATCCTTGTCTACTTCACTTGGCGCGTAGCGCGCAAGCTTCATAAATTTACGGATATACTGTGGGACGGTCATGGCGCCTTGTTGGATGTTGCGAAATTCCTCTGCCTTTACTACGTATGATCCGTCGGGGATGTGATAGCGACGAATTCCTCTACAAACTCGTCCCAAATGCGGCTCCCCGGGTTTTCGAAAGCGCGATAGTTGTCCCACCATTCACTTGCGGCTCCAGCAAGTTGATGGGTGGTTAGGAGGACTCTTTCTGCTGGGGTTGCTCCAACTGCGTCCAACTTCTTGGTGATGAAGCGTATCCAGTCATCTGCGGACAAAGGATCGTCCCCAACATCCTCGAAGGTGGGTGGGCGTAATCTCATAAATGCTCCTAACCTTCCGTTCTCGGGGTCTCTTCTCCGGCAAGTCTTTCTAATAACGTAATGCGTCGATCCATCACTTACGCTGGGTTGGGTGGAGGTGGTGGTAGGTGTTCGTTTTCTCCACGATTAACTTCCTCTTACTGGCGGTATTTCTTCATTGCCCCTATTGTTTTTACGGGTTGTGCGCCCCTATTCCGCCTATTTTTCGGGGGTTCCTCGCTTCTCCCATTGCGGACCATAGCTTCGGCTTTTCGCGGCGTTCGCGGATCTGCTAGACCTTCTTTCCATCGGATTGCTTTGATAGCAATATGAGTAAGATAGTGTTCGCGGATCAAGAAAGTAATTTTCAAAAGCAATTTATTAAAAACATCGAGCGTTCAACACATCCTCATAGTTCTTACACATGACACATGCGCATCATACATAATAACCATTTAGATGCTACATGAAAACCACATCCAAACTACGAACATTGATACTACACTCATTACGCCTTAAAGGCGGCGCTTTGCTTCTGATTACTTATTTATTTTACAAGCGTAGCCTTCGGAGGTTCCTTTGCTCCGCGGCTGTTGTCTTTGGCACAAGGTACCCTTGTCATGGGCACGGGGCGGTCCCGCTTCACGTGGAAAGTTGTCATGAAGATTCCTCGATTTATTTGTTTGGAATCGGTCATAGACTCCTTCCGGTACATATCCATTGAGGCCATAATAGGGCTGCTGGGGGTCGTGGGCGTGGCATCGCGTTCGCTGGCGGCATTTGCTGAAATCCTTCTTCGATGTACGTCCTCTTGCTTTCCTTCAGTCGTGCAATTCTTCTTTGGGTCCTCTTCAACTCCCGTCGCACCACTCCGGTTCTCTGGTGATCTTGTGTGCCTCCATGGTCATCTTGTCGGCCTTGGCTTGCTTCTCTTGAAAGCGATTTTGCCAAGCTTGGATCTCCTATTCTTTGGTCTTCACACAAGGTGTCTAGGTGGTGTAGGTACCTAACGGTGAACACCTTCTTGTACTCCAATACTCTGGGTCGATCTTCATCGGTTCGGCGTACCTTGTGGCGCCCGGGCTGGGAGTAGTTTGATGCAGTACGAGCGGGTACTTTCTTTGGTGTGTACTCTATGTCTTCTTCGAATATGCGCGGTACTACGCCAGCGCTTGTCGTGCCACCTTTTTGGGTGGTATCCCGGGGCCTCGACCTATCATGGTGTACCATCTCGCGGCTAGCGGAGAAGTCGGGATGTTCTTTTATGTGCATTAAGCACTTCACACTTCGCACTCCGCATCTTCATATTGTATGAAGTATCTTTGGGGAGGCTCGGTGTATCCCAATTATTTGGAGTGTCTCCCATAAGAGACGGGGAAATCCATCCTCGGTAATGCGAGTTCGATTGTTCCCGGTCGTTATCGATGGGTCCTTCCATCTTTGCAAAAACACTTCCCCAAGTTAGACTTATTTTTGCATATGAAAGTACGAGAACAATCGGGGGTGTGTTCATCTTCCGTTGTGTATTAGGACCTAGAGTTTCATCCTACGGTCAAGCTCGGCTCGATACCACTCTGTCGGGTCCCCACTTTAATGGGTCCTTAACCTTACGTATTAGTGCCGGGATCACGCTAATACGTTAATAAAACAAGAGTGGACACAGATTTATTAAAAGGTGCGGAGCTTTATTGATAGGATAAATAGGTCTTACATAAGTGGCCCGAGGGTCACAATCTTATTACACAACGTTAAGTGGGCATAGGGGTCTTTGTGGCACTTTATTCATCGAGTCGGCTACAGCGTTTAGTGGTCCTAGTCTACCACACCCACAAGCATACTTGAGCGTAGGTCGAAACTCTAGTATCAACATCATAGTCCTAGCAAAGCCGAAAACATCATGTCTAATCCTCCTGCGGGAAATCCTCACGATCATCGTGGCGAAGTCCTCCTCTAAGCGAAGTCCGAAAAATCAACGGGTGAGTATGAAGGTACTCGGCAAGTCCAAACCCGGGGGTTTGGTGGTTATTAAGAGTTTGGGCCCTAGCGAGGTCTCTAAAAACTGCCCTCACTAGTTCCCCGATCAAGTTATATGGTCATCGCTTCACAAAACACAAACGGTTAGCATCAACAGGGTTAAACTAATCATAGATGATCCGTCCTAGCGGTTGCCCAATTCCAAGGACGTGGCTATTCGAATAGATTTAAAAGAACTCTGCAGAGGTGTACAAATTTCCCCACACGATGGACATACTCTTCACGGGATCAGCGAGCAAGAATAGTCCAACAAGATCCCGTACCCGCCCGGCAGCCATCCTAGGTTTCCATATAGTTCCCACCACGGTTTCTCAGGGATTGGAAGGATAACACGCCACCCTACGGATGACGTATCACCCTAGACAATATGGTGATACCAAATCACCCACGGCTTTACAGGTAATACCTAATTACCCAACCTATACTGTCAACACAGAACCCAATCATAATCATCAATATGTGCCTCTAGCACTGCGCCACTGCGCCCACACACTTACGTGGAAGATCGCTCAGCATCCACGCCAACCGGACAATGGGGCCACTCTCCCCACGTCTGCTCCTGATAGACCGTTTGCCTTCGCCGGCCTCCTAGGTTAGAAACTATACTTTGACCTAACGGGGTGTGAGATCAGGTCGTCCCATCTCGACGTGTGGCTGTACGAATGTCGTACTAGGGGGATGGTCTATGAACCGGTCCTTAGGGAGGCGAGCATCTCTCCGCGGGATTCATCCCCGATTGTGACTAGTCTACCTCCATGTAAACTGTCACCACTCACCTTTTTGTTGGATGGTTCACATTATTAATTAGGTTACACTAGTCTTACTTAGTCAGGTTATATCGTCAAGCATCATCTCATTCACATGGCAACATAAATCATGATTATCATCTTATAAAAGTAGGTTGGTTATTTTTAGGTCAACATTATTAAGGGAGCGGGGTAAGGACTTGCCTTGGTTACCGTTGTCGTCCGGCTCAGGAACGTAGTCTGGATCGTCTAGTTCCGGATGGAGGTCTTCGTCGGCTACTCTCGCGTACGGCGGCGATTACACAAAATTAATAGGGTAATTGAATAGCGACAAAACGAACCAGGTGATAATAGATAAAACCAGTAGAAATGGATAAAGCTCGAATTTAGAAAAATAATGTAAGTGGTTCGACCGATTTGGAGTTACGGTTCGGAAGTTATGATTTTTCCGAAGTTTAATTCCGGTTAATAAACATGGTGGGATTTTTATGTCATTATTTTATTAATGTAAAAATATAATAAAAATCATGACAATTATCTCCACAAGATCTAGTTTATTTACATATTTTTTCTGGAATTTTTAAGTGCGGAACATGTACTTATAGCGGTAGAGGGGCACAGTTCTCGGGTAGACTCGGCATTTTCCACCTGTTTCCCTCTTTGTGCTCGCCATCGGAGGGGCGACCGGCGGGCCCGGCGACCACGTGGCCGTAATCGGGAAATGAGACGGCAGCATGGGGGGGTGACACGCGGTGGCTCTGGTTGGCTCCCTGGGTCGCCGTCCGCGATTGTCCGGGGTCGAGTCGGGGCGCGTCCCGTCCCGTCGTGCCGACGGCGGCGCTCGCCGGCGTCCCGCCGGAAGAACCTTTCCGCCCTCGGGCTCGCCCCGCGAGGAGTCCGTGGGACACCCCGCGTCGTCCGGACTTCGGTGGTGGTGGTCGGGGCGGCGGGCAAGGCTCCCACCTCGGCCCGGCGGCGTGAGCGGCGGTTGGGGGCGGCGGTGGCTCCCCGTCGCGAGGCTGGACTGCACAATAGGATTTGGCGGTGAGGGAAAAGATAGGAGAGGGGTTTGGGAAGCGTGCCGACTCGCCAATTGCTCTAGGCGTCGACCACGGCGGCGCCTTCCTCGAGACCTAGTTCCGCGACGGCGGATTTGGATTTGGGGGGAAACCGGACTGCGGCCGGGAAGGGGAGAGGGGTTGCAAGCGCGAGCACCGCGTGTTCACTGCCTCTTGCCGGAGCTCTTGCTGCTGGTGCGAGGTCCGTCAGGCTCGCCGGGGCGGGAGCTATTTATAGCCGCGCCCGTGGGGGTGCTCCGGCGGTGTGTTTGCCAAGCCCCGATCTTTTTCGGCAACCGGCCTGTGCTCGTGGACTTCCAGCTGGCTCCTGCTCCGCCTCGGTGTCGGTTTCGGTTGGCTAACTGGTCACGGGTTGTGGTCTTCGTCGTGGCGGCGGCGGCAGCCGGCAATGGCGTCGGGTTGCTCTTGTCTTGGTCTCTGTGGTGGGCGATGCTGGCAAGGTGTGCGTGCCGGTTCAGCGGGGCCTCTCGTGTTCCTGTCATCGTGGCCCCCACTGATGGTCTTGGCGGGGCTCGCCCGGCAAGCTCGAGTGGCTCATTTGCGGCGGTCGTCGCCGGCGTCTTGCCAGGTTTGCGGCACCGAGCTGGTGGCATGCGTCCGTCCGGTTCTTGAAGGCCGATGCTCCATTGCTCCCGGGTCTCCTCCTCTTCTGGCTCTGGTACGGCGAATCGGTCACCGGGGCCCGACGGGGCTGTGCCCGAGTCATCGTCGACATTGGCGCGGGGAGGAAGAAGGGGTCGGGTCCCGCTCGTCGGTGATGGAGCGGGGGAGAGAAGGAAGAGAGGGGATGGGCCGAGCGGCTGTTGGGCCGGCCCACACGGGGAGGGAAGAGAAGAGGGAGGGAAGGTGGGAAGGGAAGTGGGCTGGGCCGGTTTTGACTTCCTCCTTTCTTCTTCTTTCTTTCTTCCTTTTCTTTTCTTTCTCTCTCATTTTCTTATTCTTTTATTCTTGTAACTCCATTTTAGGTTTCACCAAAAATTCGAAATAATTTTAGGAAGTAACGATGAATAGAAACCACCAAAGTGTCGAGTCGAAACACGATTATCGAAAAGTTCAAATTTTTAGCGAATTTCAAAAAGTCAAAAAAAATCGGGCGTTACACGCACCCCGGGCACATCACCCAAGGTCAAGGGGGGATCTGGCCCAGCTGGTTGGCTCGGGAGGGAACATCTCCCCCCCGGCAACTCCCACGGCTCGGGAACCCGCACCGAGTAAAAGTCTAGGGGTCCCTCACTGGCCACCACGGGCACGACCCTCTCCATTGCCGAGCATGACGCCTCGCCGAAGGCCGAGTCCGACCGGGCGCATGAAGTAGCGGGAAGTCGGGGTTGTACGCCTCATGGGCCCCCAACTCGGCGGGAACCAGCACCAGCGGAGACTTTCCTGTCTCCGCCGCCTCGAAGAGCTCCTCCCGAGAGAACTCCCCTAACAAAGGGGATTGGCTCCTCGGGAGGGGCCGCGTCATGGGTCCCCTATGGCGGCACCAACTGCTACGCACGGGCCGGCGTCGTGCGGCCCAGTAGGAACCCTCCGAGTCGATCACCATCGGCCGGGAGGACCCGCCATCACCCCCGGTGGGCTTGCACCGTCTCGGGAGGCCTCGGCCGTCAACCTCGGGCCCGATCCTCTCTGGGCTCGGGCGGCACCACGGGGAGTCCAATGGCGGGACGACAACATGATGGGGTGACCCTCGGCTGGGGGCGCCGGCGGAGGCTTGCGCACTAGCCTTTAGGGCCTTCTTGGGATGCAAACTCGGAGAAGTGGCCCCCCTTTCTGGAATCAAGAGCACGTCGAACAAGGCTACAATACGCCACAAGGAAATCAAGGTCACGAAAGAATGAAGAAACTCACGAGGCCCGAGGGATCGCCCCTAGCGGGGCCGAGGTGCGAGAAAGGCTGCGGCTGGGCATCGCACTTACGCAGCCGTCTCCTCCACGGCATCCATACGCACGCGGGGTCACCGGCTCTTCCCCGAACCGTGCTTTGCGACACCGAGGTGCCCACGATGGGTGGTGCTGCTCTTCTTGACGAGCCTCACCTGCGGCGCCGAGGTCCCTACGACGGATGGTGGCGCTCTTCTCCTTGAGCCTCGCCTGCGACGCCGGGAGTACCCACATGGCCAATACCAATGGTCCCGAGGGACTCGGCGGAAGAGCCCTCGGGCGCGCGGGTCTCAGCGAGTCCTCGGCCTTGGGCTCGGGCTCGGGCTCGTAGCGAAGCCCGAGCGATCGGCGACCCTGGGCTCGGTCTATACGGGCCCCCACATCATCGTCAGACGAGTTCTCGACGAAATCGTCGTCCCTCGTCATCGGCCTCCTCAATGGTCGAGGAATCGGGCGGTGGCCTCGCCTGCTTCGGCCCGGCGGTTGGCGCGGGCCCACGTTCCTTTCTTCTTCTCCTCCTTCTTCAACGCCCGAGACCGCTCCCGCTCATTCCGGGCACGGTTCGCCGCCGGTGCCCGGCATCCGGATCGGACACGGGCGGAGGGGAGTCGTGGTAGTTCAAACGACCCCGCAAGGAGACGGAATGAGAACCACCGTGGTGGCAACATGGTGGCAACAAGACAAGACAAGGACACGAACTAAAGACCCTTACCCGGAGATATACCCACGGGAGGGGCGCATAGGGATCTCCGGGATCGAGGACGGGGTATTGGATCCCAATACCTCCCTCACCCTCTTGGCCAGGCCATCGGTGGAAAGCAGAAGGCCTAACATCCGAGGCGCTTCAAGACCAGGCGACCTTGGGAGTCATCCGGGACATGAGCAAAGGGCGAGCCATCAATGGCAACACCCGACGCCGATGAAACGCAGCGACCACGGCTGCGGCGTTCACCTCCTTCCCTCGGGCCGCGGGACCGCCGCTGCCTCGAGCCCTCCAACCGGGGATGGTCCGCCGGGGGGACCCGGTTCCACTTCGCGGGCGATGCTAGAGAACACGCCCGGTGTATGCGGGAAGCGCGTTCTCATCATTGCGGAGGTAGAACCACCGATCCTGCCACGCCTTGTTTGAGGAGGTGAGCTTGGAAAGGATGTACCCATCAGCTCGGTTCGGCCTCGTCATTTCGATCGGACTTGGAGCCGCGCAACCACCAACAGCGCGCAACGCCCTCAGCGGCTTGCCTGCGCCATTGAGGCGGTGGTGAGATCCGCCTTGAAGAACCACAACCAAAGGTCCCAGTCGCGGCTCGATCCCGGGGAATCCCTCACGGAGGGTGACGAAGATGGCGGCACCGGGAGATCGAGTTCGGGGCGGTGGTGAAGCTTCGGCGTCGTAGTAGTGAAGGATCGCCGAATAAACCGGCCCGCCGGCATCCCAAACCAGCGCCCGGTGAAGATCCATCGGGCTCACCACGTAGCCATCGGGAGGGTTAGGCTCCTCCTCGGCCCAATGTGGGGCTATCCACCCGGCCGCATTTATATCGATGCGAGGGACGAAGAAGCCCTTCCTCGACAAGGTCTTTGAAGCTTCTCCTCCGTCGCCGTCGTTCTCGGCCACGGGCTCGGCATCAAGCACCTCCTTCCGCCGTCGCCACTACCGGATAGCGCCATGGACAAACGAGGCAAGGAACTGCAAGCTTCGGGCAGCACTGTTCACACGAGCCCAAGGCAAGTGAATCTCTCCCTCTCTTTCTTTCTATCTCGATTCTTTGCGGCAAAAAGAAGGCAAGAAGGCGATGGCAAGAGCGAAGGAGCAACTATCCGCCGCCGCCCGGCGACCCCCGTATTTATAGAGAAGGGAAGGCAAACCGCCGGCTGGGCAAAGGAACCGACTCCTGGAATGGACGGCCCGCGATGGAACGGGAACCGCTCATCCAACGGCTCAGCCGGGCGGTGGAACCGTCAAGAGCATTAATGAACCTTGACGGTCCCCTCGATCTCCGCCCCTGACAAGAAGCCATAGGGCCACCTCCCATCGAACTGGAACCGTCCACGCCGCCTCGGGCGCGGCGAAGACGCCCCTGTCTTCCACTCGGGGGTAAAACGTCCGTCCGTCCATATCCGGCAGCGCCCGCCTAAGGGGCAAAAGTCGATCCGTTGACGGTTCCCGCCCTCGGCGAGACAAAAACGAGCCCTCGGGCGACGCACGTCAACGTGCACCTTACGTTCTAGAGGTTGCCCGTGGGGCCCACATGGGTTTCTACGGTCGCCTCGGGATAACCCGAGCCAGGGACCGGGATGGAAATGCTCAAACGGCTATACCCGGGCCCTCTGGGGCTCTGGATTTCCTGAACGTGTTTAAGGCCCGTGGGTGCTGTTTATAGAGATGTCCCATCCGTGGGAGGCCTACAGGCCCTCGGGGGTTGGTCCGCCCAAACCCCGGGATCTGCTAAGCGGTCCGTAGGTTCTCATGGGGTGAATCCTAGATCAAACAGCCGACCCTGGCTCCGGCGAGGGCACGGGCACCCCGCTTAAACTAACCCGCTACAACGCTCACCGGAGCATGTCACATTCGGCTTACAGGGCATTGTGACATGTCTCCCCTCCTCCTCCCTCTCAGGAGGGTGACAGAGGAGCGTATAATCAAAGTCGAGGAAGCCTGGGTCGACCTTGCGCACATAAGCGCGGGCCTCGGGCTGCCCACGCAAAACCGAACAGACTCCGCACAAACAAGCGCAATTTAAGAGCTGTTCCAGCCTTGCCAGCGTGCGAGGTATAAAAGACCTCGAAGGAATCCGCCATTCCATTCGAGGCCTCGGGGGCTACACCCAACGAGTGCGCTCGCGCGCACCCATTGTAGACGAACCACTGTTGACGGTAACAAACGACATACTTTTCACGTCAACTTACTACCATAAAGGGAGTAAAATTAAACCTTTTATACTCATATGCATTTACCACTAATAAATTCCACTTGAAGTGTCTTGTATTTTATTTTGCAGATTTATAATAAAAGCAAGTGGAAAATCGACCAAAAGTACGCCTTCCGGAAAGCGCATTATTGCAAAACTCAAGCCCAGGTGCAAATCGACCCAAAACATCAAAAGCGGGCCGAGCAAAGCCCGGTCCATAACTTTTCGAGGCGAGACACGACACCCCACCGAGCCCCCCCGGCCGGGCCGAGCCCGGGGGGGTGCGCGTGCACCAGGCGGCGCGGCCGCACCCTCCCCGAGGCGGTTTCGGCCCAGCCTCGGGGAGGCGGTTCGTGCACCTTCCAAACAAGGTTTCCCGCCCTTGGTCCGTCGGTTTGTGCACAGATGGAAGGTTTACCAGGTCGGTTTGGGTGTAAATTAGCACTTAGGCCCCTCCTCCAAGTGTATAAGTAGGCCCCCTCTCTCCCTCTCTCAACACACACCACTTGGAGTCCAAAGAAACCAAAGAACCTCTCTCTCTACCACCTCTACCTCTCTCTCTTCTCCTACTTCCTCTTTCTTCTTCTTCTTTCTTCTTCTTCTTTCTTGGTTAGTACTTGGAGTAGAAGAGCTACAAGGAGGGCTTGTCTCCTAGAAGAAAGTGCTTTGGTAATATATCTTCTCTATGGAGCATTCTTCTATTTGCAAGTCTTATATCTATGTTCTTGGCCTAACTTATGAACTAGAGTATAGTCTTGTTCATGTTCTTGTGTTGGTATATGAACTAGCATATAGTTTACATATCATAATCTTGACATGTTCATTACATTTCTTCATCGATCATCATATGCCTAACTTGATTAGAGGTGGGATATCGGTTCGTTGTTCCTTCGGGTTTGCTCTTGTTCTAGTCCGTCCATTCGACGAGTGGGGATCCCTGGGGACAAGAGTAGTGCTCTAATATGCGGGCATGGTGCCCGGTATTACGACACCTCGGATATGAGGGCATGCCACGGTTGAGGGGGTAGGCGGCTTGGTCGTGACAAGCCTTGACCGTCCCTTGAAATCCCCCCACGTTCGTATGTTCTGTAGGAGTTCGTAAATGCTTCCTATCGGGCCGTATGGTATCCAGGGAGTCTCCCCGTTATCCTAGACCTAACCCTGACTAAATCAGTTTGCATATGATCCTAACTATTCATTTGTATGGCCATGACTAGATACATTAGAATTACTCCATTAGGTTATTCATTTATTCTTTATCTATTTTCTTTATCCTTTTGCTGGTGGATTCTTAAGTGTGTGTCACACTATCTATGAACCATTATTGCTTACCCCTGTTATGAACATTTTGGTCTAAGCAAACACATGTTCCTCTATTCGGATGCCATGCTAATTTATTAATCACATGCCTTCCTTTGGGGAAAATATAAATAACGATACCTCGAATATTTCGGGGTGAAATGCTACAACGATAGATCCGTGCGCTTTGCGGATGAAATATCTATGACGACAAGATCTATCCCGTTGACAATCTCATTTTGGATCACCGACATGGTGGTTCACTTGGGAATGTCACGCGCATTTCTCGACGCTTTTATCGGGATGGGTTTTATACTGCTTTCGTTTGATTGCGTTAAGAAATGCCAACAAGCATTTCCGGCGCCGTTGTCGGGAAGGCATTGTGAAAAAAAAATAAACAACCGGGCTATGAATATGAACTGTGGTGCGTGGATGCCATTTGCTCATACAAAGCTAATCTTTTATGTTTTCTCCTGTTGTGGATGAAAACAGATAGTGTATGTCCGGTTTTCTCCTCGCCGGAAAACTTCACCTCCGATCCGAGGCACTCCTAAGGAAGAACCGGTCTCGTGCCGCTTCTTCTTCGACCGAACCCCGACAGAGGAAACCGACATCCCCGCACCAACCGCTACTCAAGCTATGGCCCGGGAAATTTGCGCGATTTCTCAACTCCCCGCCGTCACCAACGTGCCCACCGGGCCAACGGTGAACGTGGCGGATAAAAACTTCGAAGCCAGATCGAAGCCGATCACCATGGTGCGGGCGGTCCCATTCTCGTGGACTACCTAGCGAGGACGCAAATGCTCATCTCCAACACTTCCCGGAGCTATGCGACACAATCGCCATCAAGGATGTCGCAGCCAGACGTCATCAGGGCTCCGCCGCTTTCCCTTCTCCCTCGTGGGGAAGGCGAAACAGATGGTTCTACAAGGACAAGGAAGTCGTAAATGCGTGGGCCAAGTGCTCCGCGGCGTTCCTCGCTAAGTTCTTCCCCATGGGCAAAACCAATGCCCCGAGGGGGAGAATCGCCAACTTCGAAAGAAAATTCAATGGAACCCATTCCGAGGCGTGGGAGAGGCCGCAGAGTACATTCTAGCATGCCCGCACCACGGGATGGAGAGTTGGCCGGTGCTCCGTAATCTTCTACAATGGTCTCACGGCCATATCCAAGGGGCACCTCGACGCCCGCGGCCGGTGGCGCATTCCTATCGCCACCATCGATCGTGCAACAGCCCCGATTGATAAGGTGGTGGCAAATCGAGCCGGGCGAAGACAGAGCCCTAGCCAAAACACAAAAAGGCATGCATACCGTGAAGGAGGTGGATATGCTTGCCGCAAAATGGACCTTTCTGGCTGAAGAGGCTCGGAGGAGCGCAAAGACGATGCTACTACCCGGCCCACGCCCGGTCTACGCCTGACGCTCACATGACCTGTGAGACGTGTGGTGAGGTTGGCCACTCGGGGGATAACCGCCTGAGTCCCGTGAAGAAGTTGCCTTCATCAACAACAAAGAACGGGTATCGCCAACCGCAGCGAGGCTCGAACAACCAGTCCGCCACCGTTCCAAGGCAACCAGGATACAACTCCAACTATAAGCCCGGTCAGCCATCACCGGCGGACCCGGTGCTGGGCCGGGCAAAAATTAACGAAAATCTCACCAAAGATGAGCCACCAAGACAAGATCTTGGAGGGCGTGAATAACAAGCTCGAAGGGTTGACGCCGGCCGAAGAAGAACCAGGTGAGCTTCAATAAGATGATAGAAACACAGCTGGCCCGGATCGCCGCTCAAGTGCCGCTAACGACTCGAAGGATCCCGAGGCAACCTGAGGTCCCACACGAGTCGGTTAACATGATATCTCCGAGGCTCGGCCAACCCGGCCGAGCTAAAGAAGATCCCCGTGAGCTCGCCATTCATCGCCAAAAAAGGGCGACCACGACGTCCAATCATCGGTTGTGCCATTGGCCCTCACAATTTTGCTAATGCATTTTGTGACCTCGGGGCCGATATCAACGTGATGTCCAAGGTCACCTTCAACAAAATCCATGGAGGGACACTTACTCCCGCCAACTTCGTCCTCAAATGGCGATCAATCGACAAGGCGGCGGAGGGAATACCGGAAGACATGCCGATCAAAATTCAAGATGAGTACATCCCCGCAGACTTCGCGTGGTCCTAGACATGGGCCCGAAGAGGATGTGTCTCTCCTCCCGGGAGACCATTTCTCTATACGGCTAATCGACATAAGTCCGGGAAGGGCTTCATCGTCTTCCACATCGAGACAAGGCGGTAAAGTGCCCATTCATTGGGTACAAGCAACAACACACCCGGCAATCTGCATCATCAAGACCGGTGTGGAATGTTGAAGGGTCTCGACCAAACCCCGGAGCGGATACTCACACCGCCATTGAGCGAGGGGATAGTCGACAGTGACTATAAATAACCTAAAAAAAAAAAGGGGTATATACCAAAAAAGAAAAAAATGGGGTATATACCAAAAGAAAAAAAAAAAAGGGGTATATAAAAAAAGGATATATATATATATATATATCTATATGTGTTTTATAAAAATATTTTATCAAAATAAACAAAAATATTTATTACAAAAGAAAATAATTTTTGAAAACTAAAATAAAAAGTTTTCATAAATAAAATAAATTCTTTCATGAAAAATCAAGAAAAATAATTTCTACATAAAAAGTATAAACAAAAATAATTTTAAAATAATTTTTCTATTTAAAAATAAATTTATTTTTGGAAATTTTTGGAGAAATTCAAAAAGGGGAGAAAACGGTGGAAACAAAGAGGACGAGCAAACAACGGCCACGAACTTTTCGTGACCGTTGGGCACGCCCCCGACCAAAGCCGAGGCAAAGGCCGGCCTCGGGCTTGTGCGCCACAAGACCCCAAGGTGCGGCGCGCACCCGTGCCGGCGCTCGGGGCCCACTTTCGCCAACGGCTCCTAGCCGCTTGTGGGGTGCACCCTCGGCCATTGGCTCGGCTATAAATAGCCCGAGCACAGGTGAGAGCACACACCTCTCATTTTCACTCTCTCTCACTCTCACACTCTCTCCCACTTGTTCTACACTCCAATTTCTCCACCAAAAACATTGTGCCGAGCAAGATCACGGGTGTGAAAGTTCATACTTTCATCTAACCCTTGCACACCCGAGGTTTCGCTCAATCGCTTTTTGCAAAGAGCCATGAAGAAAGCCGGGAAGATCTTCGGGGGTTGAGGCGGTCATCAAGACACAACCACGGCGCACAAGCACCAGCACCACCCTCGACTTCGACGACCTTGAAGGCTCTCCCATGCAAGAAGATGCCGCACCCGTCGGGGAGGAAGAAGCTCAAGCTCCCGACAATCGACGGGCCGACGCACCGCACCGACATTCGTGGAGACCGGGAGATGCAAGAATATCTCCTACTCCAAGGACCGTGTGTTTCAACACACGCCCGACTCGACCCCGAGCTCCTCGAACAAACAGTATGGATATCGAATTTCCCAACCTTTGGAGAGCGCCGGGTGGCGTGGATATTCCCCCTCTCGAGGAGGAAGGTTATCGCCTCCTAACAATACGTTTCTTTGCACACTAGTAGAGGACCAGCTAGGAATTTCTTTCCGCCTTTTCGGTACACTTTACCATGTTACGTGGGCGAACCTAGTTCGTCACTGGGGTTTTAGTTATAGATGTGCAATAAACATAGATGCTTGCTCTCCCCCGGCTTCGTTAGAAATCACTTTTGGGAGGAGATATCCGGTGCTCATGAGTCCGAACTTTCAAACCTCGCCACTCGCAGATCCAAAGATCCATCACTTAGATTCATCCACCGCCGATCTCGCAGACTTTGTTTCCTAGACACGGGGTTAGATGGGTGAATGAGGTTGAATTAAAACTACTCTATGTTTGTTGTCCACAAGGAAAAGGTAGCTCCAAGTGGTAGAGATGTGCGTGAACTTTTACATATTATCACAAAAGTTGTTGTTCCTGCCACCCGCACATCTCTCATCACACGCCTCGCTTCGCGATTGGAGCTTTGGAGAATCGCCAGATAGAATACATTTCCACACCCGGGAGTATTGGACCATTGCGCGGCCTTGTGCAGGGGCACTTAGCGAAAATTTTACCATCCCATGAGCTTGGTCATCTTTTCCCCGGCTATGCAACTATAGTTCGGTTACCTAACCCGGACTTACGATTGTATAAAAGCCGTGTACTAACATTTGAGCTCGAGATCGTTGATAGCTTGCGCAGAAAGAGACCCCCATCGGTTCTTCACGCGGTGTCGAGGAGACCGGAGGTCGGATCCTCCTCCCATGGGCCCTACTTCACGCCACTACCCCGCAGCCCACGGCCCTCACGCCGTGTTCCAGCAAAGATGTCCTCATCCTATGGGGACCCCGGGGGTAATACCCGGGTATGATCCTAGGTGGGAGCCGCCGCCTCGGTTTTCACCGGCACCATCGAGTGGCCCGAAGGAGACACAAGAAGATGGAGGGCCAACAGATTTGACTTCGACGGCGGCTCGACGATATGCGCCCACGTGTCCAGCGACGGGCAACCACCACAAGGGGTGGAGGCTATCGGTATCCAAATAAGTAAAGACTCGATGTCCGCACTAGGAACATTGAGCATACGCTCAATTCCCATGTGCAAAACACCGGTGATGGGGTGGGCGGGAACCGGGAGAGAGTCGAGCAAAGATGGGCCCAATTGGAGTCCAACATGGCTACTCAGCGCCGCGCGAGGAAGCATTCGGAGGTACCAAGGCTTCGATCCCGATCTATAGGCCTCCGTGATAGCTTGGGGAGGACCCCCACAGGTATCACCGCATTGCATATTTAATTTCATCAAATTTTAATTTTATTTGAGCATGTTTACATTTCAGCGATCTTGCATTGAAAAAAAATAAAATAAAAAAAATCCAAAATCCAAAAATAGAATAAGTAGCTCTTCTTGGTGCCTTAATGCTTATATATATGAGCTATAAAAATGTTTAATCTTAGTCCCTTGTTGAAATGATGAATAGTTGCTCTGTCTTATGCTTTGCATGTGCCTAGTTTATAATTCAAAAGTTCTCTAAAGTTTGGATTTAGTGGCTAATTCTAAAAACTCATCCCGAAAAAAAACCTGATTCATGTGGGTTGCATAGGCTCTATCTAGTCTAAGTTGTAGCCAAGTATGATATGGTACAAATGGATTTGCTATGACTTCGTCCAAAAGAGAAACTTGACATCCGGAATCTACTTGAAAAAAAGAAGAAGAAATGATATGGGCTATGCTAAAATATATATATATATATATATATATATATGAGATGAATAATGGACAAGTGTCCGAGGGCGAGTAGAGCCCACATCTCTAAAAAAAAAAAAAGAGAAGAAAAGAAAAGAGAGGAAATAATAGACAAAAGTCTAGGGCGGCAGAGCCCACCTCTCCAAAAAAAAATATATATGATATAGCAATAAAGCCCATACTTTCTCAAAAAGAAAATATATATATATATTTTATCTAAATAAAAACCCGGATAAAGAGTTGATCAAAAGGATGAATGATAAGCACCTCTGTTATAACCGTTCTATCGGCAACCGCCCAAGGCTTTGAGAAAAGCCGGAAAGCCCCGCTACGATGAAAGGTAATAAAGGGTGGAAAAAGATGTGCCATTTTATTCAAACTTTAGTAGAAAATCTTATGATAACCCTAGCACTTGTAAAACGTAATCGGCATAGTAGCAACTCTGATCAACAACCAAGTACTTATCTCTTTTGCTCGAGGACGCAAAGGGGTAAGCTTGGGGGGAGTTTGTTGACGGTAACAAACGACATACTTTTCCGTCAACTTACTACCATAAAGGGAGTAAAATTAAACCTTTTATACTCATATGCATTTACCACTAATAAATTCCACTTGTAGTGTCTTGTATTTTATTTTGCAGATTTATAATAAAAGCAAGTGGAAAATCGACCAAAGTACGCCTTCCGGAAAGCGCATTATTGCAAAACTCAAGCCCAAAGCAAATCGACCCAAAACATCAAAACGGGGCGAGCAAAGCCCGGTCCATAACTTTTTCGGGGCGAGACCACGACACCCCACCGAGCCCCCGCGGGCGAGCCTGGGGGTGCGCGGCAAGACCAGTGGCGCGGCCGCATCCTCCCCGAGGCGGTTTTTCGGCCCGGCCTCGGGAGGCGGTTCGCTCACCTTCAAACAAGGTTTCCCGCCCTTGGTCCGTCGGTTTGTGTGCACAGATGGAAGGTTTACCAGGTCGGTTTGGGTGTAAATTAGCACTTAGGCCCCTCCTCCAAGTGTATAAGTAGGCCCCCTCTCTCCCTCTCTCAACACACACCACTTGGAGTCCAAAGCAAACCAAAGAACCTCTCTCTCTCTACCACCTCTACCTCTCTCTCTTCTCCCTACTTCCTCTTTCTTCTTCTTCTTTCTTCTTCTTCTTTCTTGGTTAGTACTTGGAGTAGAAGAGCTACAAGGAGGGCTTGTCTCCTAGAAGAAAGTGCTTTGGTAATATATCTTCTCTATGGAGCATTCTTCTATTTACAAGTCTTATATCTATGTTCTTGGCCTAACTTATGAACTAGAGTATAGTCTTGTTCATGTTCTTGTGTTGGTATATGAACTAGCATATAGTTTACATATCATAATCTTGACATGTTCATTACATTTCTTCATCGATCATCATATGCCTAACTTTATTAGAGGTGGGATATCGGTTCGTTGTTCCTTCGGGTTTGCTCTTGTTCTAGTCCGTCCATTCGACGAGTGGGGATCCCTGGGGGACAAGAGTAGTGCTCTAATATGCGGGCATGGTGCCCGGGTATTACGACACCTGGGATATGAGGGCATGCCACGGTTGAGGGGGTAGGCGGCTTGGTCGTGACAAGCCTTGACCGTCCCCTTGAAATCCCCCACGTTAGTATGTTACGTAGGAGTTCGTAAATGCTTCCTATCGGGCCGTATGGTATCGAGGAGTCTCCCCGTTATCCTAGACCTAACCCTGACTAAATCAGTTTGCATATGATCCTAACTATTCATTTGTATGGCCATGACTAGATACATTAGAATTACTCCATTAGGTTATTCATTTATTCTTTATCTATTTTCTTTATCCTTTTGCTGGTGGATTCTTAAGTGTGTGTCACACTATCTATGAACCATTATTGCTTACCCCTGTTATGAACATTTTGGTCTAAGCAAACACATGTTCCTCTATTCAGATGCCATGCTAATTTATTAATCACATGCCTTCCTTTGGGAAAATATAAATAACGATACCACGAATATTTCGGGTGAAATGCTACAACGATAGATCCGTGCGCTGCGGATGAAATATCTATGACGACAAGATCTATCCCGTTGACAATCTCATTTTGGATCACCGACATGGTGGTTCACTTGGGAATGTCAGCGGCGCATTTCTGACGCTTTTATCGGGATGGGTTTTATACCTGTTTCGTTTGATTGCGTTAAGAAATGCCAACAACCACCCTGAGAAACCACAAGGCGACGGAACGGCACAACCCCCCCGGGCGAGTCCACACTCGCTCGGGGGCTCGAGGCTACTGTCGGGGACCTAAATATTGGGCCCCAAGACATTCTCCAAACAATAGGAATTGCCGGCCCATCGGGGCCCGATAAAACCTGGCCTGCTATCATCCCGCTTAGAAGGACGGCCCGCCAGACGACGGACCGGGCCAAAGTGCCACGATGCATACATGAAGCCGAGCCAGCCCCACAAGCGTCCCTACGGGAGTTACCCCGACGAAAGACGTTAATCGGGAGCACTCTACGCTCCGGAAGGACAAGGTCAAGGACCTTTACAAGACGGCGAACCACGACGTACCACGTCATCATCAGCCAAACCAGGGCTTGGACTCGGCTCCAAATCTCCGTCTCGTCCGAGGATGGCCTAGCTAACCACCCTCGGACGAGAAATCTCCGCCTCGCCCGAGGATGGCCTAGCTCACCATCCTCGGGCGCAAAATCTCCGCCTCGCCCGAGGGAGACCCCGCTCTCCGTCCTCGGGCAAAGTGGCTCAAGCCGACTCACCCGAGGTCACCGACCCTCGGGCATGGGAGATGCCGTCTGAAGGAAGGGAAACAGCTGCATTTAATACGGTTACACGGCAGGCGGCGCCCGGCGCCATCGACACGCCCTAGTCAAATCGACCGCCGGATCACTTCCCAAATCCGGCGATGGGACACAAAGATGAGTCGGTGACGCATTTCGCCGCCCGGCCGGGGAACCGGGGCGACACCGCTTCATTTCCTGAAACACCGTCAAGACGCCACGACGGGCCAAGCCCTCGGGCTCGACACGCATAGCGCAACAACCACGGGGCCGGCCCTCGCCATGCAGATTATGAGGGACGCCTCCACGGATCCTCGGGGCTGCACCGAGGGAACGGCACGCCCGCCATTAGATCAAGACGCGTGTCTTCATCAAGCAACATCCAAAGCCAACCACCCCTCGGCAAGCACATGCAAATGGGAGTAGCCTCGGGAGTTAGCCACCTAGGCAGCCACATATGTAAACGTTACTTCCCTCTTCTTGCTATAAAAGGGGAAGTAATGCCCCATTAGGGAGGATCGGTTTCGGATCGAAAAACCACCACCACCACTACCACGATCGTGGGGCTTGAGACCAGCGTCTCTCCCTCACGACGCCAGAAACCCCTACCGCAGGCTCACCTTTGAGCGCGGGTAACACGAAGCGAGCACCACCCGCCGGACGTAGGGCCCCGTTGGCCTGAACCAGGATAAACCGGCTGTGTCCCGTGTCCATCTTGCGCTACGCCATCGAGGGAGGAGGCACACGGCCTATAAATTCTTTATTGCCGGCACCCGAGGCACCCCCCCCACCCCCGGTTCCTCGAAACGCCGACAGATATGTTGTGCTTCCCCCGGTGGAGGAGCCATGGCTATTCTCTGTCATGCTCGAAACAATGAAGGCAGAGCGTGAGCACATCTGGAATAGGCTCGCCCGGCGTGGGCACTCCATACGAACTACAGATTACCGCCAAGAGTGCGCGCTTGTGTGCTCCGCTATAAGAGAGGCCGTCGAGGCGACCACTGCTTTGACATTTGCATGTGCAAATAGATTAGTGAACAGTCGGGGAAAAAAAAGTTAGGTGAGGACCATCCCTACCAGGACGTGGTGTGTACTGTTTGGTTGACATGTGGAGCACCATATCATTTTAATGACATGCATATTATATTTTGATTCACGTGTTAGCTGCACACTATATTTTGGTGAGGACCATCTGTACCAAATTTGTTTCCCACCATCCAGCTAAGCAAACGATCACTCAGCAAGAATCCAGCTGTCAATCCCATATTTTCTAGAAAAAGGTTATTTTCACAGCTTTATTCTTTTGAAAAGTTGCAAATTTATACTCACAGTTTTTATGTGTGGCTTTTACAAATAGAACTTGTCACCATATTCTCTTAGAATATTAACACTTGACCACAATAGTATTAACACTTCTTTATTTTTGCATCACAGAGCTCGCGTTCCTAGACTCAATAGAAGATAGAAACTCTTGGAATTGAACAGTCCAAAATCTTGGAAGATATAAACCCTCCAACTTCTTGACTGAGGTCCTCTATCCTAGGACCTTCTAGAGGAACACCTGGAAAGGAAAGAAGTAACAGGGTTTAATCAGTGGATTGAAGGGTTCCATCGGCCCGACAAATAATCTCTTTTACTTAAATAAATTATTTTACAGAAAGGAGTAGGCTGACATTTGACCACAATGACATTTATATGAACTGAAGATGACAGGAAAGGAGAATCACTGATGCAGTAACAGTTGGGTTCTAGAAAGATCAAGGTTAGAATCCACTCTGGCGGGGAATCCCATTTGACAATATGGAATGTTCTCTAGAAATTGCAGAAAAGAACTACTGCAAAGAGCAATCTAGATACCTATTGCCGGATGGTGAACAGTGAAATCTGACATATGGAATGTAATGTAGAAATTGCGGAAAAACTATTACTGCAAAGATCAATCCAGATGCCTATTGCCAGATGGTGAACAGTGCTAGGCTGGATAAAAAGACTGGACAATTTGATCATAGATTCAACTTCCTCCAGAGATTCAGATCAAGAATATTTTACAGACAAAATCTTCTTCCAATTGTGAAATGTTTAGAAAAGTATATGAATCTCGTAGACTCCTCAAGTTCTCCGGCACTGCAAAGTCACCGACAAAAATCCAGGCCGGCCAGAAAGCAAAGCATGTTCGGTAGATTAGCAAGTAGCAAGAGGTAGCCAAAAGACAGCAGTGTGCTATCTAGTTGGGGGAAAAAATGAGGACATATATATGGTATTGTCAAGATAGAGCAGAATTACACATAAGGAGTGTTAGTGTTCAATGCTAAGTAGCTGCATATAAGCTGTAGTTATTCAGAGCAGATCAATTTAGTTCCCATTTTCTAGCAGAAATGTATACTGTAAGAAATCAGCAACATGACCAATATAATGGAGAAAGTCTGCTGGCACATAAAACCAAGGCCTCCTAAGTCCTAATACATCTGACACTGAATTAATATTTTTTAATATAATGACAATGAATTAATCTAGAAGTACTTACATGGGGTAAATTATTGGTTTTATCTCAACATCTGCAACCTGCGGCAAAAAGCTTGCACTCCGTAAAAATTGGATTTCTTTCTCAGTGCCATACTAGAACAAATGAAGGTTATTAAAATTTTGACAACTGTTCATATCTTCTGAACTATGAAAGCCGCTACATCAAACTAACTGAGGTTGTCTGATGGACAAACTGAAGTTTTGTTTTCACGCCCCTGGGTTCACGGCCATGGGTTTGGGTTTTGGCTGGCCGCTGCCTAGCTGTAGCCGGCCGGGCGTCGCCTACGGCCAGCTGTGTCACGCCCGGCGGCCGTCGTTGCTTGGTTCTCCCCGGTCGCTGTGCCTGCTGCAGACTGCGCAGCGTGCCGGAGTTGTCGCCTATCCCAGGCGCGTTCCGGCGAAAGTGAATTATGGTAACAACAAAATTTGGTGCATCAGTTTTTGGTACTAAATCTATATAGATAATATACGTATGGCCTAATTATGACTCAAGCTCGGTAAATTTTGGGAAAGCAATAACGGAGGCCCCTATATACTCTGCCGGCCGGCATGGTGGAGACGAGACGACCCAGGTAGCGCCGCCGCCATCGTATTGGAATCGCATTGCCCTCAAACTTGTCCTACAGCTATGGACGAAGCAATGCACGACATCATCGTCATCGATGAAGACGACATCGTCGTCGTCCATCAACCTCAAGGAGGGTTTCTCGGCGAGCCAGGCGAGCCCGGGGAACCGGGCGATTCCGGCGACCGTGGCGGGCGTGGTGGGCGTGGTGGGCGCGGGATAGGCCGCCATGGCGGTCACGGCGGTGAAGGCGGGCAAGGTGGTCCTGGCGGGCACGGCGGAGCAGGCGGCCGCGGAGGACGTGGCGGGCGCGGCGGAGCAGGCGGGCGCGGCGGCAACGGCGGGCGCGGAGGACGTGGCGGGCGCGGCGGCAACGGCGGCGCTGGTGGGCTCGGCGGCAGGGGCGGCGTGATGAAGCGCCGTGGAGTGCCCGGTGGCCGTGGAGGTGATGGTGGCCGCGGAGGAGACGGCGGCAAGGGAGGACCCGCTGGACCCGACGGTAAGGGGAGGAGGACACGGTGGGCACGGCGGCGACGGAGGGCCCCTGGCGGCGAGGACGGGCGCGGCGGCGACGGAGGGCGTGGCGGCGACGGAGGGCCCAATGGCGACGGAGGGCGTGGCGGGGATGGAGGGCGCCGCGGCAATGGAGGGCGCGGCGGTGACGGAGGACCTGCCAGCGAGGGAGGACCCGGCGGGCATGGAGGGCGTGGCGGCGACGGAGGGCCTGGTGGCGGTGGAGGGGCCGGCGGGCACGGAGGAAAAGGCTATGGCCGCTTTGTGGGAGGGAGGGGCGGCCATGCAGGGAATCCCGGCCCACCACTCAATTATGCGTGATTTGGAGAATTCATCCGTGTTCTAGACAGAAAGTAGGATAATTTGGTTTGTTCAGGATTACAGTCCCTTGATTACGAGTCACTGGAGCACTGTCAATTATTTTCGTTGGCTGATTTGCCCTATAAACACCTCAGTTTTTGCTCCTTCAATTATCCTTGATTAAGAATTTTCTGGGTCATGTCGATGGATGGTCAGGGGCAGAACTCCGAGAAGAATGCGAAGGGTGGGCTGGTGGATGTGAAGCAATACAGAACAATGCCGAGTGAAAGATTTGATTTAAAATCACCAATAACACGTTAAGAATATTGAACCCTCCCAAGAGGATATTATCATGAAGAGAAGACACCTAAAATCTCTTCTCTACAACATAAAAAAAAAATAAAAGGAAGACTTTCTTTTAGTGCGACAATTGTTGGTTTGTCCATCTGCCTCCCTCCATGCGATCCCACATGCCATCCGCCCAAAAAATAGAAACAAAAACCTCCATGCGATCCCACATGAGGTCTCTCTTCTCTACATCTATCTAGCTATCTATCTACAACATAAAAAGAACAAAAGCAAAACTTTCTTTTGGTGGGACAATTTGGTTTGTCCGTCGACCTCCCTCCATGCGATCCCGCATGCCATCATCCCAAAAAATGGAACAAAAACCTCCATGCGATCCCACATGGAGTCCGCCCAAAAAAAGAAACAAATTCCCTCCACTCTACAAGCAATAAAGAAAAAGAAAGAAAAAAAGGAAACAAAAAATCCCCTCCACTCCCCCACACGATAAAGAAGAGGAAAGAAAAAAAACAAAAAAAAAAATCCCCTTGATTCCCTACGCAACAAAGAAAAGGAAAGAATGAAACAGGAAACAAAAAAATCCTCTCTCGGAAGACGCAATAAAGAAAAAAGGGAAACATCGTCAAACAAAAACAAAAGAAACCACCATCTCACCATTCCATCGTGGACTCCAATCTAAGCGTGACCCTAGGCCACCGCCTCCTCTCCTCTCCCCCCTTGCGCTCTCTTTGCTGGAGCCGAAATCGCCGCCGTCGCCGTGCCACTCCCTCGACGACTCCCACAGCACGCGTCTCTCCAAGGAAGAGGAAGATCGGCGTCCCTGCTCCCTCACCGTCGGCCTCACCCTCACCTGCTGCTGCACGCCGCACCGCCTCTGTGTCCCCGCCCTCGCCGGCTGCTGCTTGCCCCGTCTCGTGGCTGAGCTTCACCATGACGGTCAACAAGTCATAGGGCCAGACTATCCCGAACGTGGGTGTGTATTTGCCCGCGCCGGTGTTCTCTCACGGTCGGTTGTATGTTGCGATGTCTAGAGCCACGTCAAGAGCGAATATTAAGATCCTCGCCCTCCCACCTAATGCGGACGCACGAGAGGAGGCCAAAAAGATAGAAAAGGAATACACTAGAAATAATGGCACCAAAAAAAAATAAAAACAATGCACCAAGTAAAAAAGCTAAGGATAAGAAGACCCCAACAGTTGATGGAATTTTCACGAAGAATATTGTATGGAAGGAGGTTCTAACCCAATAGGCGAGGTAATAGAACATTACTAACAAATACAATGTATTTTAAATTCAATTTATATTGTACAAATATTATTTAACTAATGTCTTATTTGCTGATATTCCTAGGTACTTATAAATGGTTTATCGACTCTACACGGAGGTGTTATATGCACAATACATGATTGTAAAATCATCTGTACATGTTGTATTCTCGGCCTATGCGGCTGCTTGTGCATGGTGTATATCCTGAACGTTTGATGTCAAATAATCAACCTCTGTGCTACACTTGGTATCGTTTACAGTGTCCGATTACGACATATTATGGTGATTATTAGTGAGAGATTCAGTATATCTCGATGACTCCACTTTGATAAAATGGAAAGTCTATAATTGTTACAACCCATAAAATAGAGTTTACAAAGCCGCGAAATCCATGATTGATTATGTTACTTTCAAAAGACTTGTTTGGATTAAATATTAATTTAATATTATTATTTAATTTCATAGTATTGTTATTTTATCGTGTGATCCATATTTTTTATTTTTATATAAAATTTCGTTATCCCGTAGCAACGCACGGGCATTTAACTAGTCAGGTAAAAGAGAAACACTACCTGCCATCCGGTTATTTCTGCAGCTGCTATTAACCGTATTGTTGGCCTGCATCATTATATTAGTTTGCTTAATTTGGTCAACTCATCGTGTTATCTTAAATCTTTGATCGTTGACAAACAGAAACGTCTTCAGCAGGGGAAGCACATACTTGGAGGGCACTCCACTCTACCATCTCCAATTATTTGGCCGACTCCATTATTAGTTTAGTAACCTGCTGTCATGCTTCGGCCGTCCAAATAAAATGGGTAGACCAAATTTATTCTCGGCGCCAGGCACAACACACTAAAATCCCAAAGAGAACTCCACATACGAAATGGAGAAAGAGACGACGCGGCACAGGAACAGCAAGGAGCAGACGCCGGCGTCGTCGAGATCGGCACCGACCACCGTGAACGACATCCCCGACCAGCTGCTGAAGCTCATCTTCCGCCGCCTGGACTCACATGTCGCCTACGTCCGCGCGGCAGCCGTGTGTACACGGTGGCGCCGCATTGTCTCCACCCGCGGCATCATGTGCGTCGACTGGAACCACCATGACTTCTCCACCACCATGGGCTACTACCACGTCGCCGACCCGTCTTTATCGCCGGGGCAACCCCGCCGTCGCGTGGTGTTCGTCCCTGCATCGCCCTCCATCGACGCCCGCCACTTCACCCTGGACTTCCTGCCGGCCATTTGCCCCGGCCGCCGACAACGCTGGGACTGGGAGGTCGTCGACGGCTGCGGCAGCCTCCTGCTCGTCGCCAATAACCAGCGGCGGCGTCGTGGCATGTTCCCCGACCTCGTAGTCTGCGAGCCCATCTCACGGCGCTACGTCAGGGTCCAGCCAGTCGAGGACATGAAGCATCGCCACTGCCTCGGCGTCTTCCTCGACCGCTACCGCAACGTTACGAGCATGTGCGGCTTCAGTTTGACCTGCGTCCTGTACGAGCCTTCCGCGGGGATCGCTGATGGCGTCAGTGTCGTGACGGCCCGTGTCTACCGGCAGGTGCCACCTGGGTGGAGGATGAGCCGATGGAAACATGGGTGGAGCATGCCACGCCTCGCGAGCTCCGGCAGCGTCCACCTCCGGGGCGCTGAGTCCGCGCGCTACGCGGGGCGCTCCAGGGGATTCATATTCTGGGGCATCCAAGATGACGGCACTGTCGTCGCCGCACGAGAGGGCAGCTGTGAGCTCTCGCACTTCCGTCTACCAGAGCACGTCCGGGGCGGCGGATCACACCAACACCACATGTCGACGTCGACCTTCCGGTTCGTCGACGACGGCGACGGCAACAACGACAACTTGGTGCGGGTCGTCAGTCTGGTCGGCGACGAGCTCACGGTCTTTCTGAAGCAGGAGCACAACGATTTCAGTAACGGTGGTGGGATCGATTGGGTGCCTGTGGGGAGCCTGAACCTACGTGAGGTGGCCCGTGGACTTCCGGCGTTCAAGGAGTGCTTCTTCAGCCATACTGCGAGGATTGTCACGGCTGGGGAACGGTATGTTGTGCTGACCCCGGCGGAGGAGACTTGGTTGTTCTCTGTCGAGCTCAGAACTATGCAGGTGGAGCGTGGGCACATCCGTAATAGGCTCGCCGCCGGCGAGGTTTATCCATACGAGCTGCGGTTACGGCCAAAGGTGCGCGCTTGTGTGCTCAACTGTAAGAGAGGCCGTTATGGCCCGTGCTTTGACATTTGCAAGTGCAAATAGGATAGGCGACACCGTAGTCACATGTTGTTACACATATTGTACGTTACACTTAGGCTTCGCTTTCTGTAATCGTGTCAAGTTACGAAATAAGGATGATGGCTTTCAATGGCTCTTAGTCTCCGTGTACCAAGCTTGGCCAGAAGAGAATATGTAGGAATCCTTAGCCTGCAGTTGCCCACTTATGCTGAAGAAACCTTACCTAGCTATTATTATAATAACAAACGTGTCCGCACATTGCAATGGAAACATGTGGCACATCCTTGACCTCTTTGCAGGCACGTCCCCGCTCATCACCAACGCTGCGGAAACGCCCCCCTCGTCGTCGAAGCCTGATGCCGTCTTCGTGCATTCGTCCGCTCCAAGCTCCTCGCCGTCTCCCTGCCTCCACAGCCCCCATGCAGGCCACTCTGGCGTCGGCGGCCGTCAAGGATGGCGTCTCTGGTAGCTGCGCGCGAGCCCCCTCCCCTGACACCGTCACGTCCTGCCCTCGCCCGGTAGGACCAAAGCGGTGCGTTGGATGGAGAGGCTCGTCGAGGACGCCGACTCTAGGACGAGGTGGACTTCGAGCCCTCCCCGCGCTACCCCAGTGTTGCGTCCCACGCTCTCGCCATTGGCGGTCGCAGATGGCGTCGTCGTCCTCGCCATGGCGCCAGGGCTGGTTGAGCCCCTAGCTAGCTCTGGGAGCAGGGGCGCGGCTCCCGTCTACGATGGCTCTGGCATCCTGGGCTCCTACCCCGGCGCTGGGATCGGTTCCCACAGGCGTAGGCACCGCCGTCCTCTTCGTCGGGCGAGGATCAGAGATGTCAGCGAAGACCCTACGTTGCCTCACCCATCAACTAGGGTGCCCACCCCCCAGCGGCTAGGCCGACAGCCAGTCGCGCGCGTCCCTGCTCACCAACGATTGGGCCACAGACATCGAGCTTCGCCATCTGTTGCCCGCCGTCGTCGCCATCGCGAGCCCACCCATGTGATGGCTCAGGCCAGGGGACCTTCGCCGTTTGTCGCCCCTGTCGACGACGACGACTTCACGCTTGTTTAGTGGCGCGGCGTCGGCTCCAGCGCGCTTTGCCCCCATACTCGGGCCGCCGCATCTTGTCGGGCTCTGCTTCAACTGCCTGGCCAGGGATCACATCGCCGCTTGATGCCCCTCCCTGTCTCGCTGCCTCTACTGCCTCGGCACGAGGCACCGGGCGAGAAACTGCAGGTATCGGCGTCCACCCCAGCACACCTCGGCGAGCAGCGGCCAGAAGCCACGCCCGTGCTCGCTCAATACGGGTGTTGACCAGGGGACTCCTGGGGCGTCGAGGCCATTGGTGGCTCCTTCTGAAGTAGAGCTCCGGTGGGCCTCGACGGGTGGAGGATTCCTGTGCCCCCCCACAGGCCAGCGGGAGCCTCCCGGCGAGTCGAGTGGAGGACGTCGGGGCTCGCTCTCGGTTGCATCGTCAACACCGTCGCTTCCCCAGACCCGCTCGAGCTTGTGTCGGTGGTGAGCGTGGAACCAACCGTCTGCGTGGATCCAATGCTCGATGAGCTCTCGGGTTTGCTTGTCGCACGCCCGCCCTCTTCCCGCTCGTGGTTCAAGATGAGATGGATCCCCCCGCCGCCACCCCGCATGGTGCGTCTACGCTGCGGTATCCGGGACCCCAACATCAGCCGTCCCGACCGACGCGCCTCCCCCGCAGCCGCCCGTCAACGACCACGGGCACGTCCTACCCGTGCCATGGTTTGCCGCGACTTCGGGTGAGGTCGCCTCGCCCCCATGTTCTTCCTCAGCCACCACACCTCCAAGACAACACACCGCTGCTGCCTCCTCGCAGTGCCGCCGGGATCGTCGACCGTTGTCAACTTTATCGCCTCTCTTGAGCTGCTCCTCGAGTAGCCGCTGATCGCGTCCCCGCCTCGTCCCCGGCTTACGCGCATGGTCATCCACGACTAGTTCCCGAGGTGCAGTGACCGTCTGGCCGCGAGTTGGCATTCCGCGCCCCCAACTTGGAGAGACAGGCATGCCGGGTGCTCCCGACAAGTGGGACGGTCACCAGCCTGGCGCACTGTCGGCCACGCCGGATCCGACAATTGCAATGAGGTTTCGCAGCCACTTTGTGGACTCTGTTCCGTATTCGAAGAAAGCGGTCGTCCACAAGCTCTTCCCCTTGTGTGGTCACCGCTGGGCGTGGACGGTTGAGCACCTCTAAAGTGCTCCCCACGCCCCAATTCCTGTAGCTCATTAGTGTTTCCTTAGTTTACAACTTCCAGCTCCACCGTTTCAGTCGGTGCCTTGTGTTAGTGTGTTACCCGCGCTCTTTTCCCTGTCACCTCGGCATCGAAGGGGCAAAGGTCGTGTAACTTAAAACATTCTGTTTTCTCTTAATGAAGTACGAGCCAAGCTCGCTTTTGAAAAAAAAAATGTAGCAGTAGGGGCACCAGGACTGAATTGGACAAGTACTTGGCTGAGGATTAGAAGAAGATGTGAAAAAAAATTTATATTCTTGCTTGGTGGAAGGCCCAGGCCACTAGATTTCCCATACTTTCTCAATTAGCTCGTGATGTGCTCGCCATCCAAATCTCTACTGTTGCTAGTGAATCTGCTTTTAGCACTGGTGGCCGTGTACTGGATGATTTCAAGACTTCACTAATTCTATTCATGGTTTAAGCTCTTTTTTGTACTCAAGATTGGCTTAGAAGGGCAACTCCAGTGAATCTTTCAGTGAAGAACATTTAACCTCATATCAAGAAGGTGATAACTTCATAACTCTATCTCTATGTCATTTACTTTTCTTGCTGTTTTGTTTACTGAGTTATTGCATCATCTCTTTATTATATTTCAGGATTAATTAGAGAGTTCAAGGACTTAGCTATTATTGATGGGCATGCTGCCAAGTCATCCATTGAAGGCAGCGAAAGCAAGATGGTTACCGCCACCAACATCAGCTCGCAACCAAAATCAACAAAATCCTCGAACGCCAAAGTCAGCAAGAACAAGTCCTCCAAGCCTACATCTACATCTACACCAAAGCCTGCTTAATGACTTTTAGGTAATAGAACACAAATGAAGGGCATGATGCTTGCTGTTGGCTTTCCTGCATACTTATTACTTGATATTGTGCTTGTGCAGTTGTGCTGGACGGCTGAGTGCTGTTTTCATTATTGAGTTGGCTTCCTGTTGGCTTGTTGCTGCATATTTGCTGGACGCCTGGACATGGACTGGACGGCTGTGCAGGCATAGCTGTGCTTGTTTTTTTCTTTAATGCTTTGTTGCTTCCAATAAGGCTGTAATATCGTTGCTTCCTATGCCTGCTGGACTACTGGAATATGTTTTATTTGTGTAGTGCGTACTAAGTAATATTGATGGGTCCTTGTTGGACAACTATGTTATGTATATGTGACTTTTTATTTGTGTATGATTTGGCACTAGTTGTCTATGGAGTCATATTAAATTTCTGTCAAAATTGGCTGTTGAACTAGATATTACATGTTGATGTACCCAGTTCAGTATTTTTGGTATTTACTAAACCGAACCGAACCGAAAGAACCGAAACCGAATTGGCTCGGTACCGAAGATTTTTGGGAACCGATCGGTACCGATTTGGTCAGGAACTGCATTTTTGCCAGTACCGAATTACCGAGCTGATCGGTTCGGTCATACCCAATGCCCAGAGTGATGGGCAACAACACCTTCGAGAGACAAGCTGACCAGTGCTGACGGAGGCATCGATGCATCTAGGCAGCGGGGGAGCCAGAGACTACTCACCCTCACGTCAGCAGGTGCCAAAATTGCGAGTACTATTTCAACCTTTAGGATGAGGATTCGATTTTGATTATTAGTATTTTTTACGTGCGCTGTGCATCTTAATTTTCCAGTGATCTTGAGTTCGTGTGTTTAACCAAAAGGAATACAAAGTTCTTTTTATTAATTGCCATGGATCAACGGATCATATATAGCTTTTGTGATTTTAACTAGTTTTTCTGAATGTCCATTTCAATTGGTGTATAGATGTGGTTGATTTATCTAGATTTAAGTAAATTTCCACCTAACTGTTTTCGGTTTCATAAGGCTTTGCGTAATGTGGAACTAAAATTTTGAATTTAGTCAGAACACATAGACCTCTGTATAGCAAATTCAACGATGCTCTTTGTTACCTGTACTTTTTTTTTGACAAGTTTTGTTAACTATATTTTGTGAATGTTTGTTCCTCGTAAACCAACAATAGCAGAATAAAATTAGGCTGTAGCCACTCATCTTTATTCGAGTAACTGGTATCTAGCTAGTTTCAAAAAAAAAAAAAAAAAGTAACTGGTATTTTGTTGTATCCATTTTTATTTCTTTATATTCAAATTCAACTTGTTTACTGATGTCCGTACACTTACTACAATGACCACCTATAGGGCGGCTGGAGATGGTCTCTAGGGCGTTTTTTCCAGCCGCCCTAACCATGCGCTCCTAATGTGGTTCCACATTAGGGGCGGTTGTCTCAGCCGCCCCTAATGAGGCCACATCGCGGCTAATGTGAATCCTAGATTTCGCATTTTTTTAAATTTAAAAAAAAAATAGCAAAAGATTTTTTTAATTGGGGCAGGCCTTTAGCAAATGTTGCTAAACACCAAGATTCGAACCCGCGACCTCAAGCTCGCAACCAACCCTCCCTCCCTACGCTACACACTTACATGTGTCTATATCCCATTCCGCGTCCCCATATATTATACAAATCCGAGTGTAAATTGACTATTTGAGGCCCTAAACGGATTCAAACTAAAAAGTGGTCAACTACAAAGTTTCATAACTTTTCGAGATCTACATTTCATATTTAGAAAGTTTTTCCGTCCGAGGTTGCTTTTTACGAAATTTGAATTTTAAATTTAAGACATTTGAACACAGCTTTTTGCATGACTAGATGATTTCAAACTAAAAAGTGGTCAACTACAAAGTTTCATAACTTTTTGAGATCTACATTTCATATTTAGGAAGTTTGTCCATCCGAAGTCGTTTGAAAATTTTAAATTTCAAAATTTACACATTCAAACCCACCTTTTGAGGCATCAAATAAATGCAAATGAAAAAGTGGTCAACAACAAATATTCATAACTTTTCAAGATCTATAATTGTTATTTAGGAAGTTTATCCATATAAGGTCGTTTACGAAATTTTAATTTTTAGTGTCTCATTTTAAAATTCGGCAACCCACGTAGGGGCGCCTCAATATAGAGTCGCCCACGGTAGGGGCGGCGGGGTGATTGAACCGCCCACGATAACAACAAGGGGCGGCCAAGATACGAGCCGCCCCTAATGGGTCGTCGATAGGGGCGGTTTGTCAACAGCCAGGATTTTTGCATACTATAGGGGCGGCTCAAAATATGAGCCGCCCCTAATCAAAATGGCAGACGCTCCCTTAGTTGCCTTCTGTAGTAGTGATGAAAAGTTATTTCTTCTTCTCACTTTGCTGGACTACCGACCAGTGTTGTGCACCCAATTCAATTTATTTATCATACTACCTTGTTGCTGCTAGAATAGTCTGTCTGATCGAGCCATAGAACATCGAAGCTCTCAATCGTTCATAAAATGGCCCTTTGTTCCTCAAATTTTGGATGTAAACATATATTATAGTGAATAAATTACACTAATTTCAGAGGAAGAAAGCCAGCCTATGTTCTAGTAATGATATTCAACGGCAAGGATGACCCTAATTTGTCGTAACTGCATTCTTATTTGCCATATACCAAACAATGAAAATTACCATAAATCAACTCATGGTAAATTTGTGACGCCGCGCCATCATCGGGGCCGGCATCGATGGTCGGAGGGTCGACGCTGCTGGCCCGTGAGGAAAAAGAGCACCAGACGCTGCAGGGTCGGGAGGAAGGCAGCCGCCGGCACCAACCAAGAGACATTCATGCGAAGGAGCTTTTTTTGAACGGTTACGATGGAGCTCTTTTGTAGCCGCGGTGGTAGGAAAGGGCAAAAATCACGGGAACTAAATCAAAATCAAGCAATCAATGCATATGCATGCATTAATCCGATGTATGGACGTGGGCGGGTGACTACGGTAGTACGGTGCGCTCCCAGGCTGGATGCATGGACCGGGCGGTTCCATCGTTGGACTCAGCTACAGAATTTTATTCTGTTTTATTCTGTAGCCAACCACGGTATAATAGTTTTTCCTTCATTGATATATATACTTTTCCTTTCATTAATACGAATTGCAAAGAATATAGAGATGTAAAAGGCAAATATTATTAGTGGCGTAGAACATTATTATAGAATAGCTACTTAATTTAAACCAAAAGAATTAAATAAAAAGCAAATCAAGTGTGTAAAAATAGAAATGGAAAATGGCCTTAAGTTCTGATTCATCCAACAACCGAGACTAAAGGTTGTCTGTCAGCTTAGGGCCCTAGGACCCCTTTAGTCATTATTGGGGTGAACTAGGACTAAAAGTTACCTTTTTGTCCCGATTTAGGAACCGAGGCTAATGGGGGACTTTTAGTCCCGATTAGTCCTAGTTCCATAACCGGGACTAGAGCCGGTTTGAACCGGGACTACTTCCTGTAGTAGTCTAAAATTGAGCTCAAGATATATTCCCTTTGTCCATTTAGAATTGTCATTTTAAACTTTTGACTAGCTTGTTTGACCATTTGTTTTATTCAAATCTTTTTAGCTAATTATAAAATAAAAATTGTTATTAAAATATCACTAAAGATAAAATAAGTTATAAAAACAAATAATATTTATATAAAAAATGTGACCAACATTAATGGTTAAATAAGGTGGCACGGAGTCCAGGGTTGAACAGATGGAGTATGCATTTTGATTGCTCAAGTTGAACTATGCAATGGAGAAAACAAATTTGCATTTGAAGTGCTCCATTTTCCATGACTTGACAACTTTGATTGTTAACAATACCCGCACACGAAAATACAAATTTATTTTGACACGCAGGTCCACGATATAATATGAGTAAGCAGCTTGTCGGTAGGTACATTGTGTACAATTAATGTTATTTATTATGATTAGACAAGAGCTTGGAAGAATCGGATCGTCAATGTTCAAGTGGGGATCATTGTATCATTGTTGATCGGAGTGCTAGCAATAAAGCCCCAGTCCTAGAGGTGCATGCTTCGTGTACAGACCAGCATTGAAAATTTTGACAATAGCCGTCAGTGTACCAGCTGCCGCTATCGTTTTTGCATGCAGTAAAGCAGCCCTTGTCGTTAAAAGGTGACCAACATACCCATTTAAAACTGCCGCTCAGGCTAAGGATCGAGCATTCATCCAACTCTGCATGGTTCATATCCAAGCATAGATATTTATGCAATAAATGTTGAAAGCCCATCAAAATTAAAAGCTTTTAGCAAAAGATTTATATCAAATTCAATGACATCAGCACTTGCATCATATAGTTCATGCATGTGTACATGCACATACCACGAGCTACCATGATGATGGGTAGGAGGATGATGACTAGAAGGACCACGGCAATGAGATTCAATTGAAAAGGCACAGATGGAGTATGCATTTTGATTGCTCAAGTTGAACTATGCAATGGAGATATCAAATTTTCATTTGAAGTGCTCCATTTTCCATGACTTGACAATTTGATTGTTAACAATATTTGCACAAGAAAATACAAATTTATTTTAACACACAGGTCCACGATACAGTATGAGTAAGCAGCTTGTCGGAGAAAATACAAATTTATTTTAACACACAGGTCCACGATACAATATGAGTAAGCAACTTGTCGGTAGGTACATTAAGTACAATGTTATTTATTATGATTAGACAAGAGCTTGGAAGAATCAGATCGTCAATGTTTAGTTGGAGATCATTGTATCATTGTTGATCGGAGTGCTAGCAATAGCCTCAGTCCTATAGGTGCATGCTTCGTGTACACACCAGCATTGAAAATTTTGACAGTATGCGTCAGTGTACCAGTCGCCGCCATCATTTTTGCATGCAGTAAAGCAGCCCTTGTCGTTAAAAAGGTGACCAACATACCCATTTAAAAACTGCCGCTCAGGCTAAGGATCGAGCATTCATCATCTAACTCTGCATGATTCATATCCAATCATAGAGATTTATGCAATAAATGTTGAAAGCCCATCAAAATTAAAAAGATTTTAGCAAAAGATTTATATCAAATTAAATGACATCGGCACTTGCATCATATAGTTCATGCATGTGTACGCGTACATACCATGACCTGCCATGACGATGGGTAGGAGGATGATAACTAGAAGGACCGCAGCAGAGAGATTCAATTGAAAAGGCTTCATTGCTTCTTATGTCGTGGAAGTTAGAACCTCGAAGAAGGCTGAGTAAGAAGATTTGGTGCGGTTTGCGGAATGAAGTCGGGGAATCACTTGACTAGCTAAGAGTGAGCATAGATATATATACTATCTTAATATATCACTATTGAACAGGTACATCATCTTCGGTCAAAAAAAAACAGGTACATCATCCATCGGATTTGCTGCTAAGAATTCCGTGAGAAAGCAACTCTAAAAATTAATGGTGATGGCTGCTCTCGATGATGCAAGCAACAACGTACGTCATAGATGATGGAACTCGCCTTGCCTAGAACAAGGGATCGTTCCTATCTACTGGACGGCCCTCCCAGAAGATGAAGGACGTCGCGAGAGAATCAAATGATGATCCAGCGAATGGCCAGTGTACTATAGTCCAACGCCAAGGAGCTTTTCTCAAAGGCGTGCTTCAGCAAGTTCTGCCTGCAGCGGCAAACACTAAGAGAATAGTATATGCTTTTAATTAAACAAATGTCTGTACCGGAGCCCCACGGAGGATCGTAGATGAATATATAAATATATAACTTTTTTGACCGAACCTATATAAGTATCTACCCTACTAATGCACCAACTTAGCCAGGCTACAAATGGAAACAAATACAAACAAAAAATTCAAAATCATTCAAAACGGACACTCCAGATTAAATCTCATTTTCTCTCTCTTTACTTCACTCATAATCCAAGGGTCATGGTTGATTGTGTCAAGGTAATCCCGCTCCCACCGCTGGTCGCACGCCTCCGTTATTCACGCGCACCTGGAATCGGCACCTTCCAAACCGGAGCCTTCCAAAAACTGGTCGCACACCCCCTCGTATCCTCCTCACGCGCTCCTGCCGCGATGGTACAGCTAACCCGCTGCCAGTCCCATCGACCACGAGGGTGCCAGCTTCGGCTTTGGCGGCGCTTCCTTCCCCGCCGCTGCGGTTCCTTCCCCACTGCCGTCGTTCTCAATCGTAGCGTCGAAGCAGCCACAACCGCCGGTGCAGGTACTTCCCCGCCACAGACGCCGCTGCAGTTTCCTCCTCATCGGCCTCTGCATCAGCCGCAACAGCCGCCGTGGCAGCGGCCTCCTCCTCGGCCTCCACGGCAGCCGCCACATCCGCCGTGGCGTGGTGGGCGTTCGCGTTCCAGGTCTGCACTGTCCGTGATGTCGCGTTCCACCTCTGCGCTTCTGTGATTCCTCGCTTCCGTGCGTAGGCATGGCGGCCCTGGGTGCCAATGCGGCCAGGTCTCTCCTCTTTTACCACCGGCGGCGACGGCGGCGGCCCGCTCCTCCTTCATCGGCATTGGTGGAGCCCTGCGGGAATGTGGCGAATCTTGGCGACGGGGCGGCGCCCATGTCAGCGGTGCACGGGCACCTCCGCGGCGGATCACCAAGGCATCGGCCACCAGGGCGCCGGCCACACAGAGAAGGTCAACACCAGCGACAACGCGAGACTGCTCTCATGTCTTCGTCGGGCATTCGCCGGCGATCGGAAACAACCACAGCAGGTATCCCCGCCCCTTCTCTTTCCTTCCCGCTGTCCCTCTCGATCTGGATCGTATCTTAGCGTGGCCCTCTCCTGCTCCTATGGATCCACTGCCACCTGCCTAACTGTACGCTCCGTCCCGTCAATCACACCTGCGGGAGTCACGCGTTTCATGGGGTCGGCGGTGGCGCAGCGGACGCGGTGTCTGGGAGCACATCATCATCAGGGTGATGCTAGAGCCCCGAACAAGCATTGAAGGGCGCCAAGAAGATGTAAGGTTTGGAGCCCTCCCTGCTGCTTTGCTATTTTCTATTCGATTGGTGCATTGCTTTTCGTCCAACTGTTAGGATCCACATCTGAACTCCGGTCGTGGTAAAGAAATTGGCATTGACTTACCACTGCTTATGTATGTTGATTTGTTTCGAATGATCAGCCTAGCTCATATTAGAATTCAGATTATGAAGTTTCCTGACACTTCTTGACAGATAGGATGTAAGAAATTCACATGGTTAGGAAAGTTCATGCCTGAATTTAATTTAGCTGCTTTTTACTTGCTACAAGAAATTTTCTTTTTCAAACAAGAGCAGCCTTTTATTTTGCTAATGGTGCTAATTTCATTACAGGTTTCATGAAGACTCCTCATGAGGACCACACCAAATCTGCTTTACTTGGTCTAGATCCATGACGAGGGTGGGCAACCTTTTTCTATACTGCAAAATGAATTTAGGCATACAAGAGACTTTGCTCCTCATGATATGGTTATATGATGGAAATTTGTATGGTAGTTCAGTGATAAAAAAAGGAGATTAATATCAGTAGTAATAGCCAATTGACTAATATTTTCCATATACATATATTGCATTCCTTGATGTAGTACATTACAGCTGCTTGCAACATGTTGGTGCAGGGCAGGCTATTAGTACTGATATTAATCTCCTCATTTTCATGGAACAGTAGTGTGTTTTGTTATTTTTTTAGAACAAGTTTGGATAATAAACAGACATGTGCGGACTTTAAAATCTAGCAATAAATCAAATAGATCCAATTTCTTTTTTGAATAGTAGATCACCAGTTCTTAGATGCTCCGATTTTATCCATAGAGAGGTGGCTGTTAAAAGTTGCAGTTATTTTTGAATAGTAGATCACCAGTTCTTCCCCAGATAATTGGTTGTGTATGTGTAGCACAAATATTAGCTACAAATGAGCTGAGATGGATGGGTCTGAGTTAGAAAGCATAGAGATGGAGCTGAGATCCTTATGGTTTTTTTTCATTACATGCTTCATTTAAATAAGACGAGAAAAAATAGAATCACATGAACCTTCCATGGTAGTACTAACCAAATTCTTCAACAATTTCCTTGTTCCAGAAAAGCTGTTCCTTCTTAACCTCTGTCTGTCTTAGTAGTGTACAAAGTTTTTTCATGGTTATACTAACCTGTTGATTCATATTCTTTTCTGAGTTCTGGGCCACTATTGACAACACCTCATGTCCAAATGCTACATTTATTCATGTGAGTCCCTCAAAAATCAAGTGTTTCTCATTGGTTTGTTTTTCTTGTTTGTGGCTCATGCTGACATTGTTTTTGTTTGAACGATATAGGTGGACAGCGTCAACAAGTATAGTATGGGATACTGACATTGCACACTCGGCACAAACTAAAGCCAGATGACCTGATTCGACCTTTGGAGGCTTCATGTTGTTTGATGTCCTTGAAAATTCAGAAAGTGGCCACACAAGTACAGGACCACTTCCATCTTGACAGTTTTTGTGACTGTTTCCTATTTCTTGGCCTTCGTCTGGGGGTGGTTTCAGTGGACCATCACCCTTGGAATCGATTGTCCTACTATGGTAACTGTTGTGCGAAGAGCAGAAGCAAGTTTCGATTACTACTCATGCTCCAATCCCATTTTTGCAGCCCTGTATACAATGTCATGGGCAATGAAATTGCAGTAAAAATAACATTGGTAGTTTCTTCTAAAGTGAAGCATATCTGAGTTTGCTCTCTTGACTAAACAACTGTAGACAGTGATTCTAGACATAAATCACTGTTACTATTATACTGTCGTTTAGTTGTTTTCATGTGCCTCTTTGAAATGATGTCGCCGCTAGCACGGGCACTATACTAGTATAACTAATCTCCACGGAGGATCGTAGGTGAATATATAAATATATATTCTTTTAATTAAACAAATGTCTGTACCGGAGCCCCACGGAGGATCGTAGTTGAATATATAAATATATAACTTTTTTGACCGAACCTATATAAGTATATAACTAATCTCCGGTGTCATTCTTATAATTAGTTTTATCGAGTCATTTGTCTCGCTTGTATGGTTAATTTCTTGGTTCTCCCTTCCGTTCGTGTTTTCTCTCTCTGGCGACGACTGCGCGTCTGCTCGACCGCCGCCACCGTACCCAGTTCCTCAGACCTCAGGTAGGTCTTCGCCGGCGACAAGGACCACCAGGTATGACCTCTTCTCTTCTCTTCTCTTCGTGTTGTGCGAAACCAAGCACCCAAACCTTAACTTCAACTATTTGCTTCGTTGTTTTCGGATCTGATCTAATTACAACTGTATACATGTATTTTGTTTGATGAAACTAAAACTTTGATTTTTTTTAATCGGGTGTAAAAATCGGGTGTACATCCATCCATGTCCTTAAATAAACCCGTTCCTTCTAATCTGTTTTTAGCTTGTCTCATTCGGCGCCCGCAATTTCAATTCTATAAAAAGTACGAGGAAACTTGTGTATCTGTTTGTACTAGTTTTTTTAGGTAAATGCACCGCAGGCCCATAGACTTTGTCTCGTTATGTTAAATAACTACATGAACTCTCAAAATGCACATCTGGCCCCATGAACTTGTTGTCTGGTTCACCGCAGGCACAAATCTGCCCGGTCAACGATTTTTGCCAACGTGGCCTGGCCAGCATGGCCTAGGGCACGTGATGTGCGCATGAGGCATCCCTGGGCCTTGTCTTTTTGCATCTTGGTCCCCTGTTTCCTCCCCTCACATTTCTGCTACTCGCACCACGCCATACCCGGCCTCCGCTTGCACACGATTGCCTCGTAGTCCGTCTCCCATGGTTCAGCGACGCCTGGTCAAACTCCAAGTTGCTGAACATGAACACACACCGCACCATCCACTCTGGCGCAAGCCTAGCGCCCACAGCCACCTCGAGGATCTTGTCGATGCAGGGGGCAAGATGCAAAATTAAAGACAGGGCCAGGGATGCCTCAGGTGCCCTGGGCCACGCTAGTCGTACCACGTTGGCAAAAAATCGCTAACCGGGCAGATTTAGGCCTGCGGTGAACCAGACAACAAGTTCATGGGGTCAGATATGCATTTTGAGAGTCCATGGACCTATCTGACAGAGACAAATCCATAGACCTGCAGTGGATTGACATGTTTTTTTTTTTACTAATACTCTACAATGCTACTACTGAAAAAGTGTCTGGATTTGTCTATCTATACCTACTAATAAAGAGAGAAAATTAGAGAAAATTTAAGTACCAGCTTTGTTTTTCACCTTTTTTCTGCTGCCATATACGTACTGACCGACAACAGGTTGTATAAGATACGTATCCGAGACAGAGCTGGAGACCAACATCGTGAAGTCCACGCTCGGTGCTGGTGCACGGCTCGCCGTACCTGATGTATGGGTGCAGGTCGCCCGCGCGTCGGACTTCAACAAGAACGACACCGTCTTCACCGAGAAGACGCGTATCGGCTGGGGGCTGAACCCTGGGACCATGTGCTACGGTACGACCTCGATCTGCAGCGTCGATTCTTGTGAAACAACCATGACCTGGAGTTTGGAGAGCTATGGGCAGCGGCACGAGAGTTACTTGACGCAGTGCTCGTCAATAAAAAGTACCAGAGGAGTGCGGGTAAGATGATGCAGGGGTAGGACGGCAGCGGCAACGAGCAAGGCTGTGCTGAGCTTGAAGAACTTTCCATGGGACATGGGTATTTGGGCAATGAGCTGAAGCCTTCCAACGAGAAGGAGATCGATGAGCTGCTCGAGGACCTCTCTATTTGTTCGGCTGTGAGTTGCATTGCATAGAAATAATACTGATTGTACTTGTGTTATCTGATCTACATGTGTCAATTGAATGCTTTATCCAAATTGACGGGAATTCGCTTATGCACTAAGCATCTCTTTCTGATATGAGTAAATTCGGGGATCTATGATAATTCAATTGAGTATAGAGCGATACGCTATGTTTTTACTCATTTTTTGGTTTGAAAGCAACAAGCAAATTTTGACTCATTTATTCTTTGGGTTGAAAGCAAGCAAATTTAGTTGATCACTTCCTAGGGCAGATCAAAGAGGATAAAAAAATAAACCATGCAGATCTCTTAGGATCTCCTTCCCTAAATAAAATCCAGCACGCACGGGACACAGTTTCGTAACCAACAATAATCAAACCAAATCCAGCCGCCATGGTGGTGCCGCTTGACGGTGCAACGTGCAGCTTTGGCTAAGCGCGTGCGCCGGCGAGGAGTGCCAGGGCTGAATGGCCTAGATTTGTAAGCAACTCAGTTTTGTTCAGTCGAAAAGCTAGCTCAACCAATTTCACAAAAAAAAGGCTAGCTTAGCCGTTGGATCGCACTACTGGGCCGACGAGGAGAAGATCCCGAGGGCTATTTTCTTGCCCAGACCCAAGGTTACGGCGTCACGGCTATGCTCCTAGCTAGCTCAGCTTGCGGTGTTAAATGACCCAAATGTGAAATTAGAGATCAGGCCCATGTTTGGCTCTTGTAGGGCAACTCTGCATAAATAATTTACAATGCTCATGCTGCATAAAATATTACAAAATAAAAAAAATATTTTTCATCCGTAGCAATGCACGGGCATACTAGTATGAACCTAATAAGAGCATTTTCCCCCCTGAAAATTGTTTTACAGCTCCTAATTGGGCGAAATCAAGCAAATACTTCAGCTTGGAAGAGTGGAGAAGTAGGATAAGAGCAAATGGCCAACAGTGACAGTTTGAGAAAGGGATGCAACCAGAACAGGAAGACAAGTGAAGATTTCTAACAAGTGTCCCCGGAAGGGTGCAAACTTTTATTGTCTGACCACATATACATATTCTGCGTATGTGGAACCTTTTATAGCATAAATATACAAGGTTTTCGATCATATACCATTGTTATGAATGAGTCAACAAACAGTGAAAAGCTGAACTCATCATGGTGGCCAAGTAATGAATAGCAGGAAGAGGAACACTGTAGCACTTTCATCACTGTAGCAAATTTGTATCTATTCTTATTGCCCCCTATAAAGAGGGTCACTTTAGTTGATGTAATGACAGTGAAAGTGAATAAGAAAATACAAGCTCCTTCTCCTCTCATCTCTGTGTTCTTGTCCATTTTTACTCTTGTTGTTGTACGACCAAAGAGCTGATTTCTAACACGTTATCAGCACGAACTCTATGAGAGCTAACAGGTAGAAGGTGAGAAATCAGCTCTTTACAAACTCAAGCTTTTTTCTACTCTCTACCATGAACTATACTGGATGAAGCAAGGAAGGCTATGCCTCAGCTCATCACAAAATGGCCCTGAAGTGCCACATCCAGCCGTCCCGAATATGAGCCTGGACATTAAACCTTACCTGTAAGAAAGAACGCCGTCCTGAAGACGAGCAGGCAAAACGATGCAACCTCCAGCGGAGAGCATACCACAACAGATGTGTAAGAAAGAACGCCGTGAGCATGGACGAGCAGGTCTTCACAGTCGCCGCCATCGCCAGCTCTTAGTGGATCCGGTCCACATATCCGTAAACCGCCGACGAGTGGGCCCCACCATCGTTGTCACTCCGGCAGCACCCCCGACCCTCGAAGGTCGCCGCCGCGGACTACTCAACGCCCGCAGCCTCGCGCCACCCTCGCACGGCCCCGAAGACCATGCAGCGCGACCCCGAGCCCCAGCCCTCCACGGGGCCGCCAGCCGCTGGATGCACGCCATCCCGGGACGCGCTGCCTTCGCCCGCCCCCGCGCAGCCCGCATTGGCACGACGCAGCGCTGGCGCCGCGCAGCTTCGCCCTCGCGCTGGGCCGCGCTGCACGCTGCACGGCGCTCTAGCGCCCCGGGCGACCGCCGCCGCCCGCAAAGCCGCGGCGAGCAGCGCTGTGTGGGCGCTGCCTTGGCCTCGCCGCGCCCGACAGTTACATGGTGCCGCCGCTTCGCCCCCGGCGACGCGCGCGACCCCGTCACCACCCGGGCGCGCTGGAACCGCCGACGCGGTGCTTCCTCTACGCCCGAGGCGCGCGCGCGCCGCGCTGCGGCCCGGTCCCCTCGGCATGCCTCCCGCATGCCCGGGCCGGCGGCGGGCACGGCTCCATCACCCCTCGACGAGGTCCCAGCCAGCCCCGACCGCTTAGCCTCCGCGTGGCGCTGGTGCGCTTAGGCGCCGGTGCGGGCCGTGACAGAAGTCGACCAATTTATAAGAAATCAAGTATAATTCGCAATTACCAAAAACAATCGCAGCCTACACTTGAGTCCATATAAACCCGGTATTTCGAAAATCTCGAGTGATTTCAAACTCATCAACAATACAACCAAGATCGTTGAGCTCGGTAGTTCCAATCCGCAGGTATCTCAAACCAAATTTGAATATATTATAATCAGAGTGCGGTGTACACATTTATTTCAAAAGTAATTCAGAGTGCGGAAGCAATAGCTTTCGAAAGCAAAATAGTTGTACAGCGGAAATCAAATTAAAATAGATAGTGCCAACATAATGTCAACCCCGTAATAGCAAGAGACAGGGAAAAATGGAGACCGCCATGCCCTAGGCATTATTCTTCAACCACAAAGACATCACATCCGGATCAAACATGCTAGACGGAGTCACCCGCAACATCGGAATTAACCCGTGAGTACTCAATTGTACTCCGCAAGACTTACCCGCCTTAAACCGGCAAAATAAGGAAAAGACTCCAAGGATTATGCTTGGCTTTATCCGAGTCGGGCCGACTCACATTTATTTCGTAAATAAAGTTGATTAGTGCGCCTACACATACTACTCAGGTTCTTCCAAGTTAAAAGGTTGTTATTATATATACATAAACATAAGTCCTGTATAGTCAAGATTAAAGACATATGCTCAGCGATATATAAATAGCAGTATAAGTAACTGGATCAACATTTTAACATCGCAAAGATGAATAAGAGTAATCATTATTGTGATATTAGACTACGATGTCGTGGGACGCAACCCGGGTTCTCACCGACCAGAGAGATGGCGATTCGAATCGATTTGTAAACCAACCGGTGAATACCCCGCCATAAACCAGTCTACTTGGATCAGAGTAGACCTGATCACTCCCAAGACGTTAGGGGACGTAAAGTCTCGGACCTGTCGGCAACCCCCCTCCTCTCGAGCCACCAAGTGAGCAGGCAACGAGTACGACCCCTCGTGCGCATCTTCTTGTGCCCGATTAACCACACCAACCATCACCTAGGAGGGGCGTTAAGTGTACAGGTACCGACCCCTAGCATTCTCACGAGCTTCGTGGCTCACGACCCGGCGGAGCCTACTATATGAACAGTACGTTCAACTTCCGACCACATTCCGACAAAGGGTAGAGTCCTTAGCTGATCGGATGGAAGACCACAATATCCATCCGATCTCACATGTTTTATTATTCAAGTTCTCAAGAAGAGCTCGTTAGTCACCCATGTGACTAACCACAAACATCCTTTCGACCGGAAATCACCGTTCATCGCAATCATTATAACTGAGCATTTATTTAACCTAGACTCCTAAATAGGATAGGACAACTTCAAAGAAGGATATCTCGTGGCAAAGAACGGTTTCAACCACTTCCTATACTTAATGCAAAAGATTCATAAAAAAGGACTCAACAAGTTAATTCGTAAAGCATAGGTAAGTTCAGCATGCACCGGGGCTTGCCTTCGAAAGAGGGTTAGAAGGTGCCTTGGGCACATCAGCAGCTTGACGACATATCCCGCTTCTTCGAACCTTCTCTTGCTGCTCCTCGATCTCCTCGTGCTCTCTTTCGATCCAATATGAATGTGTATGCAAGAGTGATTATTAAGGAATGCATGATTGACAAGGAATGGATGAATGCATTATGATGCATGATATTAGTAAGTGGATATCTCTTCTGCAGGAACACAATTATAACTACACAAGAAACCCTAATAACCTACATCAAGCAAAACACCCTAATTCACTAATCACTAGAAAATGACAGCTAGACATGCTGTCCCTCAAAACATCACCACAGGAGTTCTATAACTCCAAATGCAGCAAACAAATACTCGTTGGAAAGCTTACAAAATTATCTACAAATCATTCAATATAACCCTGACCAGGTTCTAATATCTACAGCCTTGAAAACCGCAAAAACAGAGACTCTGTTTTCAGGCAACCTACAACTTACAACTTTCATAATAATTCATCCAAGCATGAACTTCACTTGGGACTTTTCCAGCAAGCAAACCAAGTCATATTCTAACAAATAAACCTACTGAACAAACCAAAAGATAAACTAATGCACATGAAATGATATTCCCTAAATATACACTACACATGCACACTTTAAAATATAAGACTAGAATTAAGCTAGTTTACCAAAAACACAATACCAGCAAACCAACCATACCAACAGGTCCTATTCATGCTAGGAACAAATAGTATACCAACCAAAACATATTACCATAACATTTCTATGCATTTCTAAGGCATTTACCATGCGACATAAATATGATAAATATGCAAACACCTTAGAAAAAAATCTACAGAAATTACAAGGGCATTCTATCAGCATAACAAGGCTACCATAAAACTTTCATGGAAAAACATGCATATACTGTCCTATACAAAAATGGCATGCTAGCACTCAACTAGGCATGAAAATACTTTGTACTAGGAAAAGTATGAAACTGCCTAACTATGAACATGAAAGGCTACATAATAGTGACACATGCATGTACAAAAATTATCATGGCAAAAACCTAGCAACTATTTTTTTCTATGAATTTCCTAAGAAAGCATGGTAAATAGCACATAAATCAAAAATGGCATTTCTACCACAGAACCTAGGGTCAAACATATTTTTCTCATGATGTACATCACAAAACATGAACATTTCACACAGGGACCACTATTTTATCATGCACCAAAAATTAGATATGCATTTATCTCAAAACATGGCATTTACTAGCATAAATATAAATAAATATAAAAACTACCAGAACATGGCATCTCATATTTTTCTATCATAGATCAAAGAATAACAAACACAACAAAATTGGTTTCACTCAAATCTGAGCTAAAATGACCAAGATATGGAATTTACAAGACATGCAACACATTCGAAAATAGAAATTATAAAGGATATTCATCCTCGACGGCTGGGACCCGCCGGGTCAGCGACCGGAAACAGGGGGAGCGTGCTGCCGGGCGGCGGATCTTCGTCGTCGGTGACTTTCCCGGCGAACCAAGGGGCACCTACGGACTCGGCCGACGAGGCGGTTCGAATGGTGGCCGTGGCGCTGGCTACGATGGATACGGCGCGGTCGACGGCCGAGAGGCGGCGGCGGCGGCGCGCATGGCGCTCTCGCCGTTTCCGCGACGAGGTGGCAAGGCGAGGCGAGCACCGGCTTCACGGGTCTAGGGCGGATCGATCCAAAGAGGCGGCCGCCACGGACGGCGAATCGACGAGGGTCGACGACGGCGCGGGCGGAAGGACCGATGCCGGCGGCCGCGCGCGCGGTCGCGTCCGCGAGAACGGGAGGCGCGCGCTGCTCGGGCGGGTGGTGTTTGAGCAGCAGCGAGTCAAGGCGGACTCGATGCGTGCGACGGTTGGGAGGAGAGGTGGCGAGTAGGGCTGCCACGTGAGCCCGAAGCGCGGCGCTCTCCGGCTGGGCGGCGGCTCGACGGAAGCGGCCGATTCGCCCCTATCGCCGATAGGCTGCCGGCGGCTAGCTTGTCTAGGAGATAGAGGAGACGGCAGGCCAGTGAGTGAGCTAGAGCGAGCTAGGGACACGGTGGTGGCGACGTTTGGCGCTGGCAGCCGCCGGTGGGACGCCATGGCGGCGAAGCCGGTCGCTGCCGCCCTCGGTTTGGCGTGCGAGGGAAGGGATAGGCGTGAATGGCTTGGCGTGCAAGGGGGCGCGCCTCTAGTCCCACTTGGAGGCGTGGGCGCGGACGTGAAGGGCGGGGATCGCGCGACACGCGGCAGGGGCGGCGAACGCGTCCCGGGCGTGACGGTGGTCGACCCACGGATCAACAGAGACGGGGAAAAACCGAAGCGTCTCTAAAGACCTAAATCAAAACCCTAATTGATCTATTTTGACCAAGTGCGTCGAGATTCGTGCCGAATCAGCAAAAAAACTCCAATTGAACAAAATGTTCCTCATAAAATTCTCGAGCGTTTCATCTATAGAAACTTTTCCCTAATTCGGCCTAAATTAGAAACTACGGTTGATCAACGATAAACTACTCCGGGGTCAATGGAAACCCTAAATCGATCTCAATTCAAACAAACTTCGGCTTTTCGAACATGATCCACTCAAATTCACACAACCGGCCTATGACATCTTTTTGTTCTACATGAAATTATCTACACATTTCATGAAGAGTTCACACACATGCAAAAACTCTAGCTAGGACTTTTAAACAAAATAAGATAAATTACTTTCAAAAACAAACAAGGTCAAACCAAGTCAAACTATCATTATAAAATCCAATTAGCAAACATGACCAACATCAATTATGCTCTAACACCTTCTCTAAACATCACTAAGAATAAATAAAGATTAAACATATAATTATGTAAACATTTCATACATGAAATAACGAGGCAAAGCATAATAAGCAAATTAAATACATTCAAACAAGCAAATGAACTCTATCATTTCATGTGCATAAATGCATGTGATCAAATGATGATTATGCTCATGAAATGCAGATGCTAATGACATGCTTAAAATCGAGTGTTACACCGGCGCCGCCGGTGGCTTCCCCTCCCTAATGCTATGATGTTTCCGGAAGAGGATAAGGCAAAGGGAAAGGGATAAGGGGTAAAATGGGGAAAGGAAAAAGGAAAGGGTTAGGGTTAGGGTTTAACCCTCCCTATATATGTGAATTGCGGGCGATCCGGAGCCGTTGATCTTGATGGATCGGCTAGAAACGGTTAGGTCCCCGATGGGCTCATGTCTCGACGACCCCTTAAAACCCCGCCTCTTTGTGGCTGAAGCCACCATGACAATTTATTTTGTCATTTCATTTTGTTGAGCAATTACTTTGATTTAATTACAGCAATTTAAATTTGATATTTAAATTCCACAAATTTATTTACCGCAATTTACTTTCGGTATTTAAATTCCTATGAATTTATTTATCGTAATTTATATTTTGCATTTAAATCTCGTAGATTTATTTATTGCGATTTATAATTATAGCATTACACATGGGAAATTTTTGCATATGTCCTAAAGACTATGCATCCAGTAATCCCGAAGATTACATGTGACCGATAAATCACTAATCCTACACATTGGATGTGCATGGCATGTCGGACATTGCAAAGAGGGACTTCGAGAAGCTCACACCGTGGATCTGCGCAAAGAACTACCTCACTTGGGCTATTGATGCCGAGAACATGCTCGAGGGCATGAAACTTGATCATACCATTACCCCGTTTGAGGAGGGTAGAGATGAGCGCACAAAATGTGATAAAGCAAATGCGTTGTATCTCATACGACATCACCTTGATGCAGACCTAAAGTCTGAGTACTTGACCGAGAAGGATCCGTTGGTGTTATGGCAATCTCGAAGGATCGCTTTAGCCAACAACAGTCCATTATGCTTCGAGAGCACAACAAGACTGGATGACTCTCCGCTTTCAGGACTTCAAGTCCGTGACGGCGTATAATTCTGCTTTACAAAAATTGTGTCTAAATTAACGATCTCGTGGCCGTAAGATCACAAACACGGATATGATTGAGAAAACCTTGTCCACCTTCCACCCCGGAATATAGTTCTACAAAGAACAATACCGAAACTGAAAGTACACCAAGTACTCTGATCTCATAGAGGTGTTGATGTTTGCGGAACAATAGAATGAAGTTCTTATGAACAACCATTCTGCTCGACCCACTGGCTCGATAGCTGTGCCTGAAGCACATGCCAATATTGTTGAGAGTTCTCGCAACCAAAATAAGAACCGTGGGAAGAGGCAATGGAAGGGGAAGAGGGGAGCCATGTTCAAGGGAAAAGGCAAAGGAAAGCCCAAGGCCAGAGCTATGCCCAAGAAGGAGCAAGGTGGAAATGGTGGAGAGGGGCAAACTGAATGCTTCAGGTGTGGAGCAAAGGGACATTGGTCTCGTAAATGCCGCACCCCCAAACACCTCGTTGACCTTTACCAGCAAAGCAAGGGCAAAGGCAAAGGCCCTGAATCTCACTTCACCATTGAGCCCAAAGCTCACGTGCGCGATAACATGATTATCGATGCTAATGGAAATGGTGAAAATTACCTCCTTGATAGTGACATATTTAGGGACACTCAAGAAACCCCAAGGAGGTCAAGTCCCCAATGCAATGCCCACATGTACTAGTTTTAATTTCGTCTAGCTTGGCCATGCATGCTCCAGAGAGCATTTGTAATGTAGTAAATGGTCCAAACTCAAGTGAGATTTCCCGATTTGTGTAATCTTATCTTTTATAATGAATGTTTTATGCTTTATGTTAAAATTCCTACTTATTATGGTATTTAACAAAGATTTGTGGGGACCCATGGTGAAAAGGAGATATGTCTTGTAGACATCGGCACCACTAACACCATACTAAGGGAGACTAGATATTTCCGGACCTTGACTAAGAAAAAATAGAAATATCATGACCATTGCCTAAGCAATGCTCATATTGTAGGCACCGGAAGTGCTACGTTGGTCCTCCCTATGGGTACACAAATATTTGTGAAAGATGCATTGTTGTACCCCCGACTCAAAGCGAACGCTTTTGAGTTTCAAGGATATCCGTCGCGAATGGTTTCCATGTTGAAACCGAGACCGAGAAAGGTACCGAATACCTCCTCATCACTAAATTCGACGATTATCGAAAACAAGTGGTGGAAAGGCTCCCCGTCATCACCATCGGGTTTGTACTACACGTACATAAAAACCCACTTGAAGGGTATGTTGCAATGCAAGCCATATTCAAAGACTCGAGTCATTTCGAATGTGGCATGACCGCTTGGGTCATCCCGGGTTGACTATGATGAGAAGAATCATCAACAATTCTGTTGGCCATAGTGTTAAAAGCTTCCCTAATTCTGAAGATTTTATATGCACCGCGTGTGCAAAAGGGAAAGCTAATCACTAAACCGTCCCCCCTGAAGATTAGGGATGAATCACCCGCATTCCTACAAAGGATTCAAGGTGACATTTGTGGACCTATTCAGCCCCTATCGGGCCCGTTTAGGTACTTCATGGTACTAATTGATGCATCTACTAGGTGGAGCCATGTGGACCTGTTGTCCACTAGAAACCATGCTTTCTCCAAACTTATTGCACAAATAATCGGGCGAGAGCAAGTTTCCCGATAACCGCATCCAATCCATTCGGATGGACAATGCCGGGTGAATTTAGGTCTAAAGCTTTCGATGATTATTGCCTTGCAATGGGTATTAAAGTTGAGCATTCGGTACCACATGTCCAAACACAAAATGGTCTAGTCAAATCCTTAATCAAGAGGATTAAATGGATCGCAAGGCCGTTATTGCAAAATTGTAAACTACCAACCGTTGTTGGGGCCATGCGGTGTTACACGCCGCGAAATTAATTCAACTCAGCCGACCGCATATCATGAGACATCCCCATAAAAATTGGTGCGTGGGAAAGAACCAAGTATTTCCCATCCGCATATATTTGGCGAAGGCTTTGTATATGTGCCAATACCACCACCTCAACGTAAATCAATGGGACCCCACCGGAAGTTGGGGATATATGTTGGTTATGAGACTCCGTCCCATAATCAAATACATAGAGCCTATGACTGGGATCTTCATACGGCTCGGTGCGCTGATTGTGTCTTCAATGAAGACCATTTTCCCAAGATTAGGGGAGATAGACATCCAATGGAATGCCGAGAAATTGAATGGAATGCAACCGAATGCAATCCATCGATCCACGCATTCATCGAAACCGAACTAGAAGTTCGGAGAATTATACATTTGCAAAATCTTGCGAATGAGCTACCCGATGCCTTCACCGATCATAAAGGATGACAAGGTCGCATATACCCGCAGTAAAATGCGCCGGAGAGAGTCCAAGTACCCCGTAAGGGCACTAACTCGATGTCTCCACCAATCCTAGGAAAAGGGGAGACCTCCGGTGCAAAGGACAAGGTTCCGCGGAGACGTCCACGTAAACAAGGTCCCGAGCCACCTACACCACTTAAGGAGTCAATTGAAGAAGCTCTACCTGAAGTAGAGAATGCCCCCGACGTGGCAAACCAACCCGGGTTGTTGGAGAAATCCTTGAAGGACATCATCCTCGAAGATGAAAATCCCAATGCACCGTGCGCACAACATCGCATTGGAAGGTTGGAACACCCCAACTCAATCGTTGTGGGAAATCACGATGAGTGGGAAGACGATCTTAAAGAGATCGCCACGAATTATGTGGAATCGGGAGAATCATACAATAGAAAGACCACAATTGTCAACATATACTTTGCCTCCAAAATTGCCGACTCATTGGATCCGATCCGTAACCAAAGTCCTTGATGGAGTGCCAAAAGCGCTGGATCGGGAACAATGGAAATCGCCAATTGAGGCGAAGAATCCGCTTCAGAACACCCTCGATTTTAAGCATGTCATTAGCATCTGCATTTCATGAGCATAATCATCATTTAGTTACATGCATTCATGCACATGAAATGATAGATGTCATTTGTTTGCTTAAATGTATTCAATTTGCTTGTTATGTTTTTGCCTCGTCATTTCATGTATGAAATGTTTGCATATTTAGTTGCTTAATGTTTATTTATTCTTAGTGATGATCATAGAAGGTGTTAGAGCATAAGTCATGTTGGTCATATTTCCTAATTAGGTTTTACTAGAGTGCTTTGACTTGATTTGAACTAGTTTGACTTTGAGTGTGATTTATTTTGTTTTGTTCAAAAGTCATAGCTAGAGACTTTGCATGTGTGTGCACCCTTCATGACTTTGGTAGATAATTTTATGTAGATCAAATGATGTCATAGGCCGGTGGCGTGATTACGTGTGGATCATGTCCAAAAAGTCAAAGTTCGTTTGAATTCGAGGTAAATTAGGGTTTACTCTAACCCCGGACTAGTTTACTTCGACCCATCGTAGTTTCAAATCTAGGCCGATCCAGGAAAAAAGTTTGTATAGGTGAAATGTTCAGAATTTCATGAGGAACATTTCGTTCAATTAGAGCCTTGGCTGATTTCGCACGAATCATGATGCATAGAGCAAAAACAGTTTGGCTTAGGGTTTAATTAAAAAAAGAAGAGAAGGGGAGGGAACCGTGGCCGGCCACCCTTGGCACGACGCGCCCCGCCCGACGCGTGGCGCGCCCACCTGTCCCCCTGCTGTGCCGGTGCCTTGTAGAAGGAGGAAACGCGCGCCCCCTTCCTTGCCACTCCATCTCCTCACTCCCCCTTCTCGCCCAAGCCAAGCAAAGAAAGTGCGGCCCGGCGCCGCCGTGGCCACCATCATCGTCGTTGCCGCCCCGCCGCTCACCAACCACCGCCTCGGTGCCCATCCAAGCACGCCGCCAGCCTCGCGCACTCGCTAGCTACCTCCCCGACCCCGCCGAACTGTTCGAGCACCAAAGGTATAGGCCAATCGCCGAATCCCGTCGCGGGAAAACCGGCCGCCATGGCCGCCGCCGACACGAGCTCGCCGCTTTTCGCTCTTCCACCCTTTCTCCGTGCACTCCCTCACGCTCTAGGGTCGCCTTGACATGCTTTTATCCTGTTCCAGTCCGTTTGAAGAGAGTCGCCGCCGTTACGGCGAAACGCCGGTTGCTCGCCGGAGTTTCCACCGCCGCCGCGCTTCCGCCGCCGTGGCCGCACGCCGGAGCCGCCTCCTGCCGTTTTTAATGCGCAGACGGCTCCGCCTTTGATGTGCCGAAGCTTCGACGCCCACCGACAAGCCAATCCGCGCCCCCAACCGCCGAACGCCGCCGCACCCGCCCGCATCTACCGCCGCCGTGAGCGCACCGCCGCCGAGCCGCGTCCCGGCCACCGCTTGCTCGACCCGTAGTCAAATTGCGCTGCCTCGATGTCACAAAGCCCATGCCCGCCTTGTCTTGGCCGGATTTCGGAAAACGGTGAGTTGCCGCCGATCCGCCGCCACAGCGCCGCCGCCGCCGTCGTGCATGCTAGGGTCGAAGTTCGGTCGGGAAAGCACGCGTACGCCGTGAGATCTCGCCGCCACGAGTCCGTAGGTGTGCTCTGGTTTCACCGGAGGTGCCCCAACGGCGGAGATCCGCCGCTCGCCGATCATGGGCGCCGCCGCTGCCCTGTTCTGTGAGGATGATGAGCGGGGCCCAAATTGCGGCGCTATTTTCTTTTCTCTTTTTTTAATTTCCGAAAAGTGCATGCATGCTTGTAAAATTCATAGATTCCTTGTTTTAGCTCGGATTTGAGTGAGACAAATTTTGCCGTGATCCTTGTCAGTAGATCTACAGTAGAAAAATATGAGATTAGTTTTTCTGGTAGTTTTTATATTTATTTAGATTTATTTCTTTAATTGCCATGTAAATAGAGAAATGCATAGTTAATTCTTGGTGCATGATAAAATAGTGGTTCCTATGTGAAATGTTCATGTTTTTGCATGTAGAGTGCAGGAAAATTATCATGTATGCCATGTTCTGTTGTAGATATGTGACTTTTGATTTATGTGCTATTTACCATGCTTCCTTAGGAAATTCATAGAAAAATAATTACTAGGGTTTTTGCCATGATAATTTTTGTACATGTAATTGTTACTGTTATGTAGCTTTTCATGTTCATGGTTAGGCAGTTTCATGCATTTCATAGTACAAAGTATTTTCATGCCTAGTTTTAGTGTTACCATGCCATTTTTGTGTAGGACTGCATGTGCATGAGTTGGCCATGAAATTTTTATGGTAGGCATGTTAGACCAGTAGGATGCTCTGGTAATTTTTGTAGATTTTTCTAAGGTGTCTATGTATTTATCGTATTTATGTTGCATAAAAAATAGCCTAGAAATGCATGTTTATAGTAGGGTAAAGTGTATTGGTAATTTTATTGTATGTTCCTAGCATGGATAGGACCTGTTGGTATGCTTAGTTTGATAGCCTTGACAGTTTGGCAGATTCTTATTCTTAGCATTTATATGATTTATAGTGTGCATGTGTAGTGATTGCTAGGGCATATCATTTCATGTGATTTAGTTTATCCTTTGACTTGACCAGTAGGATTGCTAGGTAGATTTTAACCTTGTTCACTTGCTGTTCAAATTTGGTAAGAGTTGCATGCTTGGTTAGAGAGTTATAGGTGTTGCATGTTGCTTGTTAGGAGAAAACAGAGCCTCTATTTTTTGCTGTTTTCAAGGCTGTAGATGTTAGAATCAGGTTGGGGTTGTATTGAATGTATTGCAGATAATTTCGTTAGCTTTCCAACGAGTGTTCGTTTGCTGCATTTGGAGTTATAGAACTCCCCTGTGTGATCTGTTTTTAGTAACAGACGTGTCTAGCTGCCATTTTCGTATATTAGTGAAATAGGGTGTTTGCTTGATGTAGATTGTTAGGGTTTCTTGTGTAGTTATATTTATCTTTCTACATAAGAGATATGCACTTATTAGTATCATTCATCATAATGCATTCATCCATCATTCTACCTTGTTTATATACAAGCGTGTTTATGAGCATTCATAATATTCACTCGTGCATGTGCATGCATCATCTCGAGGATCGGAGGAGTTAGTTCGGGGAGGAGATCAAGGAGCAGGAGGCCATCCTTCATCATCTCGGAGTGCAGCCAAAAGACCCCACAGAGAAGGAGGACCGTGACTCCAGCTTCTAGAAGGCTCTAACTTCTTCCTACTACTTTTACGAGGCAAGCCCCTGTGCATCTTTGAACTTTCCTATGCTTTCTCAATTAATTTGTTGAGTCCTTTTATAAATGTTGCATTAAGTATAGGAAGTGATTGAAACCGTTGATGCACATATATCCTTGCTGAAGTTGTTACCCTATCCTATTAGCAGAGTCTAGGTTAAATAAATGCTCAGTTATGATGATTGCAGTAGACAGTGATTTTCGGTCACTTGTGAGGTTTGTTGTTGGGTTAATCACGTTGGTGGTTAACAAGCTCTTCTTGAGAAATGCACTAATAAAACATGTGAGATTGGATGGATATTGTGGTCTTTCCATCTAATCGATTAAGGACTTGTACTTTGCCGGAATGTGGTCGGAAGTTGAACGTACCTGTTCATATAGTAGGCTCCGCGGAGTCGTGAGCCACGAAGCTCGTGAGAATGCTAGGGGCCGGTACTTGTACGCTTAACGTCCCTCCTTGGCGATGGTTGGTGAGGTTAATCGGGCACAAGAAGAGGCGCACGAGGGGTCGTACTCGTTGCCCGCCGAGAGGAGGGGTTGCCGACAGTGTCCGAGACTTTATGTCCCCTAACGCCTTGGGAGTGATCGGGTCCTACCTATGATCTAGTAGGCCTGGTTTATGACCGGGGTATTCGCCACCGGTCGATGTCGATTCGAATCGCCATCTCTCCCGATAGTGAGAACCCGGGGTGCGTCCGCGGCACTGTAGTCCTATATCACAATAATGGTTGTTCTTGTTCATGCTGCTGATGTTAAAATGCTGATCAAGTTACTTATGCTGTTACTTATATATCGCTGAGCATATGTCTTTAATCTTGGCTATACAGACTTATGGTTATGTATAAATAATTAACCTTTTAACTTGGAAGAACCTCGAGTAGTATGTGTAGGCGCACTAATCAACCTTATTTTATCAAATTTAAATGTGAGTCACCCGACTCCCGGATAAAGCCAAGCATAATCCTTGGAGTCTTTTCCTTATTTTCCGGTTTTAAGACGGGTAAGTCTTGCGAGTACAATTGAGTACTCACGGGTTAATTCCCGATGTTGCGGGTGATCCGTCTAGCATGAGTTGATCCAGATGTGATATCTTTGTGGTTGAAGAAATATGCCTAGGGCATGGCGCCTCTCCATATTTTTTTTCCCCATCTCTTGCTATTACAGGGGGTTGGCATATATTGGCACTATCTTATTTTGTTTCCGGCTGTACAACTATTTTGCTTCCGAAGCTATTGCTTCCGCACTCTGAATTATTTTGAAATAAATGTGTACATCGCACTCGATTAATATATATTGAATTTGGTTTGAGATACCTCAGGATTGGGACTACCGAGCTCAACGATCTTGGTTGTATTGTTGATGAGTTTGAAATCACTGAGATTTCCGGAATACCGGGTTTATATGGACTCAAGTGTAGACTGCGATTGCTTCGTAATTACGAATTATACTTGATTTCTTATAAATTGGTCGGCTCTGTCACACTCGCTTTGCCATAGGAAGGCTTTTGGACCTGTAGTCCTAACACCTCCAAAAGTCATCCCTGTAGGATGTAAATGGGTCTTCACTCGAAAGAGGAATGAACATGGCCAGGTGGTAAGATATAAAGCGAGGCTGGTGGCACAAGGGTTCATGTAGAGACCCGACATCGATTTTGATGAAACATACTCTCCTGTTATGAGTGGCATAACGTTCCGATATCTCATTTCTATGGCAGCTAATATGAATTTAAAAATGCAGTTAATGGATGTCGTGACCGCATACTTATATGGGTCACTTGATTCAAAAATTTATATGAGAGTTCCTAAAGGACTCAAGGTCCCTGGACCGAATCAAAATCGCAACATGTTTAGTGTTCGCCTGCAGCGATCATTATATGGCTTGAAACAATCCGGAAGGATGTGGTTCAACCGTTTGAGTAACTACCTCCTGAAGAAGGGTTACACAAACAACGATGATTGTCCTTGTGTGTTCATAAAGAAATCCAGAGATGGATTTTGCATCATCTCAGTCTATGTTGATGATTTGAACATCATTGGAACCACAAAGGCTATTGAGGAAGCATCGACTTACCTCAAGACAGAGTTTGAGATGAAAGACCTGGGTAAAACCAAGTTCTGTTTGGGCTTGCAGCTCGAACACCTCCCTGAAGGAGTGTTTGTACACCAGTCCACCCACACTAAGAGGGTACTTGAAAGGTTTAATATGGCCAGAAGCCATCCCCTAAAAACCCCTATGGTTGTTCGGTCATTGGAAATGGATAGAGACCCATTTCGACCCAAGGATGAGGATGAAGAAATATTGGGACCTGAAGTTCCATATCTCAGTGCCATAGGAGCACTAATGTACCTTGCAAATTACACAAGGCCTGATATTGCATTTGCAGTAAACCTGTTGGCAAGGTACAACGCCGCTCCCACTAGAAGACATTGGGTTGGCATAAAAACCATCCTCAGGTATTTACAAGGTACCCATGACCTTGGGCTATGGTACCCGAAAGGAGGGGATTTCACTATGGTGGGTTATGTTGACGCTGGCTACATGTCGACCCTCATAATGCCAAGTCGAAACTGGTTTTGTTTTTTCTCTGTGGGTGGTGCGGCCATTTCCTGGGCGGTCTATAAAGCGACTTTGGTTGCCACATCTACCAACCACTTAGAAATAATCGCCTTATATGAAGCCTCACGTGAATGTGTTTGGCTACGGCGAATGATTGATCACATCCGAAGTCATGTGGCATGGAAACTATCAGCACCCCCACCATTATCTATGAAGATAATGCGGCTTGTGTTGCACGGATGCATATGGGCTATGTCAAGAGCAATCTCATGAAACATATTGCTCCTAATTTTTTCTATCCTCATGAGCTCCAAGAGAGTGGGGAAGTCAATATCCTGCAAGCTAGGTCGTGTGACAATCTGGCAGATTTGTTCACAAAATCTCCTCTACCTTCCACGAGCATGTTCGTGGGATTGGCATGAGACGACTTAGGGAGTTGCAAGATTCAGGGAGAGAATTTCCTCGGAAAGCGTAGCCACATGCATCGAGTTTAAGGATGTCCTGTACAATTGCCCAGCCGTTCTGCCAATCTTGCCACTCGTACAGCCTCAAGTGCCCATCAGACTCAAACCTCATGTATTGCAGCGATCGAGGAGGAGCCAGAGTGATGTATGCTTCATTAGGGTTCACAGAAGAGGAATTAACGGGGAAGACAAGGCTTCCATTTACGAATTCACTGTAGTAGACCTGAGGAGGGCTGGATCCGGCAAAGGCATACAGTTGAGCATCTCGGATGGTGATATGCAACTGATCATTGGCTGTAAAGTTGGTGATTGAGATGTTCGGCGTCAGCATCATCCCTTGTGCCAAAATCTGACCAGGAACCAGAGAATCCGTTGGATGAACGAAGGATTGCCACACTGACGCATTCCTATCATCGAGGAGCACCAGGTTGCCGGACTTAGTGATCTCCAGCCCGGCCACTGCCTTGCCAGAGGCCGTTCTCCCGGACGGGGCGGTCACGGTTGGCAGGCCAGACGACCTGGGCCATCCCGACCATAGGGAGCACGACGTTGCCGCCGCTGTCCGCGTTGACAATGTAGACGGCGAAGAGGAACGCGTTGCAGGGAGATGTGCAGTAGAAGCCCGCAGAGAAGGACGGGCCGTACAAGTTGTTGAGGAGGAGCACGCGGACGGCGGAGCCGTCGATGAAGTTGACGGTGTGCTTCAAGGAGGGGCTGTTGGTCCAGCGGGTCGGGGAGGCTGCGGTCGGATAGCCTAAGTAGCCCGGCTGCGCTTGTGTCGACGGCATGAGCAGCAGCAGCCATGGAATTGGCAGCATGGCCAGGAGGAAGAAAGGAAGAGCCGCCATGTGCTCAGCGTGTGGGAGAATTGAAGTATAGTGAGGTTTGGAGCTCGCTCTTGGCTTCCCCACTGATTTCTTCGCTAAGGTATGATCCTCAATAATGGGAGCTATACTAATTTTATCTGCTGTTCCTCACGACCATTATCTAATGTCAATGTAAACCAGCCTTTTACAGTGCAGGGGTGGCTTGGACCTCTTTTGTGAGCTCTAGGCATAAGTGTGTGTGTATGTGTTTGTAAAACTCTTTTGTTTTTTCTGTTGCTGTGTCTACGGCACATCTTGTGCTAGTTGTGTGTATGTGTTTGTAAAACTCTCTTAACTTATCAATGGAAGCCGGTAACGGATCTTTCGAAAAAAAAGACCATTCATTTGCTCTTTGGTGGAAGATACAGACACGGAGTCATGGAGACTACTGGGGAAGACTGACGTGCCAATGGCTCAATGATGTGTGAACCATTGACTCAAGTGATGATCGACGACGAAGACCAAGACGGCAAGACCACACGACGCGCTTAGCTGTTCATCAACAGGGTCCGCCAACTTGTATAACACTTTTGTAGCAGCTAGTGCATCTGGGCGATGGGGAAAAAGTTGAGTGCGTTTCCGCAAGCTCGTTGTGCATACTGGCTGGCGTGCTTCAACCTGCACTCGTTTTCTTTATTTTTCTTTCTGGATTTTGGTTTGTTCCTCCTTAAGCTTCATTCCGGAATCAGATCGCAGCAGCTTTTGGCCGCTCACACGACATTTGGGGGAGTGGGGTGTCAGGATGAACACGAGGTGGACGCACGCGAACACGAGTGGAAGAACTGAACACCGTGTTTTGGTGCTGCGAAAAGCGGCAGCATTTTCTCCCTCAAAAAAAAAAAAAAAAGCGGCAGCATTTTCTGAGTTGTATTGAAGATTAAATAAGCTAAACAATCATGGCCGTAATGGCTGCTAAACGCACGCACCACCACCCGAAGTGGCCATGCCATCCTATGACAGGTCGTGTGGCACACGCACACTGCTCCCGCGTGAACTCAGCGCGCGTTGAGCTCAACTCGCGCATGATCAGGACAGGGAGCCAACTAACTTGCTAACAAACTCTGACTGAAAGCAAAGACACACACGCGCTGCTGACATGGGGAATACAGGTTGCATTATTGGATCAGTGCGTCGCACCAATTTTTCTTGGCGCGCGGGGGGCACGGCTGCTGCTGGTGGGCCCCTCTGCCTGTGACGCACACGTCGCTCGCGTTGCTGACTGGTGGGCCCCAAGTGTCAATGGGTGACCCGGGTCCCGGCACTACGTGCGAAGCGGTGGCCGAAGGCGGTCAGGGAGTCCGTCTCACACAGCCAGCTCAATGCAGCCTGCTTTGCTTCCGCGCCGGCGAGGCGGCGGGCTGGGCGGCCTACGGTTGTATTGCGGCGAGGCCCCCGGCCGCCCCTCGTGCCCTTGGAGGGCGCGCACTCCGCTCTCCGGTCACCTCCGCTCGCCGCAGCTGAAGATTGCATTTTGCGGGCAAGACAGCATCGGTTCGGCGTCGCTGGACACGTGTTCGACGAAATGCTGCGGTGAACTAACCAGTGAAGTTTGTCATTCTGGCTGCTTCTGCGATGGTTAGGTATAGGAGCAGATGGCTGGGAGGTGTGGATCATGGTGATTTCCCGGCGGGTTGTGCGTTTCTGTGCTGTGTTGACGTTCGCAGGCTAATGGTTCCCTGCTGCATTTGTGATGCTCGAAGGAATTCAAAGGACCGGGTGCAAGGTGGGCATGATGGATTCTAACAGTATGTTTTGGGTTTTAGGATGCAGATTTGGGGACTTGGGGTTATGCAGGGCCAGCAGTGGTCCGCCCTGGATGCGCTGTGAGGAGGATGTTGCTTGATCGTTTATGCCTGTCAACTTTGTCGGCAATGCATAATGGTCATTGAGTTAGAACTGTTCGAAGGAGTCAAGTTGAAAAATGAGGGTTCCATGGAGTTGATGGCCGGGATTGGGAAGCATCATTTAATTTGATTCGGCTATGACAACATGATCAATTGATCAAAGAGTACTGAATTAGTTCGCGAAGGCCCAGTTCGCCGTTGACCGGCGAATGAGAGAGCACACAGAAACAGAGCGGCGCGATGAAAGCGACGCCCGTCGCCCCTGCTCGGCCGCCCCCCGCCGCTGGCCGGCTCCGCCACTAGCTCCGCCCCCACCCCAACCAGCAGATCCGGATCCTCCCGCCGCGGCCTCCTCCGAGCAGCGACTTCGCTCCTCCTCCTCCACAAGTGACAAGGGAGATCGAGTTCGGCCCCCGCCCCGCTCTTTTGCGCCGCCGCCCGTCGCCCGACACCCTCCCGGCCCTCCGTCCCCCCGCCGCCTAGCCCGTGTTGAACCCCTGCTGCCGCTGCCGCGCGGACGGGGAGAAGAGCCGAAGCCGCGCCGGGAAGGGACCTCGTCAAGAGAGAGAGCAGCCAGTACCGGAGAAGCGCTGCGCCAGGGTGCTTCACCGGATCCACGCCGGAGGTCTCGTCTGCCCCCGCGCCAGGAGGGCCGCCGATCCGCGCCGGAGTCCTCGTCCGCTGCGTCGGGAAGAGAAGGCAGGGCGCCGCGGTGGTTGGTCCGGTACACCAACGAACCCACATCAGCCCGCGATGTGAGCGCCACCGTCTTCGATCTCGCCCACGGAGGCTCGCCGTGGGGCCATCACATCTTTGCGGCTTGGGGACGCTCCACGCTAAAATCTGTTGTTGTCGCCACCGCCGTCACGAGACTCCGCTGCCCCGCCACTTCAGTACCGTCTCGTAGGGACATGACTGTGTCACCGCTGCCGGTTAGCGCCTCGTGGAGAAATCCATGGATCATCAAAAAGAGTTGCTCGCATCGTGATGACCTTCATTCATCGCCATCGCCACGGGCTTGAGTCGAGTCGAGCGAGCATCGCCTTCAAGAGATGGGCTCGAGGTAGATGCTATCGCTGCCTCGCACGAGATCACCAAGTTAGCTCCCCGCAAGGATTCTTTTTCGATGCATTCGATGTCGCCGCCCAGACATAAGGAGCGGCAACTGCGATCTTCGCTCCACCCCTCAACAAATAAGAGTTGGTCTCACGTCGTGGCCATGCCTTCGCCAAGTGATTGTCACTCTTCACCGTCATCGAGTGTTGTGACTCGATCCACGCGTTGCGCCTTTGGCGAGTCTTTGCGATCGGAGCCGACAATTGGTTGTAGGGTGTTTGGAGGAAGTGTTGCGTCCCATTAGGGAGGAGACTTCTAATATCAAGTTGTGGCGGCACGTTTGGCCAACCATTTGGAGTTTGTGGAGCCACATGCCGAACATACTTCTTTTTCCAACATGCCTGAGCTCTTCGGCCCATGTTCTCCAGTTAAATCGCTCGCCAACACCATCGGTTGCCACTTCTCCGGCTTTGGCATCTACGCCTTCGGACTCCTTGGGGCCCGAGGAGGCATATGTGAACGCAACAAACCCCGGCCACCGATGAGTTGGAGTCTCACACAATGTTGAACCCTACCGGTAATGAGGTAGTTGATGTAGAGGCTCGCCAAAAGGTGCCCATGGAGAAACTTCGCCGAGGAATGATCCTCCCATCTCTCATAGAGGCTTGCATGTCTACGGACTCCTTGGTTCGGGGGAAACATGTGGAGTCATTGTAGATTCCATGATTGGTGAGAAGACAATTGAGCAACTAGATGTCGTCACCCTCGTTGAGGATTCTCTTTCTAGTGGAGGACACATCCAATGATGAGGAAGTTGCCTCTCAAGTGGTAGTTGACCCAATCTTCCTTGTCAACATTGAAGGCACCCATCCTACCACCGAGGTCAATGTTGGAGCCCCACAACGGGACGGAGGACCCACCAACAAAGGCTACATCTTCTTCGCCCATCCACGGCTAAGATGGAGCGTAACACGGCATGTCCTCCTATACACCCCCCCTTCACCACCTACAAGACGTCGACGTAAATCCTACGATAAGTTGTCACTTCGCCGAAGTGCTCGCCTTTCACGACGTAGTGTGCTGAATGATTTGGGCATTGTTGGGATGGATGGCAAGCTCGATGATGACGCAATGCAAGAAGTTGTTGATTTGTTTGAAGGAATTGTTGCCGCCAGACCTCCTCAAATCTTTGATGAGTTTAAAGGGTCCCGCCTTTCGGAACCTGGTGGCGGAGGTTACCTTGCCTCTTCGTAATGTGTTGTAGGGGTTTGTTGTGGTGGTGGTTGTTTTGTTTGTTTCGTTTGTTGTCGTGTCGGTAGTTTGGTGGTGGTCGTAGTGTGTCTGTGCTGTTTTCGGTTGTCCTTGTTGTCGGTGGTTGTAGTCTTCTAGTTGTTTTGTTGTGCTCGATCTGAGCTTATCTTCTTTTAATATAATCGGCAGCTCTCCTGCTTGGTTTGTTTCAAAAAAAAATTAGTTGCGAAGCAATATATTATTCTTGTGGGTTTCAGATTTCAGACAGGCGTTGGTCAATGCGTGTCCTGTGCTATTACGAATAGAAGAAGAGCAATCATAGAGTGAGGAATGCCAAAATTGTTGATGAAATTGAAGGTAGCAGGCTAGTGGCAACTTTCTCATGTGGTTGAAGAATTGAAGGCCAACCAAAATTCATCAATATCACCAGAAGAGGTATGGTCGTATGGTTTCTTGAAAGTATATTTGGTGCACCTATTTGCAGACTACTGAGAAGAATACTATCTGAAGTTCTGAACATTTAGCCTGTTGCCTGCACGCTCCAATAAGAAGCCTATATCAATTGCTCACAGCTCCTGCTGCAATTTTTTTTTACCTGTATACATGCCATGCAAAACGAATAGGTCCATAGCTGTGTCCACAACTGGAAGTGTCAGTCTTGAGTTCATGCATTGCTCAGTTACATGCTTTTTGTAATTCATCATGACTCCTTTCACAAAATGGTTCTCTTCCTAGAAAGCATGATGAGGAATTCTGCCACCAAAAAGGATCCAGCATGATTCTCTATGCTGCTACTGGTTGCATATCAACCTTCCACCTCTCTTACCAAGTTCACCCATAACAATAGGCTCCCATGTACATCATAAAACTGAACAACAAAAAATAAATTGTTTATTTGCTGTAGATTAGAAAGTTTTGCATTGCTGTGAACTGTGAAAATATATGACCGAAATTACTTAAAAGTACTAGGGATACGAGGCTATATCATTATTTTTAGAATTGTACAATAGAAGATATAGAACATGGTTCTTATGGAGATACAAATTCTGCATATATGTGTGAGATGAAAGCTTCATGCACGATTTTGCATGATTAAAAGAAGCAAGGAATCCTCTTTTTTTGACTCTGGCTTCCCCACTCCACTGTTCTTTCTGTTACTTCGAAAGTAGTTGCTTCAATTCCATGTGGTAAGAATTACCTTATTTCACCTTGGACCTGATAACTGTGAGACCTGAGGTGGGGCTGATGAGCCCATTTTTCCAGCATTCCCAAGGTTGAATGGAATTGTAGCGACAAAGTCGTAATCTATGTTAGTTTCCACCTCGGCCGTACCTTCCAAGACTTCGACTACAGTTGACATTCGAGGTCTCTTGTTGCAATCAATCTGCAAACACCACATTGCGAGCTTCATCATCCTAAGTACTTCTTCTTTGTGCAATTGCATGTCCTCGCTACTGTAATCAATCAAAGTTACCAATTGATCATTCCTTGCCCTTTGTTGCAACAAGCCAATAAGATTAATGCTCTCTTCAGGTTGGGAACGATCAAGATTCTTTCTCCCGCTGATGACTTCCATGACTACTACACCAAAGCTATAAATATCTGCCTTTTCAGTGATTTGTGATGTCAACCATTCCGGTGCTAAATATCCAGGTGTGCCTCTTAGTTTTGTTATGACCTGGCTGTTCTCTCTGTCAATCATTTTAGCTAATCCAAAGTCAGAAACCTTTGCATTGAAGTTGTCATCTAAGAGTATATTTTGCGGTTTTATATCCAAGTGGGCAATCTTTTGCCTGCATTCCTCATGCAGATAACATAGGCCTTTGGCGATATCTGTAATAACACTACTTCGTGTGTTCCAACCAAGAGGGGCATTATCATTTCGGTAATATATCCACCTGTCTAACGATCCTTTTGACATGTATTCGTAAACGAGGAGCCTCTGTGATCTTTCTGCACAGAAACCAACCAATCTCACCAGATTGATATGGTGAATACTGCCAATTGTCTGCACTTCAGCCAAAAATTCTTTCTTTCCTTGCCCAGCTCGATCCAAACATTTCACTGCAACTCTTTCCTCGCTTATTTGTCCCATGTAAACAGACCCAAATCCTCCATGCCCAAGTTTTTCTCTGAATTGCTCGGTTGCTACTTTTAGCTGTTCAAATGTGAACCTTGCAGGCATCCCGGGTAGCTCCCCAAGGTCCTCCTCTTCATCTATATCTTCATATCTTTTTCTTCGTTGACATGCCAATAGAACAATGAACAGCACGAGCACAATGAATGCTCCTACTGGACCCATAATAACGCCAACCCTTATGCTTGCCGAAGGTCTGTCTACACCTTTCGGCAATGAACTGATAGGTGGAACGCTTGGAGATGAGTTTGTGATCTGCACTTTAATGTATGCTGAATAATCTTGTGGACCCATCTCCAACGAAAATAGTTGTGTTGGCAACAAACACCTTCCGTCTGAAGCATTTCCTTCACGACGAAACAGAGCAGCCTTGCAAGAGCAGTTCTGCAAGCAGGCTTGCTTGCAGTTCTCTTCGTTGACCAACAGTTGTAGTGCAGAATAAGGATCAGCAAAATTGAAGTAAGAAACATTACTGAAAGCTACAAGTCGGTGATCTTGGGTTGATTCACAAGAAATTGGAGTATTGGGCATGCAGCCAAGATGCATTCTCTCCCTGTCCACTGGTTTCAAGTAGGACAAGCTGGTATTTGTTTCGGATGGACAGGAGCATTGCCCATTGCTGCATAAACCATACTTCCCACATACAGTTGGGTAGCCACATGGATCAAGTTCAAAGACGTCCCGTGGTACCCATGCTCCCCGTGGCTGCAGTTTGGTTGTCTCTTGCCACTCGTACATCCTCAGGTGCCCATCAGGCTCAAACCTGATGTATTGCTGTGATCGAGAAGGTGGCAGCTGGATCAATATGTTATGAGGCTTTTGGGGGTTCACAGGCGAAGAGGAATTAGAGAAGGCGATGCTTCCATTTATGAAAACAATGCATGATGATCCGTTCCGTGGCTTGTCAGAAATAGGAATGGTTACTGGATTTGGGTAGTAGACCTGAGGTGGGTTGGATCCGGCTACGGCGTACAAGCCACCATCTCGGACGGTGATGTGCAACTGATCGTTCGCACTAAAATTGGTGTTTGTGACACTAGGTATTAGCAACATGCCTTCAGCAAAAATCTGGCCAGGAAGCAGGCAGTCCGTTGGATGATCGAACGACTGCCACACAGTCTCATTCTTGTCATCGAGGAGCAACAGGTTACCGGACTTGTCGATCTCCATCCTGGCCACCGCCTTGCCGGAGGTGTCGGCGGTCCAGACAAGGCTGCCGTCAGCGTCCCGGAGGACCAGGCCACCGGCAGTAAGGCGGAGCTTGGCGTTCCTCCGGACGGGGCGGCCACGGTTCGCGGCCCAAACGACCTGGGGCGGCCCAGCGTCCTCAAAGTCGATGAAACCGTCTTCGGCCGCGAAGACGATGTAGACGGCGAAGAGGAACTCGTCCGAGGGAGGCGCGCGATAGAAGCCCGCTACGAAGGATGGATATGATTTGTAGGTGTCCGGGTCATTGGTGTTGAGTCGCAATAGGAGTATGCGGATGCTGTAGTCGCCTCGGTAGCCGATGGTGTAGTCGCCGCTGTGGCCGGCGTTTTGATGCGGGTAGGCGTCGTTGATCCAGTGCTTTGGAGCGGCGGCAGCGCTAGGAGGGCCAGAGGCTGCGCTTGCATCGCCGGCATGAGCCATGGAATTGGCGTGGCGAGGAGGAGGAAGGGAACGACGGCCATATGCATCAGCGTGTGGGTGCGGTAGAAGGTGGATGAATGAGGTTTTTGTCATCTTAGAGGTTTGCTCTACTGCACTGGAAACCGGATGCTGTAGTTAACGTGCCGTAGCAGTTACTACTGCACCGGAGCTCAGTAGCACAACTTGGGGTTGATGCAGATGGTCGCCGGGCTTGAGGTTTTCTGATCTTGGAGCTCTGCCGTGAAGCACGGGTCGAGTGGATTTATGGCTGATAGAGCTTCACGCGCCTGGACTTTGAAATTTTTTGGTGCCATCGCCCATCAGGCACGCCATCCACTGCGGCAAGTCGTCTTTGGTCAAGTCGTCTTATTCCAAAAAATATTACAGGAAGAATGTCATTACAAGATTTAAATTTTGTCCCACAAAAATATTAAGTTGAGATAGGTCCAGTTAATCAAGGAATCATGTAGTTAAAAAATTAAAGATTACATCAAAATAATTAGGATGGATGGCGCGATACACCAGTTAATCAAACATTGCATGGGACATTTAAATATCCAGCGCACTTTCTAAAGTAATTTACAAGAAATAAAATAGGGAGTTGTAGGTCTTTTCCCCTTATATATGAACTAGTTAAATGCCCGTGCATTGTTATGGGATAGCGAAATTTTATATAAAAACATATTGATCGCATGATAAGATAACAATACTATAAAATTAAACAATAACACTGAAATCTCAGCCCGGCACGGGCCCAGAAGGGCCGGGCCAGGCACTGGCACGCATGAGGAAGGCCGGGCCGTACCGGCCTCGGGCCGTGATAAAACAGCACTGTTCCGTGCCAGCCCAGCGGCCAGGCCCGTTTGGAAATCTTTAAAGTCATCAGTAGCAACGATCATGTTGACATCAATCATCAAAATCCATACCTGAGGGGTGGCAAGATCCTTACATAATTCTATATCTATTTTAATTTAGAAAATACTAAGTGCTACACTATGCATGTATGTATATATGAATCAGTGTGTATATATACATATGAGTATGTTCTGTTGATGTATGTTAATATGCATACGTATACACGCACGCACATATGTACATACACGGATATGCATATATGTGTACATACATATATATACTTATTTATACACATACATGTGTTTGTCTAAATTTATATATAGTTATGTATTTATAGATATACATATATGTATACATATGTATACGTGTATACTTTATATACGTGTATATGTATGTATATACATATATATAGGTACGTACGTATACTACGTATACTTATGTATATGGGTGATGTGGCTTATTCGTGGCCGTCTGAAAGGTGAAATCCTGACCGTCTGAAAGGTGAGCTCCTTAGATTATAAAGATTGCTATAAAGCTATTCACGTGTGTTTTTTACCGGAGAAATAACCCTGCAAAGGGGACAGGCAGGAAGGGAGAGAGCCTCCATCAAAACGGCTGGCCGCCGCTGCCGCGTGCATGCCGCAAAATCTCGCTTCCGTGCCCCATGGGCCGTGGCACGAAAGAAATTCAAAGTCCAGGCGCGTGAAGCTTCTATCAGCCAGAAATCCACTCACCCATTCTTCACGGCAGAGCTCCAAGATCACAGAACCTTAAGCCCACGGCGACCATATGCATCAACCCCAAGCGCTGGAGCAAACCACGAGGCCGGATCACAAAACCTCATTCACTCCACCTTCTCCCACACTCACACGGTGATGCAAATGGCCGCCGTTCCCTTCCTCCTCGCCACACCAATTCCATGGCTGTTGCTGCTCATGCCGGCGATGCACGGGCAGCTGGTGGGGCCCCCTCCTAGCACCGCCGCCCCAAATCGCTGGTCCAACGTTGCCGACCCGTATGTCACCGTGAACTACCCCGGCGACTACAGCATCCGCGGGATCCTACTCAACACCGCTGACAATGACTTCGGCCCATCCTTCGCCGCGGGCTTCTACTGCGCGCCTCCCTGTGACGCGTTCTTCTTCGCCGTCTTCATCGTCCACACCGGCAAAGGCGGTCTCATCGGCGAAGATGCCCCCTTGGTCGGGCCAGCCAGGGTCGTCTGGGCCGCGAACCGTGGCCGCCCCGTCGAGGATAACGCCACGCTCAACCTTAGCGCTGCCGGCGGCCTGGTGCTCCGGGACGCTGACGGCAGCCTGGTCTGGACTGCCAGCAACTCTGGCAAGGTGGTGGCCTGGATGGAGATCACCAATTCCGGCAACCTGGTGCTCCTTGATGACAAGAATGCCTCGGTGTGGCAGTCGTTCGATCATCCAACGGATTGCCTTGTTCCTGGCCAGATTTTAGCAGAAGGGATGATGCTAACGCCGAATATCTCGAGTACCGACTTAACTGCCAATGATCAGTGGCGCATCACCGTCCGAGATGGTGGCCTGTATGCCTTAGCCGGATCCAACCCACCTCAGGTCTACTACCCAAAACCGGTAACCATTCCTATTTCTGACAAGCCTCAGAACAGATCATCATACATTGTTTTTCTTAAATGGGAGCATCGCCTTCTCTAATTCCTCTCCGCCTGTGAACCCCCATAACCCTGATAACATATTGATCCATCTACCGCCTTCCCAGTCACTGCAATACATGAGGTTTGAGCTTGATGGGCATCTGAGGCTGTACCAGTGGCATCCACAGCAAGAAGTATGGGTAATGGTACAGGACGTCCTTGCACTTGATGCATGTGGCTACCCAACTGTCTGTGGGAACTATGGTTTATGCAACAAAGGGCAATGCTCCTGTCCATCCGAAACGAAGACCAACTTGTCCTACTTGAGACCAGTGGACACAAACAGAATCCACCTTGGCTGCATGCTTGATACTCCAATTTCTTGTGAACTGGTGCAAGATCACCGACTTGTTGGTTATACTAACGTTTCTTACTTCAATTTTATTGATCCATATTCTGCACTACATCTGTTGGTCAACGAAGAGGATTGCAAGGTGGCCTGCTTGCAGAACTGCTCTTGCAAGGCTGCTTTGTTTGGTCGTGAAGGAAATGGCTCAGATGGAACATGTTTACTGCCGACAGAACTGTTTTCCTTGGAGATGGGTTCACAAGAATATTCAGCATACATTAAGGTGCAGAGCACACACTCACCTCCAAGCACTCCTACACCTGTTCAGGTAGACAGATCCTCTACAAGCATAATGGTTGGTGTTATTATGGGCTCTGTAGGAGCTTTCATTGTGCTCTTATTGTCCATTGTTCTTTTGCTATTTAAACGAAGAAGAAGAAGACACGAAGATACAGATGAAGAGGGGGACCTTGGGGAGCTACCTGGGATGCCCACAAGGTTCACATTTGAACAGCTAAAAGTAGCAACCGAGGAATTCAGAGAAAAACTTGGGCATGGAGGATTTGGGTCTGTTTACTTGGGACAACTTGGCGAGGAGAGAGTTGCAGTGAAATATTTGGATCGAGCTGGGCAAGGAAAGAAAGAATTTTTTACTGAAATGCAGACAATTGGCAGTATTCACCATCTCAATCTGGTGAGATTGGTTGGTTTCTGTGCAGAAAGATCACAGAGGCTCCTTGTGTACGAGTATATGTCAAAAGGATCGTTAGACATGTGGATATATTACCGACATGAAAATGCCCCCTCTTGGTTGGAACACACGATGTAGGATTATCACGAGCATCGCCAGAGGCCTATGTTATTTGCATGAGGAATGCAGGCAAAAGATTGCCCATTTGGATGTAAAACCGCAAAATATCCTCTTAGACGATGACTTCAATGCAAAGCTCTCTGACTTTGGATTAGCTAAACTGATTGACCGAGATAACAGTGAGGTCATAACAAAAATGAGGGGCACACTTGGATATTTAGCTCCTGAATGGTTGACCTCACAAATCACTGAAAAGGCAGATATCTATAGCTTTGGTGTTGTAGTCATTGAGATCATCAGCGGGAGAAAGAATCTTGATAGTTCACAACCCGAAGAGAGCATTCATCTTATTAGCTTGTTGCAAGAAAAGGCAAGGAATGATAATTTGAAAGATTTGATTGATAAGAATAGTGAGGACATGCAAATGCACAAGGAAGAAGCTATTGAGATGATGAAGCTTGCAATGTGGTGTTTGCAGATTGATTGCAGCAAGAGGCCTCGAATGTCCGTTGTCGTCAAAGTCTTAGAAAGTAAGGCCGAGGTGGAAACTAACATAGATTACAACTTTGTCGCTACAATTCCGGTCAACCTTGGAGGTGTCAAAGAAATGGGCCCATCCACTACAAGTCTAGCCTCGCAGTTATCGGGCCCAAGGTAGGGATGGCAGTCAGACCTATGGGTAGCTAGGTAGGGTACCCACAGTTACCATACCCGATGGGTGTCTTGGTACATTTTTCAAATTTCACCCGCAGGTCTAGTCGGGTCGGGACTAGGCATTGCCCAAGTAATATACAATAAATGTGTGGCCTAAGACATATAATTCGTGTATCATGTATGCATATTGGATTTAATAATCTTTGCCACTTATTATGTCGTGTGATTGTATGAACCAGATTATTGGTATTTCTTGTGTTCGTAGATTATTGGTATTTCTTCTTGCTTGTGTCATTACTTCTTGCTGATGTGGCAATTTGGGTGCTAAATTCTTAATGTGGTGATTGATTGGATCAAAATGACATGTAATTTATTGTGCCATGAGTATACCCATCGGTTACCCGACACGTACTCGACAGGTTCGGGTATATGTAAGAAATCACAACCGATAGACTCTTTGGATACGGGTATGCTTAGGTGCTTCACGTATTACACCTTACCCAACGTATCGTTATCCCTAGTCCAAGGTGAAATAAGGTTATTCTTAGCAGAAAATAGAATTCGGATATGTAGACTTTGTATCTCCAAATGAACTAAGTTCTGTAACTGGTCTTGTAAAAGTCGGAAAATAATCATATAACCTGGTGTCCTTTTTTTGAGAACGTCATATAACCTGGTGTCCATGCTACGTTTTCAGTAGTTTTAATTTGGTTGTATCTTATGACAACAATGCAGTGCTTTCTGACCTAAAGAAGATGGTCACCTTTGGTTTGGTTGTTTGTTTCTCCTGTTCAGTTTCACAATGAAAGCCTCCGAGCCTGTCTGTACGACTAAAGTTTGGAAGAGAAACGGAACTTATAGACTCAAGCATTAATTAGTAGCTTAGCAAATCATGCTAGATCTTTCTTAGCCGTTTAATTCGTGGAACGATGCTAAACTTCGCTGGCAAAGGGGGCAGCGCAGTCGTTCGATGGCTGAGCACAGATTTTACTAGAAAAAGGGCACGACAACGATCTGCTATTAAACCTTGCGCATGTCGACTGAACTATTCAATATTAGCTAAAATAAAAAGTATTATGTGCTCGATGGATGAAGCATATCTGGGAAGACGGTTCAGAAAAATGATAAGAGAAGGCAGTCATATGAGAAAGTGGCACATGGGATCCAATCTTATGATGAGAAAAACCAACTGGAAACCAAGTTACAGTAGGCCAGCTCTATCTGTTCATGATAAAATCCTATTAGATTTCCCAGGAGAGCAACAATCAGCACCAACATTAAAGAGAAACTACCATTCTGCTTGCTGACTTCCTTACAAGGTCCTATTGGGATTCAATAAAGACTGTTAAATACAATCACGGTACATTTTATCTGCATAACCTTAACAACGCGACTTTACTGATATCTGCATAAATATTGAATTTAAAATGAACAGATTAAGTTGGTAGCTTTAAAAGGCTGTAGAGCATTGAGGAATGCAAATTTAGGTTGAACCATCTAAAATGTTTGTGTTGGAGAAATGGACAAATATGTGACAGCCTCAACTATAAAAATTTTTTTGCCACTTTCAATACCTGAGCATTGATCAACCAGTTCCTCTTGAAGCTTACTGTTATGTTGAATTGCAGAGCTTCTCTGTTTTGTCAACCTTGAAATCCAAGCAAGGGTCTACAAATATAACAACAGGTGTAAGGTGCCAGAACTATGAAATAGTTGACTGATCGACAAATCTATCTGAAATGCTGAACAATACTAAATGTTGAGCTAGGACAGTACAATGATAACTTTGTTTGCTAATTAAGATTTGATGTAGACGTGAAGTGTGATCTATTGACCTGGTTGAAGAATTCCGTCACTCGAAACACCTTTTCCCTGAAGACTGAAACTATATCTTAGGACTCCCCATTTGCAGATTATTAGGATTTTGCGTAGAACGGGCATGTATCTGATTATGATATTCTAAAAAAATTAAGCATATCTAAATATCTCCTTGTAAACAATATTTTGTGTCTCATGTCCGCATGTATCATCTTCATTTTCTTTATCTTTACTTACTACATAAAACGGAAGAAAGCGAGACTATTTTTCGTGCTGTAAAAAAAGTTACGGCATCGCCTCGCTCCGTGCGACGACGATCTCGTCGATGGCCTCCCTCCCCGTGCGAATAGGAAGCAAATCATGGAGTCACCCGCAATCTCTGCCCCCGTGGAAAGAAAAAAAATGCACCCGTGAATTCCTCGGCCTTCCTTCACCCACCGAGGCCGCCTCCCGCATGCGTCCTATCCTCCCCCACCCCCGGCCTCCGTCTCCTAGCGACGCCGCCTCCTCCACCCTCGGCTACGTCCTCGTCGACCCTGATACCCAGTCACCGCCGGACGCCGCCACTTCCACCGTCGCCCGCCGCTGCCCCGACGAGACGCGGGAGGATCCTCCGCCTCCTCGCGACACCGCCCTCCTCTCTACTGCTGCCACGAGGCGTGGCTCAGCTCCTCCTTGAAGCAGGCGGAATCCAGGGCGTGCGGCAGCGGCGCTGTCGAGTAGGAAAAGTGGGGGATCCGTGCCTAGGGTTCCCCTGGATCGACCGCAGCACCATGCCAGCAAGGTAGGAGGACACTGAGGCTACTACTCGTGGCGGTGGCGGCAACGCATCTTGTGGCGGCGATTTCTTTTCATCAGGATTCCGGCGACGGTTAATATGGTGATTCAGGCATTTGACGTCGCGATTCGCGAGGTATTGATCTGAATCCCTGGTGGCGAGGTCATTGGGAAGCAGATTTCTCTTTGATCTGTTGGATTCACTCTGACTACCAACTGATGCAGATGCGATAGGGTTGCACGACATTTGCTCGGCGGCAATGGTGCCCAAGAACCTGTACCTCTCCTGCGACCCCTACATGCGTGGCCACATGAGCAGGCACGAATGGCCCAGCTACCTCTCGGATTTCGTCCCAGGGAAGGTAACCACGTCGTCGTCCTCACCAATCACCAACGGCATTGCCGGACTAAAGGAACACGACTGCACCATTAGATCCGAATTCGGCACCAAAGCCACCAAGTGGAGATCAATTCCGCTTCCTTCATTCGGGTATGTTGACACCCCTGTTTATCATGTGTTGTGCCGTGGCAAGATGATGGCACTAGGTGCATGCTGATGTTAAGATTTACTACATATATTCAGATTCAGATAGACAAGCTAAGGCCATACGTGCCATCTCAACTACTGGTTGTGTTTTCCTTTTTTATCCTTTTTTGTGATGGACTGATGGCTCTGTGTTTCCTTGTAGAGAAACAAGAAGAGAAGAACGAGAAGAAATGAAGAAGTTGATTGAGACCTCAGGTCTCTCAAGTATCACTGAATCTCTTCTTCTCTAGATCGAGAACATGCTAATTCAATTTCTTTTCATGTGTTCTACTATGATACTGTCTAGATACACTTTCCTGATGCATATGAAATAAGAGCAAGGCTGAATGTTTGTTGTCTGAAAATTAAAATAACCAAAGTTTGTTTATGATAACCATTTTACGCCTTTTGAGTTACACAACATGGGTTGTTATTGCATTAAGTATTGCAATTATCAATTCTCATCTTGATGTTGGACATTAGCAGTAACATGTCATTGTTTTCTCAGCATTGTAGTCCAAATGCAGTCCAAACCCAGCCCGTGGGTTTACTTTGTAGAGTCACAGATTGATGCGAGGTAGGAAATCAACTATCAGGTTTAGTAAAATTGTCACTTTGGCTAGGAGATAATTTAACTCAATGTTTCAGATGACTGAGACTACCAATTTTTTATTGCTAGGAGATTAGATTGTGTATTATACCTATTTAGATCATTTCTACATTCTGTTAGAGTAGGCGGGGTAGTCTGTAGTGATGTTTGGTGGAGGGTGACTCCTCCTTTATTGAGCTTATCAAGCAAGTGGGTTTCACATTGTTCTCTTATGATGTTCTGAACTTGTAATGCAAGGGTCGCAAAGTTGTGTTGGCATGGTTGGTGCTTGCCGCTTTGGATGCAGGGGCAATGGTGGCCTGTTATAGCACCTATCAGTGTTACCAGTAACAAAGGAAGGTTGCTCTTGATGAACATATATATGCAAAGAAAGTCCACTCATTGTTCTGAACTTCTGATGCTTGGGGTTTTTTTTTTTTTTTTTTTTTTGTAGATGCTTGGGGTTTCAGAGTTCTGTTGGCATTGGGGCTTCCACCTTTGATGGAGGCAGTCGATCGTTCGGGCTAGCCTATGGACCACAGTTGCAGTTGTGTTGGAAATCTGGCATTCCACATTTCTTCCTTTACAAATACAGTGGGAAAATCAGTTTGGATTTCATCATCTGATAGGGCAAAAGAAATAGCCATAATGACAGGACCACTTCATCAAGAAATATATTATTTTAATTTTATTGGTTTACAACTAGCTTGTGTTTATGCGTTGCCAATTTATTTGAGATGGAGTACCTATTTATACATTGTCCTGTTGTTAAAGAAAAAGGTAGAAAAATGTACTCCTTTTCACTTTTATTTGAGCTTAATCTGACTATGGTTCTGTAAATTTTGTTTGGGCATGTGGTTCGTTTTAATTCTTTCTCTCATCCACTATTTTATTGGTTTATTGTAGAATAAGATGGTGGAAGATGAGAATAAATTGTTGGCCGAACTTGTAAGTGTCCTTGAAGGGTAGCATTTCAGAATTGCAATCTTATGCGTTGTTGTAAATGAGCATGACATTCTTGTCAATTGCTTGCCCTATTGCTGTCAAGATGGAGAGGATTGTGGTCCCTCTTCTCGATGGACCTTCAGGTGGGGAAAAAATAAAGCATCGTGATCTCAAGTAGTTGTTTCCTAATTGGTAGATGAAGTTACTCAAATGTGGTTGATGTACGATAGAAGTGTGCTGTCAGGTTTGTGTTTGAAGCAAGGACTATTGGGAAATGGAGTTCCTTGTGCTGATCACCTTAAAGTTAGAATGCAGTCTATCACCTTTTTTATTTCATAAACTACTAGGATCAGTTTGATGCTATAATTCCCTAGAGTCATATGCACAACCATGTCTTCCAATTTCTAGGCGCTTTAGGTGCTTGCTAAGATGATGGAGGCGGTGATTATTGCAGTCACTGACAACGTCAGTGCTATGACCCATGTCTTTGAATGTGTTCTTGAATCATGATGTAGGACGTAAGAAAAATATGTGCTTTCTTTTTCAGCTGTAGCGCAAGGGCCTGCGAAAAAATAATGGGTATCAGAGATTTCTTCCTACCGATATAAAACATGATCTTAGTTGTATTGCGAAAAGGTCCATACAGTTGAGTTTGAGTCGTTGACGCCGTGTTCTTCGTGGACTGTTAATTTCGAAACTTTACTTTTTATTAAATGTCACGTTAATGTCAGTATTTAATATCATAGTATTGTTATCTTATGCTGCGATCCGCGTGTTTTTTTATATAAAATGTAGTTACCCGTAGCAAACGTCACGCGTGTTTAACTAGTCAATCAGTATTTTAAGTTTATTCTTTGAGGTGACACGTGAAAGCGCAACATATAATTGGCCATGTGTGAAGACTGGTTTTTTTAGATAGATGCCAGCAGTAGATAAAGTTTGCCTTGGCTCTTATTAATCGTCATAGCATAACATATTTTTATTGGAAATTGGCGACGATTTAATATAAATGACAAATTTTGTCCCCTCATGGTTAAATTAACTCGTATAATGTATACCTTCTCTCCGCTGTGAGAGCCAGTTATTATGACAGCTTCAATAACATTGTCTTCTAGATTAGTTACAATCAATCTGGTACCATGTCATACCCATTTTTGAGAACAAAAACGAATATATAAATTACATATGTGCCCTAAGATCAATCACACATATGCAAGACAAATCTCTAAAATATCATCATCCGAAGCTCAAAACATAGAGTATAATAATATCCATTACATAAATAATAGTAAATATCTAACACAAGCGGAAGACTAATTATAAAGCACTCTGGTGCTCCTCCAACTCAAAGGGATAGCCAACTGGTTGACGACAAGCCTAATACTCATCACGGTAGTCATCATTGTAGTCATCACACCAACCTTGATCTGTTTTGATGAAATATAGCAAGGGTAAGTACATGTCGTACTTAGCAAGCATAACCCGGGGTTCATGAGGCCCAAAAAAGTCGACACTAGTTTAATTGTGTTTTGCTTTTAATGTTGGTCACAATTTTAAGCTTAAGCATCAAGGTTCCCATGTTCCCACATTCACATGAATAAGCAGATATGATCATCAGGATTAACTTGAACAATAAAGTAAACAGGTATAACCAGCAAGTAGATAATGAACAACAAAAAAGTAAATCCTTCCCTCAGTTTTCCGGGCCGTTCATAACCGTGAACACGGCCGATATATCGATTTTTAACTCTGCGCAAAAGTGTACACTTTCACCGTGAGTTATGTTTTCCAAATGAGTAGGTTAATTAGGCCTAAATACCCGAAACCATATAAAGCCTTTCAAAAGTTTATCTACCTGGTGTTGCCCACTAGGTTTTGAGCCCCGGGGCGGTAGAGCCCCTCTTCTAATGGCATAATGACGCACAACCTATACACATTAAATGACAGAAGCCGCACTACAATCCAAAGAGACTCCCCCTTTTGTGCCTTTCGAACCACCACCAATTAGACATGGACTTTTGATCAACTAAAGCCAGAGTCACGTAGCCCCCCCACTATACTATAAATCTCGGATTTTGCCAAAGGATAAGTCCTTATGGAGAGCTAAGAGCAACATAAACAAATCATACGCTCTTTTTAAGCCCTATGAACCATGTTATCAACAACTTCATATAACTTATCTTTCTTGCATAAACCATTAATCAAATTTTATGTGGTTGAGTACTAGCAAGATACTACCCAATGCAAAAACCCATAGGTATCAAGATATCAACATCTAAGTTATAATCTCTAGGGTTGCCAAGGTAGACACATGCATATGAAGTTGTTATTTAAGGTGAATAGGACAACAAGGAAGGTCCCAAGCTATACTTGCCTTGGTTATTGAACTCCTGTTGCTGCTGGTCTTGCTCGTAGAAGTCCTCCTGATCACTCCCCGAATTGATCCCCGACTATAGTCATTTGTCATGCAGCTTCACACAATCATCCATGCAATCAAACACAATCAAACACGAGGCAAACAAGAGCTTTATAAGATAACAGTACACCATTCAATAAAAAACAGTTTGAAAAGTGGATAAAACTATTCTACATGTCGCTACGATCACATCGACGTAAAGATAACCAAAATCGGACTTAAAACGGCGGTTATGCATTTAAGAAGTTTGACATGAATAAAATAATAATTTAAATATGAACATAAATTTTAAATATTGAAAACTACTGAACAGTAGCGTAAACACCTAGATTATGAAATTATGAACCCAACGCAATTTGAACGGGTCAATTTAGATTTAAAACGTAGAAGTTATAAACATTTAAAAACTGGTGGCAAAACTGTGCATTTATGATTGCATTTAATGCAACACACAGACATTTGCTTCAAATGGTTGGAACTTTTGTTATCGCCTTGAGAACTAGTTTGTACCAGTTGTGTGAGTTACATTTGGTGTGAACTTGTAATAAGTTTGGTCTCATACCTCTCTTTTTGCGAGAAGCTGAAGCCGGAACCTTTGGTTCTTTTATCTAGAAAAAAAAAAAAAGACATTTGCTAGTCAAGTCAATAAAGCAGCTAGTCAAGTAAATAAAGCAAATAATAGATCGTACATTTTTTTTTCTTCTAAAATTACATATATTTGATTCCTTAGTATTAAAAAGTAGATATATGTATGTATATATTATGTAATAACCTAAAGCGGCAGGCTTCATTTACAGACGAAACTTGTACATTAAACCACTGCCAATCAAATTAAAGAAGCTTGATGCAGTGGATAAACCCAGTCGACTCGGAGCTTGCGGCCATCGACAGTACGGCAGTTAAGCTTTTGATAGCCTCCATTGCATGCTCACGGTGCTTGAATACCACATAACCAAAGCCCCCACAGATTTCATAACTGTGCATTGCCACATGATACATCCATACGGGTCCAATTTCCGTGAAATGACTGATTATTTGCTCTGGACGACAACACTCAGATAAGTTATTCACACGGACAAAGCACCGCAAGAACCTGCGACACCTGGTGGGCTTTTTTCCGTTTCCAAGACTTGTAACAGATTGACTTTCTTTCATCATATATATATACAACTTCATATGCCGCCTAGATTCCGCGCGCTGAGAGCGCTCCACCTATACTGTTCCAATATATATATATATATACAACTTCATATGCCGCCTAGATTCCGCGCGCTGAGAGCGCTCCACCTATACTGTTCCAATACAACTTCATATGCCGCCTAGATTCCGCGCGCTGAGAGCGCTCCACCTATACTGTTCCAATTCTGTTCACAAATCGAGTGCAGCCACGTGGGCTCGTGCTTGTGTGGCCGTCAAATTGGGCTCTCCCGAAAATTCACGAAAATACGTCCTCCTCCTGCGCCGGCCCTCGCTCTTTCCGCAAAAAAAAAAAAAAGAAAGGAAGAAAAAATCGCGCCTCGCCGTCTCCGTCCTCCTCCTACCCATCTGCGGCGCTTGCCCTCCCCAGGCGGCGGCCGGCCTTGCCTACGCCGCCTCCGTCCGCGCTTCTTACTCCTCCTCTCCCACAGCTGCAGCGCTTGCTATTGCCCGGCGCGGCGGGCAACCTTGCCTAGGGTTCCTCGTGGACCAGGACGGAGAGGCGGCGACGGCGACGACGCTTGGGTCGTCGGCGACCACGGGCCACAGGCGACGGTAAGAGCCTGTCTCATCATCATCTCCACCAGCAAGCATCTCCCAACTCTATCAGGTTCGCTGACGACATGCTCAAAGTCAAGGTGGCCGGTGGTGGAGGTGCGTACTAATCTCACGCCCGCGGGCCACGCTGCACCATCGAGGGAGAAGGAAAAGCACCGCCTTCATCTCCGTGCATCCAACATTGCACCATCGAGGGTCCCCTATGCGTGCTCTTCTCAGGGCCATCGTGCTACCGTCAGCATCCATCATCATCCAAACAAGGTACAAGGTATAGTAGTCCTATCTCTCCATGTGTGTTTATCATAGATTTCATCAACTGATTTAGTTATTAAATGTTGGATGAAATGGATTAGAGTTTTGGAGAGGACAAAACTCTAGGAATATGACGAATGCTGTCGTGTTTGCTACTTTGCTTCATCACATAATCAAATGTTCACCGGTGGCATTGGGTCCATCTGCTTGCTCTCATTTGGGAGATTCAGAGTACAAAACAGCACTTTGACAGACGACATGGCAGTCACAAATAGGGGCTTCAATTTAGAGAGAATGCAGATAGGTTTGCTCTGTCTGAGGACCAAGGGGCTGCTTGCTGCTCTGCTTGGTGTCAAACAAGAGGAGAGCAAAGCAAAGCAAGGTGTCTTCGACGCTATGTTGTGGTTGTATGGAGAGGAAGGTATACAACTGCTACAACCCAGTAAACTCTTAAGGCCTCAGATTAGAATCCCAATACAGAATCATAGAATAAGTTCATTCTTCTGATTGCTTGCCTTTGAGATGCTTAACAATAGGCCTTCTATGCTGGATGGAGCAGTTGCAGTACACATGATTCACACATCTTTTCCCCTGCTTTCTGTGTAGACACATTTGACATCTCTTTTTACTAAATATGAATGGTTGTTTCCTCTCTGTAATATTCCTTTTTGTTACCGATGCTTTAATGCATTTTGCTGCTATACAAAGCTTTACAGGACTAGAAATTTCAGTCACTTCAAGTTTCCTTATTTATTTAGTGCCACCAAATGTCTAATTTGTCTTTCTTTGTTAGTAGAACTCTCTTATTTTAATGTAGGATCAAGTGACTAAAGAAAAAAAAGGATCAAGTGACTAAATAACTCTCTTAGTTGTTAGTAGAAGACCCACCAATATGGCGCAATGTTTGTTCTATCTACATCTACACTATTTTACTGATCCTGTGACTAAAGAAAAAAAAGGAGGTGTTTTGCTTATATTACTCATCAATGTCCAACAAATTGTTATGTCAAATACTTACATATTTCCCAAAAATCTTACCAAAAGATATTGGCTCCCTGCTTTTCTACTATATTTATGAAAGATGTGCATTTACAGTTGCATGAGACTCATTATGTCAATTATTTATTTAATGTTTCTGTCCTTTTCCTTAGATGATATACGTTAATTTTTTTATTGATTCAAAACCGAAGTCCTGAACCAAGTATGGTGATGACGATGATCTGTTGTGTTTCAATGCTTTCCGAAGTAACAAGGTAAATCAATTTCAGGTTGCCTCATTATGGTTCCACAATTTCTCGATTGGTTTCCTCCCCGGATAGCCGTTGCCATACTGAGACCACAATGCACCAGCACTAAGGTGTTACTTTCGAGAACAAATAAATCTTGTGCTAACTCTATATGTGCTGTGCGCCATTTGAGTACTTTTAGGTGCCATTAAAAAAAGGTGTCATTAACTTTTAGCAATTCTATTCAGTATAGTTACATGCCTGATACATTATTGTTTTAATTCACAGATCTCATTTGGAGCAAAATAGGCTTGGTTCAGTTTTTAGGTTTCCTCTTTATGCTTCATTTCCTTCCTTGGCAAACCAAAAATTATTAGTATTAGTCTACAAATTTGGACCTGGAACATCCCTCCATGTTTCATCCCCGCACTTTCTAACATATTATTTATTTTTATTTGCCCCCACTGTCTTCATTGACTCCATTGGTTGCGACCTAATTGCCTAATTGGTCTCTTGCCATCTCTATGATGTGCTTCCTACTAAAGCCCAAGACATTATTCTTGGTTTACAGCCAGATCAAATGCTTTGTGCATAACTGCATATATATCTTTTTTTTTGAGGGAAAACAGCATATATATCTTAGTTTTTGCAAGATTTGAATAGTTCTGATTCTTATGGACAGCTCAGATCATCCAAAGACCACACGGTAATACTGCAAAGTAGTTCCTCCATGGAAGCATGCCATCTTAATGCTAATTGTATAATTGAGTTGCCTTCACTGTGCCTAAAAAGAGATATCTATGCTCATGTTGTATTAATGCTTTTGGATCTTATTCCATCATGTAAAGGATGACATTATAGGTAATTTTGTAATGATGTTCATTGTTTTTTCAAAGGCGCCTTGAGCAGAGGAATTTTGTGGGTGGCCTGCTACCGAGACTGCTATTCTTACAATTTAAAGGCAAAACACAACCACACGGGAGATAGTTGTAGGTTTGGCATGCCCACTGAAAGGGTGGCGCAGAAAATGTTCATGAATTCTGAATTTGTTACTTGTGGCAAAATATGAATAATTGTGCCTATGGTTTTCAAGTCTGCCCTTTGTAATTTTTTTATATGAATAATTGTACCTATGCTATTCAGTAATATGTAAAAGGGTATCCATGATCAATAGACCATGCATTGTGCAGATTATAACCTGAAAAAACAACTCTAAAATCTGGTTCTGAAGAGGCAGGCGCGGCGAAGCGCGCCTACTTAACTAGTTCCAAACTATATGCCGTGCCCTACAGGGGACATAAGTAGCTGGAGGCATATAGTTGTAAGGGCACGTCAGTTCCAGGTGTTGGTCCTCCCCATCCCCACAGACGCAGCAAAAATTTGGCATCTGGATCCCTCCAGTTGTTTCTGCTGGTGCCGGTCTCAAATTTCATTTGTGTCCCTTAAGCAAGAAGACAGCATATTATTAGGTAAGACTTGCGAGAGGTAGTTAATGTGGCTATCATTGTACATTATAATAAAACAAGAGATAAGAGATTACTCATACGTACATTCCCATGATTCTTCTTCCCTAATCTCCTTGCCCTCTGGTGGTTGACTGTTTCTGGAGTACATTATCATGCCTGAAAACGAAAATGCCAAGGGCAATACACTAAATCTCTGTGAACTAAATATTCTTGGTTGAATCTTTTCAACTAAAAATTCTTTAAAGAATGCGCATGCTAAGATCCCAAAAATTGAAGCATTTCCTAAATAGCTCTTCCACATATCATACACCACCTGCAGGCTAGTTTTCTCCTTTCCAGCTGAATGTAACAAGGAAAAACAAACCTTAAATTTACTCTCTTTCTTTCTGAGGACTGTAAATTGGTTAAGTACATTAAAGTTGTCTACTCTCCTGGCTTCTCTATAGCCGGAGTAGCAGTCAGAAGCCTAGCAGACAGCAAGGATGGCAGCTGAGGGGCCATCTCTCCTTGTGGCAACTGGTTTATGCATTTTGGCAGGAGCTTCACAGTGCCTTTGTGATGCTTCACCATGTCTGTGGGTGGCCTGTGGATCTGGCATGGACCTGACCGGGAACGAACAGATCTAGTCTACTGATGATGACGTTCAGTGCCAAAGGGGTGACTCCACTCTTACGTCGCCTGATGGGCCTCGGCCAGGGAAAGGTTACTTGCTAGGGAAGTGCAGTCCTTGCTAGGGCAATCTTGGCTCAGCTCCGGTCCAGCTGTGGCCAGATCTAGTGCCGGTGGGCTTGGATCCAGGGCAGGATAACATGGCTACATCACCAAAGCAGCAGCTTGGTCTAGTGGCCACGGTGGCACCCTCAGCAGCTCGGCGCTGTGCTTTCGGCATGTCACGGGCGATGTGACAAATGGAATTGCCCGGCACAACCGAGTCAGAGACTTTGGTATAGCACATCTGCGGGCAACAGCACAAGTGCACAACAGAAATTGCGATGACTCACCGTGGCAGTGGCCATGTCATTTGATCCCTCTTAGTGACGGTCAATTTGGTACGGATTTTTTAGTTAAGTTTCTCTTGTGTCTCAGCCTTGAAAATGGTGTGCAGAGGAAATTAGATACAACAGCTCATTAGGGAAGAACATGTTGACATTAGAGGCTGGGTCCGAATTGAAGACTTGCCAGCTTATAGCTACAATAATGAGTGCCATTTATCAAAAAAACAAAAAAAAAAACAATAATGAGTGCCCAAATACACTTGAAGATGATTGCTTTGTGAACGGTGAACCCGTGTTAGACGATAGGAAGTGGTCTCAAGGAGATCTATACCAAAACCAAAGCCAATTACAGATTCCCGGCTTCTTGCTCTAATCCCACTCTTAGCCATCGCTTCGCGAGACCAGTCCATTCGGATGCACGCGTCTTAGACGCCTCTGCGTATACCCCTCACCGCCAGATTTGTCCTCCTTGGTGCCTTAGTCGATGTTGTTTATTTCCTCGGTCGTAGGACCTCAATGTAACACAGTCCTCTTTTGAGGATTACTTTGTAATTTGACTGCTTTGATATAATATAAGCTGTTATTTGTAAAAAAAAAAAAAGGACGGTTTTGATACTCATGCAGAAACTACTGGAAATATGGTCTAAGAAGGACAAAGGACACGCTGAGAGAAAGTCTCCTTGTTCTCCAGAGGTGGTGGATCCATGTCCTTCACAATTTTTATGTATAGTAGTAGTCAAAACAATCTTGTCTCAAGGGGTCAAACGGCCCACCGTGGTGGATACAATCCAGTCCTCCAACCATACACCACACACTCGGCTTGAAGGCTTAATTTGTTTGGCAACGGAAGGCTTAATTTGACAATAGCGCATGGAAGCTCAGCACGCGCATAACAGACAACGTTTTTATATGGTGCATGATTAGATTCTTCATGTGCAATGTTTCTCCAAGCGAGACTTTTGAAATTTTACCGGTAAGGAAAAAGCTGGAGTGATTTGGAGCTTTACTCTCTATAATAACCTGCAATCTCCAACACCCCAAGATCTTCAGGGTGGCTTAGTTTGCCTGAAGATAGCATACGTGCTACGACAACTTAGTCCACCATCACCATCTTGTTGGCGCAGCAAGCCCTTTTTTTTGTTCACCGAAGCATCTGCAACTCAAGAATCATTCATGGTTGTTTAGTTCCCCATTTCCCCCAAAAAATTTGGTGTTTTGAATCATCATTTTACAAAATGGAATTAAACACCATGCTGAAATTGTACGAAATAATTAGGATTTTGGCATTTTGGGTTTGGGACCCTAGAGACCAAAAAAGAAGCAAAATAAAACCTGTAGCCAGCTAGCATGCTGCGCCCGCAGCATGCATGGGTGCCAATTTTGGTATTTTGCTTTTTCTTAAGTGGAACTAAACACATCCTAAAAATTTTGGCATTCTGATTTTTTCTACACCTAAAATGTTGGCATTTTGCATTTTGGGTTTCACGGGGAACTAAACATGCCCTTAGCTTGACGCATTTATTCATTAAAGGCAAAAATATCCTCCCAAAATTAATTTTTCTCAGGAATCATGGTCTTTTTAGTTCTATAATTTTGCCAAGTTTATTTGCAGCTTTGGCTCACGTTTTTTGCAAAATAGATCTAAACACCATGCTATAATTAAAACAACAAAATTTTTGACATTTTGCATTTGGGACTGAGGTCCAAAAGAGAGAAAAAAAATGTATGGGGCATGTGTTGTGTATGCATGACTAAATTTTTGGCTTGTAAGATGAAAAATTTGGCATTTTCCATTTGATGCACCAAAATAGTTGGCATTTGACATTTTGCTTTTCAAAGCCATCTAAACACACCCAACCTTGCTTACTCTGGTGTTCATGTGAAAATTGCGGTTCAATGACAGGACACTAGCTAATTACCTCAAATATCTTTGAACACGTGGCAATGTTTGTAGGTTCTAATACTGCAGTACTATGCTTGTTGATGATTTAATTTAAAAACAAAATGCATACTCCCTCCGTCCCCAAAATAAACGACGTTTTGGGTTTTTAGTACCACAAGTTTGACTTCGATTTGTAAAAAATACGTAGAAGATTTAAATCTCTAAATAAATTTGTTAAAAAACTAGATCAAAAGATCTTTCCAATGATACTAATTATGTAATATAAATATTAATCCTATTTTAATATATAATTGCTTAAGGCGGATGTTTTACCGAGGAAAAACGTCGTTTATTTTTTACGGAGGGAGTATATAGGGTTATAAAACAGGCAGTTCGGTTGGGGACACAACACCGAAGTGGTAAGTTGTCAAAAAAAAAAAAAAAACACCGAAGTGGTAATCTCACTACTAAAAATCTCAAATGGAATCGTCCACAGGCAGATTCACCCCGCCTCCCAACGCAAGTCCGCCCGGCTTTCACGGTTTCACCTCGCCTCCCCCGCTCTGCCTCCGGTCAAGGAGAAACGGCCGCGCATGCATGACGCCTCCCAAGCTCCCCACGATCCTTCCTTCCCCTCCTCTCCCGCTCCCCTCCCTGCCGGACTGTCGCGCACGGCCCACCACTCCATCTCTGCTGAGGCGCCGGCGTAAGCGGCCCCAACTGGCCTCCTCTCTTTCACCCCGACCCGACCTAGATCCGCCGCTGCCATGGCCGCCCACCGCCTCCTGCTCGCCGTTGTCGACACGCGCGGCCAGCCGCGGTTCTCGGCGCTCGTGCTGCGGTGCCCAGCGGAGGGGCTAGGGTTGCGCGGGGCGGCGGCGGCATTAGGACGGGATACCTATTCAACCACGCCTCCGTCTTCCACTCCGGCACGGGGCAAACGTGGGCGAACGCGAAGGCGGCATTAAGATGTTTGTCTTCCACTCCGGTACGGGGCAAACGTGGGCGAAGGCGGCGGCGGTCGGACACGGGTGGATCCGGCGCACGTCGCCAGGTCGCCAGGCCACTGGACGTCTGCAAGGAAGATGACAGCAAATCCCCAGCGGGTGGGATCCATGGTGCGCGGCAGCGGCGCGGATGAGTAGCAGGAGCGGGGGTTGATGTCTGGTCGTGCCTCTTCCGATGCCTTCGCGCGTCCGGCGGCTGCTACCCTGGCGGGCTGCACCTCATGCTGCTTGCTCGGAGCAGATGCCTGAATGGACTTCATCGTGAAGACCCTGCAGAGCAAGGATATGCAGCCTCCGGAACTGGGGGGCCTAGCAAGGGTGCCGCGTCATTTGAGGCTGTCGTGGTGCTGCGGAAAAAAGCCCTGGGTGCTACCATCCTCCGCCGCCGCACCGGCGCCAGTTAGTTGTCGGGACGGCGAGCCCATGTCCTTGCCGGAGTTGACATGGCACGCGGCACGTACGTCGCGCCGGCTGCCACTCCTCGCCCTGGGTGGGACGGTTAACTTTTACTCATTTCTCTGATCGTGTAGTTTGTCTCTAATCCTTCTGTACCAGGTGCAGTACGTACTGGGCGCCAAAGGAGTCTGATTGTGCAAATGCAGAATTCTTTTGTTGTTGCTGCACCAAGCAAAACACTGCCATTTTCAGGCTCCACGAAGCAGGGTGCCAGGTTCGATATATTTTTTTTGTTGGCTCATCCTCTGCTTGTTCAACGATGTGATTTGATTTCACTTGTTAATCTCGCTTGCAGATTTATGTCGTTATCCCCATGTACTGATGTCTCAGCCAGAAAGCAATGCATAAAAAAACACCATAGATCCTCTTTTCAGTCCGACTTCGGATGGTACACAAGGCCATCTTGAGACAGCCAGTGAAAAGCACTGAGGATGTGAACACTAATATGATGTTGTGTGTATGTTCAAGAGATCACACAGGTGAATTCCTATTTATTATCACTATGGACTATTCATGTTGGTTTCAGCACTAGAAAGTACTAACACATTGTATTCTCATGTTTTTATATATACGTGTGTGTGTTTATATTTAATAAAGCAATTTTGTTCATAATATATATTTAGCCCTGTAATTTTTAACAGGAGTTACCTCCTGAAGGAAAAAAGGAATTAGTGCATTCATACATATATACTGAAACATAAGTGCCAGTGGGAAGGAGCTGTACAATCTGTCATATGCAATTGATTTGGGAAGCAGGTGTACAATCTGTCATGCAATTGATTTTTAGCCTGCAAAATACTTGTCAATTTATCAGATAGCTAGAATTGAGAAAATGACTCTTTGGATCTTAATTCAATTTGTATGGAGATGTGTGATGTTAAGCCTTTAAGGTGCCACTTTCTCTGAACTTTCTGAAATTACTAGGTTGAACCGTTGAGGAGGCCAAGCCCTGACTATCTGCAGAAGGCCCAAAAATATATCTCCCCAAAATGAGCGCTATCCTTGTGGACTGATTGGTGGAGATGGCTGAGGAATTCAGTCTTCATGCATAAGCTCTTAACCTTGCAGTTTCCTATGTCGACCGCTTCCTGACAATGAATGTTGTTACCTGGGACAACCTGCAACTACTGGGTGTCACTACAATGCTCGTTGCTGCGTAGGTAACTAACTTGTTTGTTTCCATCTTTTTGTTTATCTTTTAAATCTACTCTTTGAGTTACATGTTTTGAATGTGGCAGCAATTATAAAGAAATTACATCTACTCTTTTTGGTTATCTTTTAAATCTACTCTTGCTTGAGTGCTGTGGCGAATTCTGGCGGGAGCTTTTGACATACCTGTATTGCGATAGCCAACTATGTAAGCTGTATTTTTTTACTATTGCCTGTGCACATGTATGGGATATCTACCGAACTGAGCATACAAGCAAGAGGCATTTCTGAAGTTAACTTTCTACTGCTCCACACAACTTGGCTGATCTACATTCGAGCACTAGGAGCAGTGAGGGCTACTGCACTGGCACCGGCAAGCGGAGGACAACTCCACCCTTGTCCCTTATTCAGGTACTAACTCGCAAAAACATAGTAGATACTAATTCTTCAGGTCAAGGCACATCCAAAGATCATGAGGGTTCTGCTATTAGTTACGAGAACTGATGGCATGCCGCCCATATTAGAATGCCAGTGTTTGGTTTTGCCTTGACGTATGTGTTTCCTATCTTTTTGTTTACAACATAAAACTTTCAGCAAATTGCATCTTTGCACTTTCAGCAAGTTGCATCTTTGCACTCTGCAGGAATTGCCTTGACGTATGTGTTAACTTCCTTACTTCTTATTACTTCTCTTCATTATATCATTTGTTTACTACATACACTCTGCAGGAATACTCTAACCGATGGACATCTCAATATAGGCACCAAGGCAAGGGAAACATATGAATATATAGATACTCTAAGCGGCTTCAAAGTGTACCATGTACTAAATTGAGTTATAACATATGAATAGATGCTAGAAATTTCAACAAATTCACTGCTACAATTACCTATGAGATTCTTTTTTTTTTTAAGTGATCATTTATTTTAGAGGAAAGGCTTTTTTTTTTTTTTTTGACGAATAGAAAGGCTTAGTTGATTATTACTATTTCACTTCATTGCATACAATGTATCTCCCTTCTATGTGAGACACATGCCTGATTGTGCACCCTCTGGAAATATATAGTAGATAGTTTTGGTTTACCATCAAAACTTGGATTATATATACACTCATTGTTCATCCTACTTGGAGACTTATATGATAGCGATGTTGCAAACATCATGCTCTTGAAGTATTTTTTTTAGAATAGTATAACACATGTTCATACTTATGTTATTGTGCCATAATTTTTCCGTTACGTTCGCAACGCGGGCATTTAAATAGTTTAATTAAAAGTATTGCTTGCCGAGAAATCAAATCCGGAAGTCGGAACATTCCGTGTTTCCAACTCAAATTTGGTGGGAATCCGGCGAGGCGCCAAAGGAATCTCGCGGAGGCGGAGCCGGCCTGTGAGGTCCGACCTCCTCGGCGACCGGCTTTCCCGGTCTTCCTCATGCGCGTCGCGGCGGGCGGGGCGCTCTCCATCACCGAGGCCCCGCGGTCCTCGCCTTCACTGTCGCCGCGCACCGCGAGGCCCGCGCCTCCTGCGCAGCTAGCGCTCGTCTTCCCCAGCCAACGAGGGAGAGCCGGCCGGGCTTCCACCGTTCCATCAACGACGACTCTGGCGCCGTCGTCCCGGACGCGCCCGCACCGCGGCACCACACGCATCATGAAGGTCGCCCTCGCCCGCGACGGGGACGGGGACGGGGACGGGGAGGCCTCCTCTCTGCTCCTGCTGGGGCCTGGCCTGGGAGTGGGAGCCACCGCACAACACCACCGGGCCGCGCTCCAAAGCACGCTGTCAACCTCACGGTCACGGCGGACTCCATCGAGAACGAGCAGGCCCACTTTCACGCCATGCTGCTCTTCGACGCCGCCGCAGGGGGCTGGAGCGGCGCGTCTTCCTCGTCCACTGCCGCCTGTTCCTCCAGGCGATCCGCGGCGCGGCCAACTGGTGTTCGATGAATTGCCGCAGTTACCTTGTGGCCCTATTTTCATTGGAAAGCAGTGAGTTTACTGATAAGCTTGGTCCGTATTTACTTGGTCAGCGTCATTGGTACATAAAAGTACTTGTGCTCCAGCAGTTTAGCCTGGCAATGGACGAAGATCCACCTGATGATGACCAACTTTCTGTTGATGATGGACGAGGCCCAGTGCATTACATTACATTACAGAGGCAAGAAGCTGTGGCGAAATTCAGTTGATGCTACCACACTCTTCAACAAGGAAACAAGTGCAGTCTGCTGGTTATGCAAGCCTGGTGGTGTGGTTATGCAGACCTGAATGCAGGCTGCAAGACACGTGATCCTCTGGTGCCGTCGCTGCGTATGCTGTCCAGAGTATCTCGGGGTGGGATGAACCATATAATCTGCCCTGGTGTTGATATTCGGTATCTAGTTCAATGTGCAAATATCAAAACTAGACCATTGTGGAGGCAATATTAGCTGAATTTGGCTTGTATCATGGACAAGTCACTTGGGCCGGTTTTCTCATGGGCCCGTGGACCTGCTAAGCTCCATATAAAAAGGAAAAAGTCCACTTTTCGGTCCCTAACTTTTCTTGAAAGTCGATTTTGGTCGCCAACTCTAAAACCGGACAAAGCGGGTCCTCCAACTTTTCAAACCGTGCGAGATTTCGTCCCTCGGGTTTGGGCGGTGGTTTCGCTTCTGATAACTCCGGTTTTGCTACAGTGAAGGTGGTTTCGGTTTTCCCTTTTCTTATTTATTTCGGCTAAATCTTTCAAAAATCATAGTAAATCATAGAAAATTCATAAAATAGAAAATCTAATTTTGTTGGACTCCACATAAGTAGAGCTACACAATAAATATATAATATGGTATACTTTAATATAAAATTTTTTGCTATGAAGGTTTTGCCTTTTTCTTTTTATTTATTTCATCTCAATATTTAAAAAATCATAATAAATTATAAAAAATCATAAAATTGAAAAACCAATTTTGCTAGACTCCACATGAACATCTTTATACAATAAAGATATATAGGTGTACTATTTAATTTATTGGCCGGGATCCATCGATCGGGTTCACGGCTCGCGTGACGTGCGTGCAGCGCCAGTCGGCCACAAACAAACCTAGCTAACCTAACCTAGCTAAAGAGCCACAAGTAACTACGTCTTTGTGTTATTATTAAGCGCCTCATGTGGAGTCCAACAAAATTGAATTTTTATTTTATAATTTTTTCTGTAATTTACTATGATTTTTAAAGATTGAGCTGAAATAAATAAAAAGAAAAAGGCAAAACCTTCAAGCAAAAAACTTTGTACTAAAGTATACCATATTATATATTCATTGCGTAGCTCTACTCATGTGGAGTCCAACAAAATTGGATTTTCTATTTTATGAATTTTCTCGTGATTTACTATGATTTTTGAAAAGATTCGGCCGAAATAAATAAGAAAAGAAAAAAAACAAACCACGGCCAATGTAAGCAAAACCGGAGTTATCTGTAAATAAACCACCGTCCAAACCCACCGAGGGATGAAATCTGCACGGTTTTTAAAGTTGAGGGACCCTTTTTGTCCGGGTTTTAGAGTTGAGGACCAAAATCGACTTTCGTGAAAAGTTGAGGGACTAAAATTAGACTTTTTCCCATATAAAAAGGATTGGACTCGAACAAGGCCCCGCTTCGAAAATTGCTACCGCTCGAACGAACTTCCGAAACCTGCCTAACCGCTCCGCCTCGCCGTGAACGCCATTCTCGCCGCTCCCCTGCGCCTCGCCACGCACCGCCCGCCGCCTCCCTGCGCCTCGCCATCGCCACGCTCCGCCCAAACTGAGGTAAGATTTTCTCCCGCATTCCCCTCTCCTCGTCTCTGCCTTCCTCACCGAACGATTCCTCTGTTCTCTTCTTGCTCTGTTCGTCGCCCGAACCTGCGGGTTTCTTGGTCGGTTTCTTTCTCCCCCTTCTGCTGCTGCTTCTTCTCCTTCCCCACTTCGTTGCCTTTGTTGTTCGTATTCCCCATTGCCGGCGCGATTACTTTAATTTATGCTATCGACGTTCTTGCTCTGCCGGATTCCGCTCTTCTTGCTCTGGTCCTCCGTCCCCGTCAGAACACAACGTGTGGGTTCTTGGTCGATTGGTTTCTCTGCTGATCCTGCTGCTTTTGCCTTCGCCACTTCGTTGGCTTCTTGCTCGCTCCTAGTCGGCGCGATTATTCTCGACATGGTAGAGCTGCCCGGCGCTGTTCTTCTTGGTCCCTTGTAGAGCGTGCAGTTCTTGTCTTCTTGGTGGATTTCCCGGCCTGCCGTGTCTCTGCTTGTTAGGCATTTCCTCGCAAGGCTTGGTCGATTGGTTTCTCTGCTGATCCTGCTGCTTTTGCCTTCGCCACTTCGTTGGCTTCTTGCTCGTTCCTTGTCGGCGCGATTACTTGTTTGTTCTCGACATGGTAGCCGCCGCAGATGCCCAGCGCTGTTCTTCTTGGTCCCTTGTAGAGCGTGCGGTTCTTGTCTTCTTGGTGGATTTCCCGGCCTGCCGCGTCTCTGCTTATTAGGCATTTCCTCGCAAGGCCTCACCAAATCGTTTTGATTTGCTTTTTTTTTTCCGCGTCTCCTCGTCTTCACCTCCTTCCTGGGATCCTGGGCACTTCATGCCCGTGGCCCTTAGCTTGATTCATTCTCTGCTTCTCTATTATTCCAGATGTCTTACATTTCTTGCTTCTTTGTGTTCTGACGCGATTCTTTCATGTGAATGTGATTCCAGTCTGCGCGATGGGGAAGGAGGAGAAGGGACCGATGCCGGTGCAGAAGGACAACGGCTCAGGCAAAGCGCCGCTCCTGGAGCCCATGGATTCTGTGCGCGGCGCCGCGGCACCCCAGCAGGACGATGTCATCGACGACGATGGCAGCATAGAGTGCGAGGACATCCACTATGATACAAAGGAGATGTACCAGTTCTTAGAAACTATCAAGGGCATGAAGGATGACCCACAGTGCGTGGACTGCCAGCGTGGGGCCACTGCTGAAAATTTGGCTCTCCAGGAACCTAAGATTCGTTTCGTGATGTGCTCGGGCTGCAGCCAGTGTTTTTGTGAGGATGGGCAATCAGCTTGTCATCCAGTTGCACTGTGGATAGATCAACCCGATGCTGCTTACTGCTTTAAGTGTGACCACAGTTTGAACCTCAAACAGATCTCCTTAGAAGCACGTTCTCATAAGCATGGCTATGTTGTCAGAGGGATGCCGAATCGCAGGGGCAAATGCTACGCTAATGCATTGGTGCAGTGCCTCCCTGCGCTTGATAAGCTGTGGATCAGAAGGGCTGGGACTGATGCTTGTGCAACTCTGAACCCCAGGTACCAACAGTTTTTAACATCAATAATTAATACTTATGTGCAGTTTGAAGTTTCTGATTTGCAATAGCTACTTTTTATTTCATAATTCGTTAAGCGTATCTAGGAATAATTGAATATATGTTTTTAGTTCAAATATTTGATTAGACTCTATGTTTCAATTTTGATCATTTGGGAGGCATTTTATGTCTCTAAATGAATTTCAGTTGCCATTTCCCGTCTTGGAGTGGTGCTAGAACTAAATTTGTTTGAGTTCTTAATCATTTCTCACCTTATCTCGTGCTACTTGGGTTTCTTTTGTTTTCTTTGTTGTATCTGCTGGCTTTTTGTCAATCCTGATGACTCAAGTGTGATCTATGTAGCATATGCACAAAAAGAGCAGCACTGTTGAAAAGGTTTGAATTTTTTTAAAGTGGCACAGAACAAAGATTTCTATAATAGTTTAGTTACATGCTTTTTTAGTGTTTGACTGCACTGTGAAAATGAGGCAATAGGCAACCAGCATCTGGTACATTCATTGCATGCTGATTGGAAGTCTAATTGAATTTTGGTGACTGTCTGACTGATGTTGGGTCTCACACCGATGCCATATGCAACATATGGCAATAAGCAATGGCTATGTGATCCCTTTCCACAAAACGGGTCAGCGAAGGATTTTTTTCCCTTTATGTGCACATCAAAAATGAAATGAACTGACTGTACTGTGTGGTACTAATTCGGTTTTGTGTTTTGGGATCAGAGCAACACTGTTTAGTCACTTCATGTATGTCAAAACTGTTAGTCCGATAGCATTTTCATGTTAGTGATGTCGATACTATTCTAACATTTCATTTGCTTGACCTTTTGAATTATTATTTTGCAAATCTTCAGGTCTGGGGAAAGAGATAATGCCAGATATCATCATGCCATTGAGCACCTCAGCAGAACAGTAAAAGGGGGGCACTTTGTTACAGAGCAGGAGCTAAGCAGTAGCTCTTCAAAAGGTAAAAGTGCACCTGGCTTGTTAATATTGAATCTCAGGAAACCAAGAGGAAGAGCCTCGAACTAGAAAATATGTAGATTATTTCAAATGTGAACACTCCGAAGGATTGTATTATGTTTTTTGGCTGCCATTCAGATATATGCTAATAATCTACATTTGTGTTTCAAATTCAAATTGACTAAAAATGTAGATGATTATGTTTGAAGTGACAAAACAGCTTAGAACATAATGACATTTGTACGTTTTAGCAAAAAAAAAAAGTACAAATAGTGTTTGTGAAATCCATATTCGTGGCTTTGAGAGAAAATGGCTGGATACTGGTATGGTGGCCGAGGTGAGTTCTGACGTACACAAGCTAGGTGTGCATGACAGCATATGAAATTTTTATAATATGGACGTGACTAGTAATCCAGTTTTTCTCATGTGTTTTGGAGTGCAATTGGTATTTTATTCGGAGTCTGCCCTGGCTGTAGTTTACCAATCTCTCCCAATTTCCATATATAAAAGAAATACAAACCTGTGAACTTGAAGGATCATTTATGTGGAGATGTTATGCAATTAACAGTTCCTTTGGCATTGATGTGAATGGGTTTCCAAGTCTTAGTTTTTGTTTCTGTAGTGAAGAGAGAACCTTTGTCTGCTTGACAAAAGACTGCTACATTTCTTTTTTTAAAAAAGGTGATACCTATTCCTGTTGGTTCAAAATTCCATTAACCATCCTTCAGTGGGCAGCAGCTACCCCCAAAACCACAAAACAAAATAAAGACATAGGAAAAAACACGAAGAGCATGAACTGGTTCTGTGTTGCTCTGTTGCTTCACTTGACCATGTTACTTCCTCAGTAGCTAAAAACCTTAAACCTTTACTTTGTGGTAATAAGTAATTTGAATACTGTTCTCTAAAAATTGTTAACATGACCAATTTAGGTATATTAGTCATGAAACATGTATTTCATTTAATATATCCATAAATGCAATGTGGCATGATTATTTTCCTTGTGTTTGACCAAGTTCCTCTGAAACAGCAGAGTTGTTATTGTCAAGAGGTGCTTATGCTGACCCTCTGTGCGAAGCTGGAACACATGTAACAATGGTAAATTATTGTTGCATCATAATCTACATGTAACATTTTTTTTTTACCAGCTCTAATTTTCTCTTCTTACCCAATATATGATGTACCAGGTTTAGTTTTCTATCCATGATAAATAAAACCAGAGAATTAACGACTTAACATATTTGTTTGGGAGTAGAAATGCTCTTGTATTTGTCTTCAACATATTTCACTTCTTCCACCGAGGTTTGATGGCTTCACTTAAACCTTTTTTATTGGTTGGCTCAAAATATAATTTGTTTGCATATTTTGTTATTTTATCATATAATATAATGCCTATGTGCCATATGATAACTAACTGCAAAACTATACATATTGAATATTTTCCTAATGATCATTTGAATCTTCAGTTTCAGTTATGATACAGTTTTTTTTTTTTTTTTTTTTGAAAAAGTGTTATGATACAGTTAGGATAGAGAGTAAAACATTACATAGCTATGGCTAGCTTAAATTATTCTATTAGTTACCTTCTGAGTTTTCTGGAAACTGGTACAACTTTTTTGATAATTTGGTTTTTAGAAGGAAAAAAAACTATTTTTGCCATTTTAGTTTTTTTGTAACTATGGATAACAACTCTTTTTCTTATGATTTGAATCCAAATTCTAGAGTAGAAATATGATAGAATCTGAGATCCAAAATAACCTCCAAGGTGCATGCTAGAGGTATAGGACTATACATATGGAAATTTTATTGTAGGCAGTAGTGTTTCTGCATGTTTACTTCCTTTGCAGAGAAATTTGGATAAACAACTCAAATCAGATATGCTATTTTTGGTTATCTCTTTTATTTATTATTCAAAAATCGTATTGAACTGCTGGGCCTTTTTCTCCAGTACCCTTGTCATTATTTTTGTACAACTCATGTGTTCTTTGTCTCATCTCCAGCCTAACAATGTGCTAGACAATGCTCCTTTATTGATAGGCATGGAATTACCTATCAAGGTACAGTGACTTGTCCTGTTAGAGTTGCTATTGATTCCTAAAAAGAAATTACCAAGGGACTGGACAAATTTGATAAAATAGGTGAATCTAATCCTCACGAGTTCCACTATTGTAAAACTCAGTTGTAATATTGTTGTCTGGAACTAGCAGTTTAGTGTCAAACACTGCACTCTTTTTAGTTCTAACTTATCCCTTGGCCTAAAAAATGAAAATAAAAGAAATTTGTTATCTTGTTGATGCTGAAAGTGATAAAATGGCTCCCTGGCACCGGAATGAGAAGTAGAATTGTTAGTCTGGTCTCAACATCTTGATCTTCTTTGGCTAGAGTTGTAGAGTGCAGCATTGATGGATTATTTTAACATTCAAATTTTATGAGTTCCAAGCCACAAGTATGGACAAAAACTTAAAGATTGCTAAAAACATGACATCAGTTGACTTTATAACTTCTTATAATTTTAATTCAATGGATTTCATATTCTATTTGATTTCTTCATGTTTTGTAGAATGTTGTGCTACGTTACACAGATACGGGTACGGGTATCCGATACAATACGTATCCGATACGCTGATACACACTTTCTCAAAAGAAAACCCACTAAAATGGTGTATCCGAGTATCGTATTCGCGTATCCGACGAGTATCGGATACGGATACGTCACCCCTTGGAGTATCCATGTAACATAGGTTGTGCTCCATGAAGATGGACATCAGTATGAAACAGAAGGGGATGCCACTTGTAGAAGGTCGGGGTTTTGCTTTTTGTGAGATATTTAAATATTTTTCTGTTTCTCTAGAACATTTCATAAGGATTAACATGGTGGCTTTAAAAGGAGTCTCTAATCACTAATAGTAAATTTGGTGTGCAGGATGTTTGTAGGACGTGTAAAGAGATCATTCCAAAATTCTGACACAAAATGGGTACTCGATTCAGGAAGCTCATACCATCACTGGAAATAAATGCTGGCTAAAGAAAATTTCAGAAATTGATGGAAAGAGACAGCTCCAATTTTCAGTGGCATCAGGGAAGAAGTTCTGTCCAACGCATGAAGGAAAGATACGCACCGATGAAATCAAACTGAGTGGAGTTTACTTCATTGAAGGATGCTCTAGGTCTACGGATTGACTTTGGTGATGGCAAATTTACTGTGCAAAACCCCGAATCATCTGTGTTGGTTGGTGAGGGTTATCTTGACAGGCAAGCAATGAGATATGTTGTCAACAATCTGAGTTTCAAGGAGAAGTACATTTCTGGAAGTCCTCAAGAAATTGCAGAGGCATCCACTGTCATTTCTCCAGAAGTGGGTGCAGAAACCGGTCAAAGAAATATGAAGAGGAAAAGAGAGGAAACCGAGGTACAATTCTTAGCTTACTGCCTCAACTGCCTCTATTCTTAAAATTAAGCTGATTAAGAATAACTAGTCTTTATGTAAGCATAATTCCTAGTAATATACGTCACCTTTTTTTTTTTGAATAAAAAGCAGGAAGCTCCCTACCTGTATTTTTGATTATTGATTAAGGAAAGTAAAACTGTACATGCAAAGAAAGAAACAAAGAGAGCTAAAGAGCTAACAGCTAATCTACCAACTAGAGAGCTAAAAAAGAAAAGCTAAAACTAGGGAGAAAAACTAAGAGAACAACAAAAAAAGCAAGCATGGGGTGGGGGGGGTGGGGGGAGGAGGGAGGGAGGGACTGTACAAAGGAGGGAAAGAGTACAAGGCTGAAAAGCCCGAAAACAAAAGCAAGAGCAGAAGGAGGGAGGCCATCAGAGTACTGGTTCAGCCATGTGTTGAGCATCTGAGCTTTTGTAGCTTTGGATTTGATACACACCAATCCAATCTCTACCTTGAAGAGGATTTTCCACTGTCTAAGATCTCTAGTGCCATTGTCAAAGATGATGCTGTGATTAGAATTTCTCTAAAGACGGGATGCCCAAAGGATCTTCTTGCCTCGAGGAGCATGTCTAAGTAGTCAAGAGAAAGATCCCAATAAATGTGTAAAGAGTTCCAAAGCCTTCAGGCTGAAAGGGCAACCGAAGAAGAGGTGCAAAGAATGTTTCCTCAACACCAGAATCACATAGTACACAGTTGTAGGCCCGCAAGATCATATTTTTTTCCTTCTTAGTAAATTTCTAGTGTTGAGCCTTGTCCCCTCGATGAGAAGCCGAAGAAAAAAATTGTGTTTGCCCAAATTACTTGAGGTCCAAAGCCACTTGAATAGAGAGGAAGCAGAAATTGTGCCCCTCATTGTTTTGTATGCATTTTTAGGGGAAGTTCCCCATTGTAACTCCGTATATCATTCTCTGGGGGTCTATATCACTCTGAAGTAAGAGCAGCTTGCAATTTTAATCGGCTTACAGCTTTGACCGAAAGTGGCAGCCGGAACTTTCTATCAAGCTCTTGGCTTCTCAGATGCATTAGTGTGAGATTTCCTTTCTGGCAAAGGAGAAGAGGTGAGGGAACTTTCTTTGCGGGGGCTCATCTCGCCTGTATCTAGCCAAAAACCGATGGTATCTCCTCTATTTGGTGAACACTTGCTCATGTTTAAGAATTTGTCGATAACTTCATTACCTCTCCCACCAAAAAAAGAGCCAACTGATTTTTGACATGTGGAGCTAGACTCGGTGCTTCCATAAAGCTTCTCCCAAGTAAGAGTAACCCATGGTATATCCATCGAGTTATAGAACTTGTCCAAGTATTTGAGCAAGAGAGCATCATTTTGGGATTTTAGATCAATAATGCCTAGTCCTCCTTCTTCTTGTCCTGCATGCATCTTCCCAAGCAACCAAGCAGTTACCTCTTCTATTGATTTCACCTCCACTCCACAAACCCCTTCTTTTGTACCCTTCTACTTGGTCTATGATCTGAGGAGGGAATTTTAGTGTACACATATAGAAGGTGGGTAGGGCACTCATTACGAGTTAACAAGGATCGGTCTTCCATGATAAGTCAAAATTTGCTCATTAGGCATAGCCTGTTTTCAATCCTTGTAAGCATGGGGAAAAGTCCTCGGACAATGGGGTTTGGTTGTGCCAAGAGGCAAGCCAAGATAGGTGAAGGGCATGGATCCAAATCGAACACCCAAAAAGTTCTTGCAAGATGACCGGTTTTTTTCTTCTGTGACATTGATTGGCACAAGAAATGATTTCTTGAAGTTTACATGTAGGCCAGTTGAGTCGAGAAAGATCTTAGCAATCCTTTTAGTTTGAATAGAGTGAGCCCATCTGGGCTGGTAGAATTAGGAGGGTATCATCCGCATATTGCACTATGGGATAGTCACCACCAAAATTTTCACTTAAGGGGTGTTTGAGAACACCAGAATGCCAGGCCTTGTTGGCAATTGACTGTAGAAGATCTGCTGCTAATACAAAGAGCAGAGGTGAGAGAGGGTCACCTTGCCTTACTCCTCTTTTGCATTGAAAAGGTTTGCCTGGTATGCCATTAAGAAGGATTGAGGACTCTCCACTTGATAAGATTTTCCCGATCCAAATTGATCCATCTATCGAGAACCCTTTCTCGCTTTAGGACTTGGACGATGACTTCATGTTCTATTTTATCAAATGCTTTCTCAAAGTCTAGTTTGAGAATCACAATCTCTTTTTAGAATGATGGCAAATGTGCAAAATTGAAGGCCCATGCTAAACAGTCTTGGATTGTTCTCCCTTTGATAAATCCATACTAATTTTTTGTGGATGTGTTGACAAATAACTGATTGCAGTCTGATAGACAGGATTTTGGTGATACACTTCAATGAATAATTAAGTAAGGAGATAGGTCCGAAATCATCCACACACTCGTGATTGGCAGTTTTGGGATTAATGCAACATGGGAGTTGTTGATATATTTCATATCCGTGATCTGAGTTACAAAAGTCTTTGAATAATGTCAGGAAGTCACCTTTGATGATATCCCAAATGTTTTGATAAAAATACCATTGAATCCATCGTGGCCCGGTGCATGGCTGTTAGGGAGATTCTTGATTGTGGACTTGATTTCTTCTTCATCAAGTCACTATCCAAGAAAAACCCATCCATTGGAACCGGGGACGTAAGAGTGCTTAGATCATAATACATCTACTTGAAATCACCGATGCCCATTCTATTTTTATAACTCTCCCAGAGGACATGAGCTTTTTGATCATGATCCATGATCACCGAGTTGTCCGCGCAAAGTGTGAGACCGGTGATCGTTATTCTTATAAGCAATGGTGGCCATGCCAAGTTAAAAAGTTGGTGTTTTCATCTCCCAATTTGACCCATCTCACAAGGTGTGTTGGGGAGGGCGACCCTCGCCAGCCCCGCAGCCCCGCAGCCTCACTACAGGGGGCCAAGATCGAATAACAAGTCCCACTTAACAAGTTTTGCATGAAGTCTTGCAGGTCCGTGAGCGGAGGCCCCCCGCCGCTGGCGGGTACGCAGCACTCCGCCCTTCACCGATGCGTCCTGCCTTCGGAGCCGGCCGATATCAAGCACGTGGGCAGGCCCCAAGATAGCAAGGAGAAGACAATGGAGGGGACACCTCCTGGGCCCCCCGCGGGCGCGTTACCGGGCGGCCGGGCGCAGGGAAACCCTACGCCCCGAAAGCATGGAGGGAGTCGAGAGTGTTTTTCCCGCATTCAGCCCCGTGACAGTAGTTACTAGCCTACCCTTGTGGGGCCCGCCCAGAAGCGTGTGTTTCCCCACCTACCATGTACCAAATTGTAAATCAGCCCTCTCGACTCCTTTTGTATTCCTATAAATACCCGGGTACGGGCTCAAGGAAAGGGATGGATTGTTGGCCGCTTTAAGCGCCATTTACTTGTTTTTATTGCATCACACGTCCCGCCTCCCGCTACGTCATGTTCTCCTCCTTCCGGAGGCTAGGACGCCCTCCGATCGCTCCGACCTTCGGCAACCTCAGCGAAGGTCGGGGGGACGGAGGCTGCCCCCGCGCCTCCCGGCTCTGACTCACTCGTGGGAAACCCCCCCTCTCCCGCCTCCTCCGGAGCGAAGGTCAAGGGGGCAGGTGTGATCCTCTACGCTTGGCGCCGACCGTGGGAACGACAAAAAAGCCCGTTCATGCCGCCACTCGCCGAACCGGAAGCCCAGCGCCGCAGCTGACGACTCCGCCCGCAGGGGCACCCCGCAAGACGAACTCCATCGGGCGACAGCCCGCGGATCGCCGCCTCACCCAAGTAAACTCCGCTAGCCGTGGCAAATTGATCTCGAGCTCCCCGACGTCCCGGTCGGAGGTCACCGAGAAGGAGACCACCCCTCCCGTGAGCAGCACTCGCAGGCCGAGGGGCGGTGGTCCAAACCGCCAGGCCAGAGGTCCCCCCCGGCCAACTCCGCGACACCCGCTCGAGGGGCTCGAGAGCGCCACAGAAGACGAAGAAGAGGAGACCGAAAGCAGTGGGAACAGGCCCCGGAGCCCTGCAAGCCTAGATCGCAGAGAAGCGAGAAGGCCGCCGCAGCTCGGGATCGAAGGCGCCACGCCGCGACGCCAGTGGGAACAGCCGAGGCTCGCCAGACCGAAGAAGGCGGATTAATTAGTAGCTTCGTGCACGGTAGAAGTCAACGGCGAAGGGCAGCCACAACCCCGCGATCACCCACAGCCTCCGCCCGGCAAGCCCGCCCGCCAACCCCACTCCCGCCACAGCCAGCGTACCCACCATCGCAGAACCACCCATCCGCAGCCCTCCGCAGATCAACCAACTATACCCCAACATCTCGCACCGGGCGACGCCCCGAGCGCTCCACCCACCTCGCCCGTGTCGCGGGAGTGGCCTCCGGCCCTACAAACCACCGGCATTACTAAGGCACAGCTGGGGTCACCCACCCAGTTTTTATCATGAGCTACGGCAAAGAAGGGAAGCGGCGAGGGGGGGATCATTCTACCATGGCGAAGTCATCGATCATAGCGAGGGGAGGGCCCGCCCGTGGTATTGCACATTACCCCTAACACCATCCGAACCCGGTCCGACCCGCCGCCCCCTCCGAACAAACTTCAAAGGCGCCTACCCGAGCTCATCAATAGCACAGAACTCTAAAACGTCGTACGTAAGCCAAACGAACCCCCGTGCAGGAATGGTGGCGGTTCCTCCAACCAAGGCCGAACGGAGGGGTCTCCGACCGTGAGCGCCATCATGGCAGCAGCTTTACGTGATTCGCCCTGGCCCCCCCACTCAAAGATTGAGCCGAAGGAAGCCAAAACCTTAGCGAGTTGCACGAGATAATGGACAAATACTGCCGCCGATAACAGCCACAAAGCGAAGGTAGAATCCTTCCGCCCCCGCAAGAGTCGATTACCAGCACAAACGCCACCACGTGGGACAACTACTCAAGACCGGACACCATAAGAGTGGGCGCCATCGCCAACAACCCCCCGCCTGATCATAAAGCCAACCAACCACCTCCGAGACCCAACTACCCACCGAGAACCCCTAGACCAAACCCTTAAACCAGCGCGAGACCTCCGCAAAAACAACCCTACCGCCACTATCATGGGAAGGCAAGGGTCATTACACCAAGCAATGCCCATACTTTGCCAAGGGGAAAGAGGCGATGGAAAGGGAGCAGCTTAGCGAGAATTCCCCGAGCAAATCAACCACACAAGGAAACCAACCAACAGCCACTCCAACCACTACGGCTATACTCCCTTCAATTACGGAACCCCCGCACACCCAGCTTCCACTACCCGACTTTCCACGCAAACACTTCAGCCAACACCGCCCACGCTACTACCAACAAGAGTACACGTTCCACCCCCCCAGCCTCCGCGGCCCACACTACCACAACGGGCCTTACCACCCCCACCTCCGTTATTCCGGCACCGCCTTCAACCCCGCGATCAACCGGGCAAGCAAGAAGTCCGGACAATTGTCAACAACCCAAATTCACCCTACGGGGTCATCCTCGCAATCACGGGGGGCTCCAACGAAGACCACGGCAACAAGCGGCAGGCGAAAGGAACACTATCGGAGGGTCCACCATGTGGTGCGGAGGGACCACACGTAAAACAAATCGGTGGTCGCATCCCAATCACCTTTAACGCCCGGCCGATATGAAGCTCGAGACTACCCCCACACCGATGCGATGGTCATCGACACCAACATCGAGGGGTGGACGGTTACCGGGGATCCTAGTAGACACCCCAAGAGCTCGCAGACATCTTGTTCGCCTCAACCTTCTCGACAAAATGGGCCTCATCAGAGCTCATTGCAACCTACCGGTAGAACCCCTTCTTCGCGGAGAGGGCAACGGTAGGGACCATCTAAAATCAATCACCTGCCCGGTCTCATTCGGAAAGGAGCCCATCCACGCATCAAAAACATCACCTTCGATGTAGTGGACATACACTACGCTTACAACGCCATCTTCGGCCGCTGAGTCACCAACGCATTTGATGCGGTTCTTCACCCGAGCTATCTCTCGCATGAAAATGCCCTCCGCCCGGCGTGATAATCGCCGCCGAGACCGGAGACGAGCGCCGCAAGAAATGCGGAGGGCGCCGTAGCACGGGGGCAGCGCAACATTCACAACCTCGAACAGAAACCGTAAAGGCAAAACCCAGCCGGAGGATGATCACGAGCCTCCGCCGCGTGCATTGCCGGGGCGGAGGAAACAAAGAAAGTCAAGCTGTTCGCGCCATGACCCAACCGAGAAGTAACAATATCGGGCCGCTCGACCAGGCCTCCGGGCGGAGCTCTCCTACAAAGGCCTCCGCGAGAATGCCGACATGTATTCGGCGTGGTCCGCGCCGACCCCGCGGGGTGTTAGCCGTGATCTCATTGAACATCACCTCAACATAAGGCCGAGGCAACCCCCTCGCGGAAACGTAAGCTCCGCAAAAATGTCGATGAGAGAAGAATCGCAGCCCGTGCGAGAGGTAAACCGCCTTCTCGACGCGGAGGTCATCCGCCCACCAAATACCCCACGGGTTATCAAATGTCGCCATGGTGAAAAAAGCTTAGTCTTAGCAAGGACGCGGGGAGCCCGTAAGATGGAGAATGTGCGTGGATTTCACCAGCCTCAACAAAGCGTGCCCCAAGGATGACTTTCCACTCCCTCGAATCGCCCCCCTAGTTGACGCACCAAAGGATGCGAGAGACTATCACTCCCGGATTGTTTCTGGGGTCATCAAATCTGATGAACCAGCAGACGAGAAAAGACCGCCTTCTTTTACCCCCTCTCGAACATACCGTCTCTCGTAAGAATGCAATGAAGGCCTCCGCAACGCCGGCTCCTCCTTCGCGCGTATGACACGAGGTATTCGTAGATGATAAAGCTTGGCCTCCGCCTATGTTGACGACACTGCAATCCGCTGCAAGCTAAAGGAAGAATCACATAACAGTACTCCGAGAACCCGTCGCTGCTACGCGGGGCCGTACTAAAACTCAACCCCGCCAAATGCGTATTCGAGTAAGTAAGGGCAAGTTACTCGGTCAGCCTTGTCTCGCCAAAGGACCGAGGCCAACCCTCGAAAAATCGCAAATCACCACCGATGGAGCCCCGAAGAACGTAAAGTCGCACAGGCTCGCAGACGCTCACGCCCCAGCAAGTGTGCTCCATCTCCGAGCAGCCGAGCTGGCTACCGCTCTTCCGCACGCTAAAGGGCACGGAACTATTTAACCGGGACCCCCCGCAACAAGAAGCCTCTCGAAGACCCTGCGGTACCCGCAAATCTCACCACCCCGCCCACTCCCGAACCCGCCCCGCGGTTCAAGAGAACGACCCCTCCGAAATCGGCCGGCATCCATCCAATAAGATTGAGAGCCCCGATCATAGCATTCATGAAAGGCCACTTCGAGCCACGCCCAAGGAAGAACAAAAGAGGGTCGAGCAAAGGTCCGAGGCTACCGCCTAGTTGACAACAAGCCATACAAAGCCTCCTGAACCCCCATGGCTCAAGTGCATTTCTACCGGGCGAAGGCCGCCATCCTAGCGGAGGTACGAAAGGCATCCGCTGCTCGCACAACGCCCCCGCAGCACTAGTGGGAAAGGTGTTCAGCAAGGCTTCTACCGGCCCACCGCACTTAACGACATCGCACTGTCAAGCACTACGAAAGGGTGCCGCCTAACACCGCACCACTCCAACAGTCGGCTCCGACACAACCCTCATCCGCCCCACCTCTCTTCTTCGATGGGCGTCGACCTCATCTGGACCGGGCTTCGCCGCCCCCGGGAACCTCCGCTACGCAGTAGTGGCAGTCGAATACTCTCACCAAATGGATCGAGAAGCGCCTCCTCGCAAAACATAACCTCTCACTCTCGCAAAGTTCTTCGGGCAAACGCCAGGACACCGGGCCGCCGAACACCGCTGAGCATACCAAACGATAACGGCACCCAGCTTCGACAAATGGCTGGCTTCAAGCAATTACGCCATCAAATAGGCACTAAAATACACTTCGCCTCGTAAGGCACCCCTCAATCTAACGGGCTTCGTTGAGAGAGCCAACGGCATAATCTTTGCAGGGTATCGTCAAGGTCCACGCCAAGCCAAGAGGAAATGGGCGGATGAGCTCACTTCCGTGAGTGTGGTCGCACAACACCTCCCGAGAGCCGAGCGACCAAATTCACGCCCTTCAAGCTCTCGTCGGAGAAGAGGTCTGTCCTCCCGAAGGAGCTAAAGCACGCCGCCAAGGGTCACCAAATGAAGCCACCCCGTAAGAAGAGGTACCCATATCTAATATATGCAAAGCTAGTTACCCCCACAACGAGAAAGTGATAACTTCGAAGAATGGACCACCGAAAAGCGGGCCGGTGTCATCCACCCTCATCGCAAGGAAATCGGATTGCCCCCGCCGGGAGCCGCCGGCCGCAGACCCCGGCTCCTGGTCAAACCAACAAAGACATTCACTTCAAATCATGCTAAGCCGGCGCCCGCACCTCCGCTAGGAGCTCACAATGAAGACGCCCGCCCTCCAAGTATGAGCCGCGCGGGGGCACACAAAAAGACGGCACTCCCCGCACCTCCGCCGGGGGGTCGCACGAAGACGCCCCCGCACCTCCCGCCAGGCCCGCACGAAGACGCCCCGCCCCTCCGAGCATGAGCCGCGCGGAGGCGACAAAGACGAGGCACCCCGGCACCTCCGCCTGGGCTCGCACGAAGACGCCCGCGCTCTCCGAGTGAGAGCCGCGCGGGAGGCGGCAAAAGACGGGCACCCTCGGCACCTCCGCCGCCGGGCTTCCGCCAACAAAGACGCCCGCGCCCTCCCGAGTGTGAGCCGCCGCGAGGCGCGACAAAAAGACTCCGCACCCCGGGCACCTTCGCCAGGCACGCAACAAAACCCCGCGCCCTCCGAGCACGAGACGCGCGGAGGCACAAAAGAAGCCGGGCACCCGCACACCTCCGCCAAGGGCTTGCACAAAACCCCCGCGCCTCCGGGGCACGAGAGACGCTACGCTGGGGCACAAAAGAGCCAAGCGCTGCGGGCACCTCCGCCTCATGGGCTTGCAATAAAACCCCCGCGCCCCGAGCACCCAGACGCGGAGGCACAAAGAAGCCGGTCCCCAAGACCCCCGCTTAGCTCACCATTAAAAACCCCGCCACCTACCAAGGACCCGACCTTCGCCGTGCTGCACTCAACTCCACATCAAAACACAACATACCAAGGACAGGACCTTTCGCTGCACCGCCTTAACTCCACCCAAGCTCCCCCGATAGCACCTACCCAGGGGAAAGACCCCGTCGCATGCTTCCATAACCACACCGCATACCATGACACCCACCTAACGTAAAAGCCCCCCCACCGAAACAAGCCCCCCTGTGAGCACTATAAAAACCGAACCAACCCCCCAAAAGAAGTCCCGCCTTAGGAAGACAATAGCCATCGGCCACGACAAATGAAAACATGCCATCCCCCAAGCCAAACCACGATCCTACAAGGCGGTCTGCCAGATACCTCCAAAACCCGTCCCCCAAACCAGCGAAGGCACTACAATGGAAAATGTAAATCAGCTCCCCACCCGACGTGACTACGGCGCAATGAAGAGCAACAACGCTACAAAGCCCCCCATACCACCAAACCCCACAACCTCCGCAAAATCAACAAAGACCAAATGTAGACAAACTAGAGCATTTCGCACCACGCACCCCTCAACACCAGCCACCCAGGAGCACCTCGCAAAAACCTACGCAATCACCCTGCAAAACGCAGCCAACCCGGAGCGAAGACTCCTTCGAAGGAGATACCACAATGGAGAATGTAACATTCTCTAGCGGCAACTTCACCAAAGGAATCAAAGTTCCGAGGGGAAGAGCGAAGCCCCGAACACGAACGTGAAAAAGGTGGCCCAACCGCGACAACCCGCAAGACCGCCACTCAATGAGGTTAGGCCGGTACTCAACGCAGAACTCACCCACTCGTGAGCCACCTCCGCAAGAGCTCCAATTCATGCCGAAACCCCCACCGACCCAAGTCTCCGGATGACGGAACGCGGGTCCACAAGAGCACAAGGGCACATCCCCCAAAGAAGAATGCGGAAGCTTCAACAGGGAACCCTGGGGCCCAAGAAGGACCCTCCGCCTACCCAAAAAAAAACTGTGTAACGAAAATAAGAAATAAAAGTAACATGTCCTATTGGTCAAGCTACCTTCGCAACGCGCGAGCCTCGCACTAAAGAAATAGGGGATCGCCCATTTCATGCGGCTATCTTTCGCAACGCGCGAGCCTCGCACTAAAAGAAATAGGACGCCACCGTTTCACGCGGCTACCTTCGCAAAGCACAGCCTCGCACTAAAAGAAATAAGAAACGCCGCCGTTTCACGCGCTACCTTCGCAAACGCGAGCCTAGCACTAAAAGAAATAGGACGCCATTTGTTTCACGCGCCACCGCAACGCGAGAGCCTCGCACTAAAAGAAATAGGACCGCCTTGCTTCACGCGGCTGCAACGCAACGCCGCGAGCCTCGCACTAAAAGAAATAAGGGGCGCCGCCGTTTCACGGCCACCTTCGCAACGCGAGCCTCGCAGACTAAAAAGAAATAGGACGCCGCCGTTTCATGCGCTACCCGGGCGCGCCGTTCCACGCAAAGACGCGTAGGCAAACATAAGACTCTCTTCGCAAATACATCACACATCCATTACATCACAACAAAGAAAGTTACATAGCCCTTCGTGGGGCGGGAAAGTCCTGAACCTCGCGCACACGCCCTCAGCCACGAGGTTACAACCCCATGCAAGATAGCCTTAACTAACACCTTCGCGACACGCTCGACAAACTCCTCTACATCCACCACCTCCACCAACGGCTCATCAACGTAATCGCACGGCTCCGGTATTAAAGGCTTCGACTGTAACAAGTGGAAGATCACCTCTCAACACTCGATGCCGTACACCCTTTCGCATGTCGCCTCCCACCGAAGCCCACATCCTCCCGCTTCGGAACAACAACTCGGCCTCCGCGGCCGATCCAACAAGCCGCATGGCTGCCGCGATGGCAACAAACTCGTCGCCCTCAATATCATCTTCCACCACCACGTCGTTGCCGCCCCACCAAAAGAATCCCCGCTCCACTTGACGGTTCGTCAAGTCATGAGACCGCTAAGGCCTCCGAAGCCCGGGATTGGCTATGTCGTCAGAACCAACCCTCGCCCACCAAAACCGCTGAAGGGCAGCCCAGTGGAACCGCCGCATGGCATGAACCCAAGTCTCCCGAAATAAACACATCCCGGCGATTCATCATTAGCGGAACCACGTTAAGTACCCTCCGCGCAGGCCCGGTACTGGCGGCGGCCAACATAGTCATTGAGCACTGTGGCCCCAACTCCAAGAACCAATCATAAAATAAAAAACGTGAGCTACGAGATTAGACAACAATTAAGAACGGGGAAATAGCGAAGCCACTAAAGCCATCAATTCATCACTTAACTTTAGAAGCCCGAAGGCCAAGAGTTTGACAACGCCACAGATAGCCAGATCTAAGATGGGTAAACCACGGACAGCCTAAGGAGCCCTAAACCACCTACGCCGGAGGCCGCGGGTGGCATCGGGCAGCCGGAGGAGTCGCCGGAGGCACGGCGGGGCCGCACGGTCTCCTCGAGGGCAACGGCAGCAGGCGAGGCGTCGGCCGTGAGGCGCGGGAAGCTCGGAGAAGTACCGGCCGGAGGCGGATGTCCAGCGATGGCCGGGGCACAGGCACCCCTTCCGACCCGCGGCCCGGGCACGGTCGCGCACAGGTGACCACGGCACCTCAACCCGTCCTCGGCGCTCTGGACCTCTTCCGGAGCGACTGAGCCCCTCGCCCGGCCCGGCAGCCAGCGACCTAGAACACCGCCAAACTAGCACGTAAGATAGCAAAGTAACAACAAACAAAGAGGAAAAGAAAGACAAAAACAACAAGGAAAAGCCAAACAAGTAGGCACTAACCTTCCCCTCCCGCTAGATCAGCCTTCAAAGTCCGGAGCTAGCTCCGTCCCTCCTTCGTTCTAGAAGCGCTTGATGAAGGCCGTCGTGAAGCGCCGTGCCAGCTCCTCCGCCAAAGCCCCCGACGTCGGAGCTAGGGAAGTGAGCGGTCACGGGTCCCTCGGCAATGGCCCGAGTCGCCGCGCCTCCGTATGGCGTAGCGCCCCACCTCGACGGCGGTCGGTGGCGTCCAAATCGCGCAGCGCCGCAGCCGCACCTGCCGGCAACCCCTCCACCTCCCGCGGCATCCAGCGCCAACAAGCGCGGGTCCGGGTTGGGCAACAAGAGACAAAGGTGGCCCCGACTTTGCCCAAGAACGCCGCCGGGGTCGAGGAGAAGCGCCTCCGCCTCAAGTTCATGACAGCTCGCGTCGTTGAGCTCTTCGCCGAGGCCGGCTCCCGCCTCCCGTGCCTCGCAGCCCCTCGCCCTCCGTCGCCGGCGCTCGTTCTCCCGCCAGGAGAACCTTCGCCCTCCCTTGAGGTCCGTCACCTCCTTCCGGAGGCGGTTCACCCCGTCGTGGCCCACCTTAAGCCTCTCGGGCCTCCCGCCGGCCTCGCTGAGGGGTCGCTCTGAGGCCTTCCTCATGGCGTCCCTACGATCAACGGGTCGGCCCCGCGGATAGCGCCCCCCAGCGTCGGCACCGCCAGCTCCGCCGTCTCACCTTGATATCCTCGTGGATGCGAAGCGGTTCGCCACCCGCATCTCCGCCTCCGCGGGCGCACACGGCCAAAGACGCGCTTCAATAAGCCTCCGCTCAACCTCCGAGCCGGGCGAAGGGGGTGTCGCGAGGTCCGCGCCGTGTGCGACTCCACGCCGACATCGTCGATGCCCGATCGTCTCCGCAACGTAGGGCGGTGTTGACGGACCTCCGCTTCCCTGCAGCGCTCCCACTACCGGAGGAGCCTCCCGGGGTCATCCAAAACCGTACCCCCCTCGCCCCACATGGCACCCCCGATAAGGGCGAGGCACCCGCTGCTCGTGCGGAGGGCCATGGCGGATCCACTCCACGCCGCACCGCCACCGCTGCCGCCATCTTCGCCGCCACCTTCTTCTTCTTCATCGGGAGGGCCGCCATCACGCCCTCCTCCTCAAGCTCCCGCTTCCTCGAGCCGTCGTCGAGAGGCCCCTCCGCGTCCGCCTCCCCCGGCGGCCGCGGCTGCCTCCGCATCCTCCACCCCTCGTCCTCCCCATCATCGGAGATGAGAAAGTAGCAAGATGCCGTCCAGGAGCCGGGTGCCCCGCAGCACCCGCCCCTCCGGCGGGCGCGAAGGCGAAGGGCGAACGCCCCGGCTGGAGGTTTCGGGCGTGGCCCGCGCGTGACCGGGCTTGCGGACCCCGCTGCGCTTCCCAGCGTCCATGGGCGTCGGCCGGGCCACAATCGGCCAATCTTCATACTCCACCCCGAGCAAGTCGGCTCGGTTCACCCGGGCCGGGCGGTCGCCGAGGCAAGCCGGATCCGCCGACCTCCGAAGACTCCAACTTCCCGACAAAATGAAAATCTCAGCAGGCCGGCCTCGCCATCACCACCCGCCAAACTCCACCTTATCGCCTTCGCTCAAGCGACCCCGGCCACACCTTCTCCTCCATCAATCTTCAACGCCTTGACTCTTAGGGCTCGGCAGAGCCTGTAACCTCAACTGGGCACCCCCGACCACGCACTACCCCGCGGCCGCCACGAGAACTCCTCCAACACCAAGTCCCGCGCGGCCGAACATGGCGAGACATGCCTGCGGAGGGCATCCAGCTCTCCTCGTCGCCTCCGCCGCCTCTCACCGCTTCACCTTCGCAATGCGTAGGAACTGCGGGTCGCCGGTAGAGCCCCTCCGCGCCTTCCAACGGTAGAACCGGGTGGTCCAGCCCAACCAGTGCCCCCACTTGCTCATTCTTGTGTCGCGGCGGGAGCCTCCACCCCGCCGTGGGGGGGATGTCGGCACGCCGTCTCGGGCGCGAAAAACCTCCGCCCCTCCGTCGACCACGGTCTTGGGCCGGTAGTGCACGGTGTGGGAGGCGATGAACCATCCACCGTGATCGGCTCGGCCGACCGAGCGCTGCGACGCCCTACGTGCGATCATAAAGCGCGAGAAAGCACGACGCCGTGAGCTGGTGGAAGCGAGGTTAAACCTCGCAACACCCCCGCCACAAACTTGCACACGGGGAGCGGGCCCGCTGGGGTGGAAACTCCCTCGAAGACGATGACCTCGCCACCTCTTCGGGGGGCACCGCTCACCCTCCGCCGCTAAATCGCTTCTTGTGGAAAGAACTCGTGCTCCTTCTCGAAACTTCTTCTCGAGACTTGTCCGTGCTCTTGCTCCGAGGGAACTCAAGCTCTCAACGACGCCTTGGGCTTCATGGTCTCCCCGATCCGGCCATCTGGAGCTTTAGCGCAAAACAAGCGAGCAAAGCACCCGCCGAAAAATGCAAGAACGAGCCCCAAAAAGGAAGCGGCAGCCTATGGCAACGCAGCCAGCCGGAGGCGTATGCGCAAGAAGCAAAAGGCAAAAGCAAGCGAGAAGGCGAAAAGTGAGCACCGTTGACACATGTTATAGCATAAAATTAGTAGTCAACTAACATGAAATAAGGGCTTAAAATGAATATTGTTGACACTCAATTAATGCATGTTTTACTACCACCAAAAGTGAACCACTAATACAATATTACATGTGAAAACATAACCAAA